>CM022471.1:19932341-19967093 GCA_011952105.1 Coreoperca whiteheadi
CCCAATCCAGCAGCAGAAAGGTGTGAGTTAATTTTACTGGTTTAAATGTGTTTCAGTCTGCCATTCTACACAGTATTGTACAAGGGAACTTTGGATAATTAGAAATATTGTTATTCTCAGTAGGAAACATCAGATCGTCGTGCTGCTTGACTCAAACTGGTTGGCTGTTACATGGACGTTACCCATTCAGTGTGGGGCTGTCTTCTTTAAAATTAAGCAAGAGAAAGGGCTGTCTTTTTGCACATTCTCTCTTTTGCATCTCAAGGTCTGTATCACTTATTCTTAGAGACTTACTTAGAAATGATCTCCCTCTCTGTCCTGATTAAGGAATCATGCCTCTGTTGTCCGTCTAGTGTTTCTTTTCAGATAAAAGCTGTCCATCCCTAAAGAAGCTCTTTTCACATTCATTTTTTTTCTGTGTGTTTGTTATTTGGCAGCATACTGTTGGCTTTGTCATTTCTCTGGCCTAATGAGCCTCACCGTAGCATCACTGATGTTAGAATTACTACTGCAAGGATATGGAGAAAAGCAAGTCTGTATATAGAGAAACTGGAGCTTGGATCCATTCAGCACATTAGTCATTTGGACATATGAAGCCAGGGGAATGAACTGGGAGGAGTAGTCAGAAAGCACGTTTGGGCTCCCATTGTTTATTTCAAGTAATAGTGCCAAAACAGCATGATTACATGCACCAGTTGTTTTATCAGCAGCATTGGTGAATATTACAGCAGTAGATGCCCGTGGCAGTGCATTGCTGGTACATTAAATGTCCCATCTTCTGGGAAGTTTTAGCATTGTATTTTATTACTTGAAGAAATAAAGCAATCATATTTGCTGATGCTGAAGATTGTACATTTATTGATAGCACATTTCCAAGTTCATAGTGGGCCTACATTTTTCCTTATGGAATTGTTGTCTACATTGCAGAAAATAGTTTTGAGTCAGAGTACAGTTGCGGAAAGCCTGAAGGCCACGCACCGACAACACACAACCACGCTCTATATTTCTTCCTAAAGCAATCTTTTCTAATCTTGATTCTTCATACAGGATACAGTCGAACCATGACAATTCTTTGTCTTTGTTTACAGGCCGATGAGGGTGTCCGGTCTATTTTTTTTGTAAAGTCTCTGATCAATGATCAATGATGAGCAGAAAAACAGACATGATTGTGGTGGTTACAAGAGTTAAAGGGCAAACTTAATCCTGCGTGAAGCTAATGAGAGGCACCATCTGGCAGTATGAAATATGTATGGTAAAACTATATAGATTCTTTAGATGAAATGTCCGCAATGTGTAACTCAATGCCACCACCTAGTTTTGCTTAGTGTCACACCTTCTAACAACGTAAATGGGATTAGGTATAGTATTTGCTGGCTCTTAGATTTCTAACTAACTATATTTTTTTCTTTTAAACTAGATTTTAGCCAAGATATGATTCTAAACAAAAAAACAAACAAAAAAAACCCCAAACACTTAAAAACCCAGGGGTCATGCATTTTCATCCCTGCACAGTCCAGTCCTTTCATCAGGCCGAAGATGAAATATCTTAAGTGATTTTGGAAAAGGCTTACATTAGCTATAAATACTGGACTCAGACATACTTTAATTTATTCATGCTGTTTTGCAATTCCAAATATTTCCTAGTAAGTAGAGCTGCACAATTAGGGTTAAAATGATAATAACACTTATTCTGCTCACTATATAAAATTATCATTATGTATTATTATTATTCATCCTTCTCTGGCAACAAAGTAACTGTTCTGCAATTTTTAAATGGACAGGAAACTGGCGTCACATTAACAGCGTGTCTAGACTTTATAACCCGATGAATAAATAGTCGTGTCATTTTTAAACACACTAGGGTACATTCTTTCAACTATTGCTTTCCTCTTTCACGGTACTTGAATTTTCCTGGTCAGTAGGCTAGACAGAGAAAGGGTTTTAAACACCGCTTTGCTCATGAGCCTTTGAATCCTACCAGTAGGCTCCAGGCGAAGGAACGTTCCTCCCAGTCAGACTAGGGGTGGGCGATATGGCCCTAAAATAATCTCTCAATATTCTCGCCTTGCTTTTCCTTCAGGTCTCTTTTCCACACAAACACACGCACACACCCCTACACCTCTGTCTCTTACTGCACAGTGTGCGCACACACACACACACACACACACACACACACACCTTGCTTGCTCACATTCTGTTTCTCTTTCTGCCTGTATGTGTTCGCTTTCTTTGTCAGCAGTAAGTTTTATAAAGTCACCCAAAAACACGACTCGCATTTTGGATACTTTTTTCACAGCGGCAGGTGAGCAGCGTGTGGAGGACGCTTGTTGTTAACCAACGTGGTACCGAATGACATCAGCACCAACAGGCGCACTTCCAAGCTTTTACTAAACAACGGCATAAGCAGGAGACTCTCTCTGTGTTTCTCTGCAGAGCATGTGCGGGTGTCAGTAGACCACATGGGAGGGGTAGAGCGAGGGGAGATTGTCCATTAGTTAATCGATCACAGATGGTGCCTTTACTATACATGGGCGGCCCGGCCAAGTAAAGTCTATGTGGGGAAACACTGCTTGATCTTTTGTAGCCAAACTCTTCCACTCCTGAAGTCGCTCCCCTTTTTGGAACCAGCTCCTCCACTGTGGAGCCGCACAACACCGGTAGCAATGTTTCTTTAGCTTTCAGCGATGCTTGTTGCTGCTGCACATTAAGGTATGATGTCATTATGTCAACAAGTTAGAATGTTGCAATTTTCACAATATGACTTTTTTTTTTATCATATTAAACATCATACTGGTATCGTTAACGATACGATATGGCACACCCCTAAATCAGACCATTTACCTCACAGGATTTACCTGTATCTGTTGGACTAGTTACTGACCACTCATTAAGAAGTCATTGGATGCAGCAGGCATGAACTCGAAGACCTACCCTTATTAGGAGGATGTGCTTCAGGTTACAGTAGTTAACCAATAATCTCATCGTTATGAGGGCTAGGGAGATGTCATCAGTAGGCGATTTGAGGGGGGATGCCAAACCCTTTGTTAACCTGCTCAAAAGATGCTCTGTGCTTTGTCTCATAGTGGCGCATCTCATTGCCTCTTTTAATAATCGCCACAGTCTCGGAAAATATGAGACATACTGGTTTTGAACTGCCTGCGGGCAGACTGAATACATAAGAGTCTGTCTATTATTGATTAAAAGCTCTGTTTCCCCTGTCTACTTTTCTCTTTTTAGAGCATATCGCCTGTAATGTTACATCGGTTATGATATACTGTAGCTTATCTGGTCAAGGGGTCTTACTTTGGTTCTGATTTTGCCTGTAAACATTCCATGTCCGGTCTGATCTTGTCTTGCATGGCCGCTACAAACATGGGCTGGCTGAGCTCATCAGTTTGTGTTCGGGGCTGAACAAAAGAGCTGTTTAGCACTGCAAAAAAACGGCAACAAATAATGACAGCCATGTACTGAGATCCTGAAGATGATTGTCAGGTGACTGAGGTATGAGTGCAGCATTGAATTGTATATTTAATTTGTATCAAAGAGGCTGAAGAGTTGAGAAAGAAGCAAAAAGTTGTCTGATGAAGCTCAATGGGAGCTTCTGCATCTGGAAACATTTGTTTAAAGCAGAGAGATCATGTTGAATTACGAATACAGTGCACTGCGATTGCTGACTCACAAATCTTGTGTTATCATGTGGGTCTTGCGTTTAAGTCTGTTAATTTGGCTTGGTGCCAGCAGAACTGGGAGAAGCTCTTTTGCACAGCGTGTGCTTGACTTGATGATAAAATATGAGGACAGGTTCACCCCACACTTGCGTTTCCAGGTGTCATTGAACAGCAAGTGCTGCATTTGTTGCTTTTTCTTCTGCCCCATATTTCTCAATAGGAAACATACACAACTTGCTAGCACACCCTTCATTGTCAGAGAAAAGTCTTTTGAAGGATTCTACCAAACAACCCACACAACAAGAGCATACTGGTCAAACCTCAGATTCACACTTCTCGGATATAAACGGAAATAAAATCTGGCACTGAGCTCTAATGCACCAGCTCTGTGTAGTATTACATAAAAAGTGCTGGTAATCCCGACAACAGTCAGATTCTACCACCGCTCTGGGAGCCTCTTGACCACAGAGTTCACAAAGACCATATTACAGAGTATTAGGACAGAGATGAGTGCAGCTATTACGTTCTCCTCTCGCGCATTCTCGGTAACAACTGGTTTTTCGGCTCACCAATCTGTTTTTCTTTTCATAACATGTCCCTCAGGTGGTTTCATACCTGAGTGATGACACCTGTCCTGCCTTCCCGTCGCACCAAATCGCTCCATTGCCTTTCAGGTCTGCACCTGCTGGCCGAACAATGCTAAAATCCATCCTAGCAATGACTTAACACAAACTATGTGTGGGCTGGGGGATTTTAACGAATAGCTAAAGGGATGTTGTGTGGTTACATCTTAATTACCAGAGCCAGATGGAATCATTTCTGCCAGCCTTTGACCATTCTCACCATATATTCAGAAAAAGTCACAATATCTTGTAGTCACAATAAATTTCGGCTACACTTCTTAAAGAGACAGCCAGCCAGAAAGCTGAACAACTTTTGTTCAAAGAAAAAAAAAGCAGCTAGTATTTTTTTTTTCGCACAACTTTGTTACAAAAAGCACTTTAGAAGAATAATATATTTAGTTTTGTTATTGTTACAACAATTATTGCCTTGTTAATGAATTCTTTTGCTGTCAATAAAAATTTTTTTTTAATACAAACATAAAGAAAAGTGCATCCAAAGCTTTCGGTTTAGCTTTCGGCCCAGAATTTAAAATTTCGGTGCGTCCCTAATCTTTATAATGTTTCAATTGTAAAAATCACTGCAAATTGGCTTTTTTAGTGTAATGTTCATGTAAGAACTTCCGATAAGAAATACCTCCCACCCTATGCTACGGGACAAGTTTGAGATGTATCGTTATATCTTTGACACTTTTTGCTACCATAAAAAGCTGGGCGCTATTGGAATCCACAGTAACTAAGTAAAGCTCTATGCTGCATGCAGGACGAACCTTTTCACAGCCACCTATCAACCCTGCAGGGGTTTAGTGTTTAATGCGCGAAAGATTTAAGCCTATGTCTGCATAACATTGTAGGGGATCAGTTTAGCTTAATCACATAACCTCTGGCCAGGCTTCAGCTGCCGTCTCATTACAAAATATTCTGTATTGTGTTTTGATTAATGACTGCATACCATCTGTTGTTTTGCATTTTGAGAATTAATGTCTGATGTGAAATGTTCATTGTTTCAATGATAGAAGATTAAAGGATATTTTTGTAATTTCTGCCTCAACGCTGACCTCTGACATTCAGCAATGTGTTGACATCAAAAACTGAAAATAGACACAGGACTGGGCCCCACCCCAAGCCCATGACTTCTTTGGCACACCCCAAACCATCCTATGAAGGTTACTTTCTTATCCAAAGGTCTATTTGATTTCAGGCGTATTTTGCTGCTCTCAACCTTCGCGTTCTGTTGCTGTTGTGACCATTAGGTTGTGTCTCTCACACAAACTAAACAGTCACAGGAATCAGGCTCTGCCAAATTAATAGCTTCCTCTTGTTCTCTTTGTGTCCCCTGGTCACAGCCTGTTCCTCCTCTTTCACTGTGGCCTTGAGAAGATTTCATTCAGGGAATTAAAGCCCAACCAGCATAGGCCATCTGGCACACATAACCAGATATTTGGGGGCCAAAATAAGTTTTGCATGCAAGCCTAACTGCAGACTAAGCTCTTATGGCACATCCTACTGTGAGAACTTGTTAAAACCGATCAGTCAGGTCTTCTGGATTAGTCCTCATCCCTCATGATGTAGAGTGGATTCAAAAAATAATTTAATGATTCTTCTTACAAATTGCTGTGAATTTGAGACCTAAAAATGATTAATTTATTAAAGAACATTTGTGTGGGTGTTGTGGGTACGGATTTGAGAATGTAGGACTTTGTTTTGGGTCTTTTCCCTTTGTGTGCAATATGATTTGAAACCTATGAATAAAATATAAAAAAATAAAGAATAAAGAAACTTGCATGTATTGCTGCCTGAGCAAATCCCGATAGTTCCATAGGCTAGCCCTCATCGTGAGTAGATGTTTTTCTTGTAGGAAAATAAAATATTCAAAAGAAGTAGCTTTTAGACTAGCGTACCCTTTATTTGGACTAAATTATGCAACTAGACATGAACAAATAATAGTGTTATGAAAGAAGAAAGTGCTATGGCTTTCCACAGCCAGGGCCTGGACTGAAGAGAGAGGGTTTTGTTTTTTTTTGTCCCCCACACATAAAAGCCAGTACCATACACTGCTTCCTTAACAATTTTGTGCAGAGCATTATGTTCAAGCATGCTTTATAAAAAGAATGTGAGCGCATCTCATGCAGAAAATACAAGAAATAGTACATTGAAAGCACTAAAAGCATGACTTGAAGTCTTTTTTTTCTTTTCCTAGCCTGGAAGCCCCCCAGCACATACTAAACATAGACAGTCTCTTTTTCATTCAGACCTCTGTTACATCACTCATCCTACACCCTCCACTTTCCCCTGCTTTGTGCCTCTGACAATTGCTGTGCAGTGATGCGAGGGCATGGAACTGGCAAAATATCAACTAGAATGCTGACCGGGGGAAAAGAATTACAAAAGTGTGTTTTTGTTTAGGCAGCATATCGTTCAATTCAAAGGGTTTTGATGGCCTCTCTCTCTCTCTCTCAGTGCTGTGCAGATTTATTTGTAGTCTGAGGACCCATGTCCACATTATGCATGATTAGCTTTGTTAAGACGTTATAAATGTTAAGATGTTTCTTTTTAATTCAAAGCAGATATAAAGGTGCACTCACTTTGTGTATGCAGCCATATCTCAACATAGGGCTTTTTCATTCTTGACACTATTGAATAGGATGACTACTGTATCGGCTGTCTCTTTGTAGGCTCTTAAACTTAAGTGTGTTTCTAGCACAAGTTGTTTGAGATGCTGCTGTCACTAAAGTGGTCCAGAAATAGCATAGCGATAGTAGCCACATGTACTCTTACACACCAGCACATCTTAGACTAATGGATTTGAAGCATGTTGATGTAAACCGGGTTTGTGTTGTTGACAGCGGCCCAGACAAGAAACACTCTTGAGTAATGTTGTGATATCCATGCATTGGATGAAGTATTTGTTTTAACATAGGAAGCTAGACTTTTTGAAACTATTCTTTCCCAATGTATTGCTGTCAACTGAATTTTAGCTGTTTGAGTTCTTCAAGGAATTATCATTATGAAAAACATGAAAATATTTATAGCTCTTAAAGATTTATTTCTTATAAATTGAAGAAAAATCTGTTTTTGATTGCCCCTTTTGTGTTCTGGCATTCTCATGACTTTTCAAAAACAAGGAATCAACAGAAAACTCTGTGGTCTCAATGTTCTCGCCTTCATCTCTAGTTGATCATTCCCTCATATTCTTCCAGTCACATCTTCAAAAATCCGATGCCGAGCCTAAGTGTCTGGGGAGTTGATTTCAGTTTTGGAGTGTACATTTTTTTAAATACCTTTTGCAGTTGGTGTAATATGAAATAAATCTACTGTCACACAAGCATTCTCTGGACAGACATATCATTTTACCAAAGAGCCAAACTCAAAGCAGCGAGTGGCTGAAGCTTGGTGTCGGGCCAGAAGTTCTCTTTGAGACCTGACTCCAGAGAATCCTGTGTGAGGCCCCGTGAGTGTTAAAGAAAGCCAGCCTGACTCAGGGGAGGGTGAGGTCAGAAAGGGGCTAACAAAAAGGATTATTCTCTGTGCAGATTGTGTGTGTCCCTGGGCTTTGCTCCCTGACTTCCACCCTGCTGTCCACCTTTAATCCACCTCCCACAATTGATTTAGTTTCCTCTGATTTTCCAGCATCGCTTCAATACAAGTTACTCAGTCTGCGCTGGAAGCGAGAGAGAGAGAGGCTTGGTCGAGGCATGACAACATGACGGTTTCCTGAATCAGTTGTAAAATGTGTGTGATATGTAAGTGATTTGGAGCAGTTGCCCACTTGTGTCATGCATACCTTTCAGGCTCGCTTTGTCGCTGGTGATTTAGTCGATCGAAAAAGCTTCATATTCAAGTGATGACGCTTTAAACTTGTACTTGACTGGAACTGTGAAAGCTTCAAATGTTTGTCACATTTCCCCCTGAAGTCTCCTTGTTATTGCTGTAGAGCAAATGGATGAAGCAGCCAAGATAAGATAATGCTCCATGACATATAACCCACAATCAGAGGCCTCTTATCTGAAACCAAATATTTGACCACGGCTTGTTTGAGTGTACTGACTGATAAGTTGTTTTGTTTGTCCAGGACATATATACGTGAAAGGATTCGAGTGTAGCCACAGATGGACCATCTTTCGTAACAAGTGTTTTCAACAGTAACTCTCAGCTCCTTTTCCATCTAATAATGATGAAATGTTTAAACCAATATTCACACCTGCATAACTTAACGTATGTGGCACTATAAGGTACAGCTTTTGATGCCATTGCACACATGCCTCCTGTCTAATAAGGAGTGAATTAAAGGTCCTGTTTTTTTGTTGTTGTTTTTTTTTGTCAATAGGTCTTCACAGTTTGTAATTATTTTAATTTGGCAGTTTAACTATAGAGCTTTTGAAATGCAGATTTATAGTCTTTTCTCTAAAGGTGTGGCTGCCTGTCTGAGCCTTTTTCCTCACACTGCACAGAAAAAGAAGCATATGCCCCCTCCATACTTTTGATTTCTTAATTGGTATGAAACTGCAGCAGTCTGTGTAATCTAAACGAGAGAAACGGCCTTGTAATCTAATGGCCTTGCTTTACTTTAGAGGCCGAAAAGGTCAACAGTTAGTGACGGTACAGTGAGTGACTTGGATGCACTAATGGGCTTAGATGGAGCAGCACTACTCATGCTGCTGTGAGTTATACCATAAAGGCTAAACCTATTAGCTGAGGCGCCTACTGGGCACCGTTCATCAGAGCAGTCAGTGTTAACTTTGACGTGATATTACACTACTGTGTGCTGGTTTAGGCTCTATGCCAATGTCAGTAACAGAAGCTGTCATCTAGAAAACGATGAGCATGTTTACTGTAATGTTTACTGCAGGACATGAGTCTGATTCCTGCATTGCCTCAGAGTTGGTCTGGCTTCTACCTGTGACACAGTTTGAAATTAACATTATTATTCCCGTCGCCTTGTTGAAGGTTAAAAGTGAGTTGTGTGACGCGAGGACAGTTTAAAAACCACAACTTGGTTCACAATCCAAACAGTTGAGCTGAAATGATTGGTAGATTAATCGATCATCAGAACATTAATCAGCAACTATCGTGATAATCGAAATGTCTAACTTGTTTCTGGTTCCAGCTTCTCAAATTTGAGAATTAGCTGCTTTTTTTATATCGTCAATGGAAAGCAATGTGTTGAAAGGACAAAACAAAACATGTGAAGACTCTGCCTTGGACCCTGAAAACTTGTTACTGACTTTTTTTAAAACTATTTTTGTGGCACTTTATAGACTAAATGTTTAGTCAATGGAAAAAATAATAGATTATTCAGTAATAAAAACAATTGTTACTTGCAGCCCTCGTCAGTACATTTACATGCACTCTAGGTTCGTGTGTGTGTGTTTTTCTATGAAAAAATCTTATCAGAGAGGCTTGACAGACACAGACAATCAAACTTAGATAATGTTTATTTGGTATATCTACTGTTGCTAAAGTGAAAGCAGATTGATACAACAGCGCTGCAATAAATTGTACCCTCAAGGGACTTAAAATGTTTCGTTTTCTCTTGAAACTCTTGATTCAACTTTTATATTGAACTTTACAGTTATTTTGGAGGCTGTAGTTTCTCTACCCTCATCTATGTGTCCTGACTCTTGAGTGTGATCATAACCAGCAAAAGGCTCCATAACCATGATAGTAGCGTGCATGCGAGGATCGATAAACTCGGTCTATAAAAATGATGACCCAATCAGAAGAGCTTGCCAGGCGATGTGTTGACTTAGCCAGAGCAAGCAAGTCAAACTGAAAGAGGGATCCCCCCCCCAGCTCTTATCATATTAGAAAATGTGACTTATCTTTGCTTTCCACCACCCGTTCACAGAAATATTGAACTGGAGACTGCTGTATAGATTCTCCACCCACCCGGTGTTCTTTATGGATTGATAACACTGTTGTGTTTTGGTCGTGTTTGGCACAGAGAGGCGTGCTGTGATCCCACCCCAGGCTCTCTCTGGGAATGTGGGAATGACATGCCTAAAATTGAGGATTAATGCGTCTTTCGAGCAGCCTATTTTGATCTTGAATGTGTGCCAGTGTCTGTTGAGTGGAGGGGAGACCATACCACAAATACCCCCACGCCCCCCCCCCCCGTTGTGTGTTGGTAATCACAAACACACAGTAAATCCATACTGACAATCCTTTCTAAAACTAGCTAGATTATCCATGACCCAGTGAATGCCTCTGCCAGCTATTTTAGCACAATGATTAGTGCTTTTCTGTGACACCCGGTCTGTCAGTTATTTTTCTTTGGGGGGGGGGGGGGTTGGGTCTGTGTCCCCACTGCTGATCTGTGTCCCTCCCTCCTGACAGAAAGCTGTGGCTGACTAGTGACTCATCCTCACCATAAGGCAAGAAGGATCAATGGCTACCTACAAAGTTTAACATTTAATAACTCAAGCCCCAAATAGATTTGAATTTGTTATTTTAAAGCACATGACAACTTAGGTCATCGTGCACCCAAATGATTGCTGTAAAATGTCATAGGGCCAAAGGGAGATTCTACACAGGAACAGAAGGTCCTGGCCCCTTTCCTGTTGAATTGAAATTTTTTGTCACTGGTGCGCCTACCTTATTATATAGAGGGGTATTCTAAATAGGATAATATTTGGGATATGGGACTTTTGAGGCCGATAGTGATTTAAGACAGGAAACATTCACCTATAAAGGCTGCTTACGTAATGTCTAACCAATTAAAACAAGTTGTTAGTTGATTGGTTGTATTTGGTTGAAACACATGACTGGTTGACAATTTGTTAGTTCCTGCCCGTTTGCGTTGCTGTGAGCTACTCATTTCTTCAGAATTCCTATTCCTCTCTGCCGTTAAAACAGAGACATAAATCCCAGCATGAAAAGCTGAAAAATCTGAATTTCTTAAAGGAATGTGTTGAATCTCAGAAACAAGCAAAACGAAAGATGTGTTCAGAAAATAGTCATTTGTAACATTGGACTAGAAAGCAGTTATTACACACTTTTGAATCTTAGTTTTTAAGATGATTTTCTATTCAATTCAAATTGTTAAAAGTTTTTCAAATGTTCCCTTTCAGCCTTTACACTTTTTTTTTTTTGAATACTTGACAAATTTAAGAATGCAAAGAACTTACAGTCAATGTGCCATACTACACGTGCACAAACCATTTTGTCTTCTTTATGCCACACAATATTCATTTCTAAACAGACCACGGCACTGTTGTTGTCTCTAACGCTACAATTTCCTTTGTGCTTGAACGTGATGAGTCTTTGTGAATCATACTTGCCTAGCAGGGAGTGCCTGAACAAAGTCGGTGAGTGTCGCAGAGAGGCTCTCAAGGAAAGTGGATGACTGGATAGCTATTTGTTTGCTTTGTCTTTCTTCCTCTCCTTTGAATCTGGCTCAGACTGATCACAATTTAATGTGGCAGGACTGGTGGGAAAAGTGGGTCAGGAGGAAGTTAACAAACTTTGCTTGGGAGTTGTTGCCTTTTTGTGGAGTGCCTTGCTGTAATGGCAAGGTTTTGGGGCCGGAGTGTGGGTGAAAGGAAGGGGGGTTTTTAAAGGTCACAAAAAGTTGTAGACCCCTGAAAGAAGCATGGAATTGAGCTTGTGTCTGGTCTTAGCCGCCTTCTATTGCCCACAAGAATAGGCCTGACCTGTCCACAGAGACCCTCTGACCTTTCAATTCTTTTTCTGATTAAATATAGTATATTTTACCATACTTGTTGTCTTCTTTGCACCTCACTAGAGCCAGACCGATACAGGATCTTTGAGACCGATACCGATTTTAGTGGGGAAACATTCACTAAACACAGATATGTTGGCCGATATATTGAATTTTTGAGCTGGAATGAGGGTCCTATGTGGGTTGTGACCGATATGACCATGCAAAGGCACTCAGAATCCTGCAGTCTTAAACAAATAACTTTTATTAAATTATAATTTAACATGTACATCAATCAATTCTAGAAATGTATGCTGAGAAAATAAATTAATAAAAATAAAATAAATAGCTAAATTTAGATCAGTATTTTATGTTCCATATCAGTCAATTGCTGACCATTTAAATTAAGAATAAATAAGATAAAATAAAAAGCTTAATAAACATCAACACTGTATCAGTCGATACAGTGACGGGACGGTTGTCAGGGACAGGGTTCAAGTAGTTATATTGAAAGGGGGAAATGATGGGTTCACTGTTTATTAACTTTCCAACAATGTATTTCACAAACTAGTTAGCAGGTTACCGTGAACACACGGCTTTGACTCCCGGACGTCTGCTCAGCTGCGCACACGGCACTCGGTGCTGAGACTGTTGTAGCCATAGTTACGGCCCATATTTCCCTGCATGCATTGCCTAGTGTTGAAAGCACTTTAAGAATCGAGTTGCTCTCTCGATTGGTCACTCACTTTCTTGGCAGTCATTGGTGATTCCTGGATGTTGCCTGTTGTTGTTATTATCATACCTATGGACCATGGAAGAATAAAGACGCAAGTAGAAATAAAATGTGGCAGCAGTGAGTGCTGCTTTGTCAGCCATGCTTTTCATCCCCAGATGCTACATGGTGTCAGGAAGGTGTGCTCACATTGTGTTAGTCATGCCACTAATCTCTTTCTTTTGTCTCTCCCCCTCTCTTGTTCTTTCTCTTTTCCACAGGCTTTGCAGCCTCACACTGAAAAAGCTGGTCGTTCTCAAAGAACTGGATAAAGAGCTGAACTCCCTGTCTATAGCTGTCAAAATACAGGTGGGTGGGTTAATCTCCCATGTGCAATGAGAGTAACCAGCTCAATTGCAAAACATTTGATAGCAGTGGGCCACGTTTTGGACTCTGCGGCTCACTGTTTCTGTATTCTTTGCCGGAACTGCGCTCTGTTGAACGTTATCACAAAGCCTAGATGATGATAAGACGTGCTACTAATCCTGCTGATTGATAAAAACCTCCTTAACTGCACAGGAAGCCCTGGTGAGTCACATCCACTCAGGTGCTTTAAATGGAAGACTAGCATTACCACTCTAAGCAGGAGCATTAGCACCGTAAGACGGATTGTACATCTTACATTGATTGCTAATGCATTTTGTGACTACGGGTGTGTAGTCCTTACATGTGTTGCTTAATCTCACATTTCGTACGGTGGTCACATTTTTATTTTTTTTTTTGAGAGAAAATAGCGAGGGGTGCAGAGAAGAGACAGGCCGGAGAAAGCGACAGAAACTATCCATGAAAACCCTGTACAGTAAAGAATGTAGGCTACGTTAATCATGGCTATATGTAATGGCTAGTTAACAATGTGGTAATCAATGTGGTGGCTAGTTATCATGTCCCTAAATTAGCTACGTATTGCTCCCGATATTTACCACAAAAAAATAAAATGTTTGTGAAAGCCTGAGCTTCATTCATGTTGTTGTTATGATAGTCACAGTTCCTGTCCACACGTTTTTGTTCCTACAAATGACACACATACGACAGTAAAGACTTCCGTTAAGCCTGAGCTGTAGTCAGGTTGAAACTTGCAGTTCCAAAACTTTTAAGGAAAAATAATTGCTTTTTAAAGCATAAGGTTTTTGCATTTCAGAAACCTTTTTCCAGAATAAAAAAAGCCGCATGTAATATTTTTGCTTGCTGCAATAGAGTTACAGCTTAATCCTTCTACACTGCAGAGTAGCAGGATGATGACTGTGGAGATTACTTGTGGTTAGTTGTGTTTCCTCCTTGCCGTCATTGGGGCAACATGAGCCCGTTCAACGAATACCCTTTTATATAGAATTCAAAGAATTCCTAGAGCCCAGACTGAGCTTTCTAGAAAGGCAGGATAACATATCTCCCTTGCAGAATAAGGTTTTGTTTGAAATATTGTTGGCAGAGAGTCAGGTTATTTTAAGGCGTGAATGTCCTGCCCCCGTCAGTGTCCTCGTGTCTGTGTCTTTTTGTGTGTATGTACTTGTATGGGAGACCGAGAAAGAAAAGGAAACAACATATTTGGGCAAAACAGCAGCTGTATACACTGCACCCCAACTGTCAAGTTCATAGACTTGCCTCATCTGTAGTGGCACAGTTTTGGAACCCTGCCTTTAGTCTGCAGACAGGCCTCACAGTTTTAAAACACACACTCAGCAGTAAGCCTGCTAGCGGTTGTAGAGACGATGAGCCACTGCTTCTGAAACAGTTGATCCTGAGAGAGAACTAAGGCCAGTGAGTGTACTTTAAATATACACGCACACATGCGAACACACTTTGTCCATTACTTGTACGTGAATGATTCGGTTCCACATCAACAGAAGTGTACCAAAAGCCTTTATACTGCTCACACATCAGAAGACATCTAATATACAGCCTTTACACAGTGCTGTATTTTGCACCGTTCCTATTCTGCTACACAAATCCCGGGCTTTTCTCTGCCTAGAGATGTGCCACCTACAGCATGTCTGACACTGTGTGCCCAGCATGTTTTGATTTATCAACACAAAGAAGAGGAAATCTTTATACCAACATTGGATTTGAAGATTGCCAGCAGTAGAGAATGATATGCATGAGTGTTGGTCAATTGTTAAAAGAATAAAACATGAAATAGCAAGAGCAATTATCACCATTTTGCCCTATCAAGCCAAAATGCAGTAACTACATATTTGGTCAAACTTGAGTTTTTGACATCTGACCTTTCCATATTTATTATTGTATTATTGAGTTATTGTATCACAGGGGGGAGACAGCATGGAAAATGTACAAGATTTACAAGATAGCATTAGCTGCAGTGAATTTAAACACTTTTGTCTGTTTCCTAGATTTCAAATCATTTGAATGAATCAATTTTGATGGCCCAACAGCTTAGTAATTAAGTCTGTTATACTGCACATAATTAAGGCAGTAGCTACATCTAATCATAATGGAGAAAGTAACACCAGATAAACTAGTTCTGCTAATAACCAACTAGAGTAGCAGCAACTTCCATCTCTGCAGCCTTTGACTCCAGTGTGATCTCATGTGGTTAGACTACCTTTAAATCACATATTACATAGAAACAATGTTTTTTTATGCAAGGTCTGTGACAATGATTCATACTTAAAAAGGCATGAAATGAAGGTTTTACAACTTCTATAGCTGTTACACAGTTTGGCTAAGAGCCTTCAAACTTCAAACCCTTTTTTAGCAACTTCACTGTTTCTATAGTCACTGCTCTCTGCTTTCATGCCTCAGTAATTGACCATTTTTCTGTCTCACTCTCAATATTGTCCCCCTCATTATGAAATGTAATAGAAATGGTATGCAGTGCTGGGCAATTCTATTTGAACAGAAACAAATCATCCCCCCTTTTACTGTCATCCTGAAGAAGAAAGCAACCAACCAAGTGTGGCTTTATCCATGAGCTACGTTGTCTCCAGAGCGTGAAATCTCTCCATTTCTGCTGAGCCGCCCTTAGGACAGCCGAGCAAAGCTCACCACAGCTCTGGAACTGGAGCATTAAATGCAATTTCCAGCAGGTTTGGTTAGGGAGAACAGATACGCTGAGGGGATAAAGAGACAGTTGGAGAAGATGACAGAGTAATAAGGGGGTTTTGTTTTCAGACAGTGAACGACAAAGCCTCATTACCGCATGTCATCGGTTCTCTGTTCAGCATACAGGGGCCGTCTCTTCTCTCTCTCTGGGTCTCATCAGGTTGAGTGGCCTGCATGCACGCACAACCCTTATAATGGCTAACCATTTGGATGGTCTCCCAAAGCCACAGCAGTAGGGATGATGAGATTGCAGTTTAGTCTCCAGAAGGCTGTGTTCCCTGGGAGATACTCGTCTGTCTCTCACCCAGGAGACGGCTGGGTCACTTCAACTAGCTTCCTCAGACAAACTGCTGCAACATTTTGTGCACATCAGGTTGCAATGTGGTATGCTACTCCAAGTGCACTACGTGATTCTGCATTTTGTGTCTGGTCTTTTGTGTGTGCAGTTGCCTGAGGTTGTAGCCAGACATTGATGTCAGCTGGATTATGATAGGAAATGCATGCAATCCTCATTTCAGCTCAAGCCACTGCCCAAAGCACTTCCATTTGCACTACACTCAGATATGATCCAATTGTGTGTGTGTGTGTGTGTGTGTGTGTAGGTGTGTGTTGGGTGAAAGCAGAAGCCTCAAAACACCTTTGAAACCTCTCTAATACAATTGCACATTGAACTCTTGTCCTGACCCTAAATCGCTTCCTGTCGTTGCTGCAAACAGGGGAGCCAATTTAGGGAATTTAACATGTTTAAAAAATTCAAGTTATCTTGAGAAGAAGTGTAAAGTTGAACTTGTTTTCCCACAGGCTTGTGGAGCTTTGTAGAGTAGAGGGGCCGTAACAGCCCCCCATCTGGCCCCAGAAAGACAGAGGAGAAGCTTGTACAGGGGAGAGAGGGCGAGGAGGGGGGGGGGCAAAGGACATTCAGTACACGCTTTCCTTGCCAAGGCTCTGTATTGTTAATGCATGTCTGGCAGTTTGAGAGTGCTCAGCTTTTGTGCCCTGATTCATTGTACCAACCACTGAGCATGAGAAAGGAGTACATACAGGGCCTCTTTGTGGAGCTCAAGTTAGTGACAAAATCAGACTCAGAGATTTAACCAGTTTTTTTCTTCATGTACAAAACAAGGGCTGTGGCTACTATCAGCATGTTCTTCTCTAGAACAAACTTAGCCATTAGGCTGGCTAGAAAAAATGCTTATTACAGGGAGGCCGCGAGTGCTCAAAATGCCTTAAATCTGGAAGTGAATTAAATCAGCGGCAGATGGACTGATACTGACTGATGTCTGAGGTCTTCATTCTTTCTTAACTTCGCTCTGTATTTTGATGTCAGGAATATGATTAATTTTATTGATATTTTATATTTGTTTCCATTGAGATATTATTGAGTTTATCTGGTGATTTGGCTGTTGTAAACTTTACTGTTACTGCTCTACAAACAAACATTTAGTCATATTTAAAATGTTCAATTCTAATCCCATTCTGAATTTAAAGAAAAAACGTATTACAGTTAGCAGACACTTTTATCCAAAGCGACTTACATATGACAACATTCACAAACCGAAGGCGCAGCTTCGGGAGCATTTTTTTGGGGTTCAGTATCTTGCTCAAGGATACTTCGACACATGGCTGGGGGTTTGAACCGCTGACCTTCCAATTGGCAGGCAACCGTTCTGCCACCAAGCCACAGCCGCCCCTAAAGGCAACCAGGCTGACATAGGAACTGTATAGTTAATATCCACACTTCAGTATTTGTTTATTTATCGCAAGTCATATTGTCATCAATATTGAACAATGTTATCACACATTACAGATTTTCCTCACATTGTGCAGGCCTAGTGTCTGTATGAAACATGCATTGTCATTAAGGCCCTGTTTATACCTGGTATAACATGCGTCTTGGGTGATCCGATCATAAGTGGACAACTCCAGGTAGCCCAAGTCAGTTCACACCTGGCATTAGAATGCGTCTCCATATGCATCGAGTGACCACTTGTGATCGGATCTCATTTCCCCACTCTATAAGCAAATAAACACATAGCCTCCATCTTTTCTGTTCACAAAGACCAAATGTGTTTTTTTTTTAACTTGTTTTGCGTACACACTGCTAAAAGAATTTGGCCATATGCGGCCCAGACCACCTCCAAATGTGGTTTGAGCGATCGGATCTCAGTGTGTCCTCAATGTGTCTGGGGTGCATTCGCACCTGTACTTAGAGCTGTCCTCTGGTGATTGGATCACCCAGGACGCATGTTAATGCCAGGTGTAAACAGGGCCTTTGATGCTATGTATACAGTAAGATATTTTAAAATACTCATGCATGTGTTGCATGAAGCTACAGAAGCATCACTGCATTCTTGAATAAAGCTAACGCCCTCTGATATCCTGTGATGATTCCTCAGCACACACCCAACCATTTCACTTGGTATCCGTTACATGATTTAGCAGCTCTGATGACAGTAGGATCCAATGTCGTACCCACTGCATCTGACTATTAAGAGTTTCTCCCCAGGGCATTTAGCCAGATACAGGATATCCTCACTGTTCCATGCTGCTCACCAAGTCTTGCTTAATTTTATTGGCAGGCTTGGCAGATACCTGAAGTAAGTCTTGAAGACTTGTGAAATTTTTACAGCAATCGATGGGTTGCCAAATATATTACACAACAGTTGCCTGTCTTCAGCACTCACAGCTTGACGTTAAATCATGAAACGCGTGACTTGACAAGCTGTTTCTGTTCTCATGTTCACACGTTGATTCCCTGTTTCAAAATTATACGAGGTAGAAAAAGAAGCTTGGTTTAAGAATGAATATGTAACTTGATGAGGAACATGATAGACATTAATCCGAGGCTCGTAAGAGAAACCTGCTAAGGGCTGAGACAGGTCCTCTGAGGACACACTGTGGGTCGGTGTCCTTACATTTGGAAGAGACTTCCACAACTCGTGGCATTTAAATCCCTGTGCTGTTTGGCCACTCCAGCTTTGTGCCAGCTGCCAGAATTGGCTTAGGTGATGAGTCTTTCTCAACCAGAATAGGAAGCATTAGATAATAA
This sequence comes from Coreoperca whiteheadi, assembly GCA_011952105.1. Lineage (NCBI taxonomy): Eukaryota > Metazoa > Chordata > Actinopteri > Centrarchiformes > Sinipercidae > Coreoperca > Coreoperca whiteheadi. The sequence continues at coordinate 19,951,168 of CM022471.1, forward strand.
AACTAAATTTGGTTTCGATTAGCAGCTTGAAACAGTGGCTGTATATTTCTAACAGAGATACTTGGCAACAACATGCAACCTAAATAGCAGCTATAAATTCTAATATATAAACTTTTTTCAGGTTGGTTACAGTCATAGATCCACCTGGACCAAACATCCCTCTCATAGCATTATTAAGACAACAAAGCAACCTTTGTTGAGGGTAGCAGTAGCTTAGAGGTTGAAGCGTGTGATTAGGTTATTGCTGGTTGGAATTCTTATATCAGTTTGGAAAACCGGTGTAGGGAAAACTCTCTCAGCACTAGCTCTTGATATGTCCCTGAGCAGGGCATCAACCCCTATTTCATTTCTTCTGGTAGCACTGTTCTCTTGAAAGCAGTGAAGGACTGTTTGTACTAGGCTGCCTCAAGGTGTGATACTGCATAAACGTGTGAACGTGAAGCAAGCTGGCTAGGCTGGTATAAGGCTTGCACACTCAGTCACTGTTGTCTGGATATACATAGTCTTAAGAAACAACATAAGATGAGGGATTTTGGGGGATTTTCTTTCATTCCAAAGGAGGTGTATTGAATTAAAATGAGTTTGCACCCTCAAAACAAACAGTTTTGTCATACCAGAATAGATTTATGCCAATTTCAAGCTAGCTGCCAAATCAAACCTGGAAGTCTCTGTTGTATAATTGTTATATGTAACATTTGTAAGTGTGTTTACTAGGGGTGTAAGCAGTACGCCTATTCGTTCCAACCCATTCGGTACAGGATATTCAGTTTGGTATGCGACTTCGGCATGCCCTGTGACCCAAACTAATACTGTCAAAATAATATGTTTTTGTTGACTACAAGCACACGCGGAACAGAAATTCTGCGAGTGCGAGTTTTACCCGGAACATTTTGGCAGCGCACAAAAATGTGTGTACTGTCTATAAGCTGTAGCATGCTAGTTGGTTTAGCCTGGATAGTCAAGCTCACGTAGTGTCTCTGCCTCAGAATGGCAAACCCAAATGAGAGACCAGAGCTCGAGGATTCTCCCGTGACATTTAGATCCACCGTGTGGGAGCATTACGGCTTCCCGGTTAGTTACGATGGGCAACTATGAGTGTGAAACTGTATGCCGACATGATTCAACCGAAGTCGGGTTTGCCTGTGAAAACACTTCAAACACAGATACTCAATTACAGGCAGCGCCAATGGTATGGCACTTCCTGTCGCTCTCCCCCCACCTCGTTTGGAAGTGTTGTGAACGTCATGTGACTAGATGAAAGCATATTGGGTTGTGCGTGCATGATGTATTCGGGAGATAACAAACTTGAGCGTAACTTATAACTTACTTATATAACTGATAAATCTCTGAACTGTCTCTGCCAACAGAGAGTTGTTGCCAGAACTCGCGAGAGTGTCTTGCTGAAACAGAGACAGGTCTCAAACAAAGTTCATTTTCTCCTGATTTGTGTGTCTGAAAAATGCCAATTTAGTGTCAGAATGTTCGGAAGATATGTGGCTTGTGAAAAATGGGTATGATATTTACTTTGGTGACTATGGGGCGAAAGAATCGGTCATTATCTGTGCTCACGTTCACTTCTTCCATAGGAGGGATTAGACTCAGGATCTGCCACTAGTCTCCAAAAGGGGTGGGGCAGTGGTGAAACCCAGGTGACACAGATACAGGAAATGGCTCTCAAGTGAGCAGTCTCTGTTCTAAACCGCCTCTGCTTCAAACGTGTGATTTACGACGGCATCGCCCGACTGTCGATGAGCAGAACAAGACCGAAACGGACTGGAAGGCGAGACCTTCTCCCCACAGCGTTCAGACAGCCTCTCACTGCAGATTCAGACAGTGCCAAATCAATAACTAATGCTATAGGAGTATTTATCGCTGCAGATGCAGTGCGACCATACTCAGTCGTAGAGAATACAGGATTTAAGCATATGCTCAAAGTGCTTGAGCCACGCTACAATGTACCTTCACGTGTTTATTTCAGTCTGTTGTGCTGCCCTGTATAAACCAGCACAAGCTGCAGCTCATCACGAATTATTAACAACAAAAATAATTTTTCTGTTTTCCCTGCTGTACCGAAAACGTTCCCGAACCGTGACCCTAAAGCCAAGGCTCATACCGAACACTGAATTTTTGTGTACTGTAATGAAAGAACTTTGCTTTACTTTGCTTCCAGGGTTCTAAGCGTCTTCTGAGATCAAATGAGTACGTCCTCCCACCCAGTGGACTGATGGAGACAGATCTGGAGCTCACATTCTCACTACAGGCAAGCACTCTGACATTGTACTGTGAATTCTCCCACTGATATGGCAGTTACTTGACAGGCAGGATTGTTTCGAAGCCTTTATCTGCACTGCTGCCCCTTCTTAACCCCCTAGCAAAGGTGTTAAGTTCAAAATATCCAAGTGTATTTATACCTACATTTGTGTTTACAGTATTTTGTGAAGATAATATCCGGCTCAGTTGTTTAGTATCAGCCTGTACCACAATTTCTCATGTTATTTTTTTGTCAGAGAAGGTGTTGACTCTTGTTTTAGGAGGACAGGAAGTGCTATTGTCTCTGTTGTTCAATACAGCGTTTTTCCAAGCAACCTTCACTCCGTACAGAAATAGATCATTACCGAAGTCACTGAAGCAGAATTTCTTTGATGATCGAATATTTCCGATTTGAAATAATAGACACTGCTTGCATGCTGACTATTTGCAGACCGTACAAGTGAACAAGTTGTGGAAAACAGACATGAGGTTTGTAGATGGAAAAGTTGTATATTTTACCAAAAGCTGCAAAAAACCCAAAAAGGCCCAGCTAAAATCCCACTGCTGTTGAGTAAAACCTGGAAAAAGTGGAGGTCAGTATTCTACATGGATAAATCAGCAGTGATGTCCAACCAACCAACATGTGAAACCTGATCTTACAAGCTGTTATTGTGTGAATATTATAGGCCAAGAAGGCAAGAAAAGTCAATATGAAGATCAGGTTCTGGCAGTCAGAGACAATATGACTCCAGAGGAAACAGACAAGAAGGAAAAAAAGAGCAAATGTGAGGATGAATTACTGAGTCTCAGAGAGACATTTAGTGGTGAAGTGAGCGGCAGAGTGTTGATGAAGGTTCAGCCACAGCACAGCAGACAGACTACAGAACGTTTTATTAATAGTTCAGGCAGTAAGAATCCAGAATCTAACACCCACCATGTTGGTTCATTGCTGGCATCTGAGTACAGTGAGACTGGCTGTACTTTTACATGAACTTGAACCAGGTGTGTGTTGTATCTCTGCATCAGTTCAAACACATCTTTTGATGTGATGAAGGAAGGAACTGAAAATGAAAATAAACAGATAGTGAACACATGCAGTCTTGTTTTATTATTTCAGTTGTATGGTTATTTGCAAGAGATGCTAAATACAAACACAATATATTTTCTGCTGTTGCACATGGCAGGTGAAGAATTGGTTTTCTTATGGAGTAACAAAAACAATGTGTTGGAATAAGTCTGCATGTGGGTTTTCATCTTAAAGCCTGATCAATATATAACGTGGTCTGCATTGTTTATCTGACTTTGTTTTTGTAATTTTCAGTACCCCCATTTTCTGAAGAGGGATGCCAACAGACTGCAGATTATGCTGCAGAGGAGGAAACGCTACAAGAATCGAACCATCCTGGGCTACAAAACCTTAGCTGTGGGAGTTATCAATATGGCTGAGGTACTCATAGTGGCTCAACCAGTGCATTGCTCACAATCGTTTAATTTCGTGTTTCATTGTCAGCCGTTTAATTTCTCTAGAGAAACATGTAGTTTGGCTCTGAGCTTGTGATTCTGCTCTTCTCTGACAGTGATTGACATGGCTATTAGTGTCTGTGTACCAGCTCTTGTTTGCCAGAGAGAAGGCCTCCTGTGTTACACATCATTTCAGATGATTCATGCTCATCGCACATACTGCTGTGTGAGATTATGGGCCATCTGGAGTTGGCTTCAAATGCACTTTTATGAAAACAGTGCATTCGGCCATGCAAAGCAGAAAGAATTGAGTAGAAGCTGATATAATGCCCCTTGTGGATGTTTGTTTGTTGTAGAGATGCACAATAAATTCTTTCCTGATCGTGGTCCATGCAGTGGAGACTCTGCAGTTACGTCAGGCTGTGTTTATGTTTCGCTACTGGGCAATCATGATGCCTTTTTTTTCTATACCCAAAGTGACTCTACTTGCTTTGCTTACAGATGCCTGTCAGTTTGGATATCGCACATTGAAACTGCTGGCTCCGGTTAATTTTCCCACTCTGTTGGTCATTCACGTGCAACACTATGCAGAGCCAATGTGTTCCAGGTTTTTAACAGAGGACAGCTTATGATATCGGGCTCACTACTATGGATTACAGTAAACAAATGATTGGAAATTGGGCTTTATAAAGCAGATACAGATCAATTAAAATACCTTGCTCAGGACATAATTAGACATAGATTTTGAGGGTCACACTGATTTGGAATGGAGAAACACCGATAACATTTTTCCAATTCTACTTTCCAGCATTAGCCCCAGGACAGCAATTGGCTGACATCTGAAAACAAGACTAATGCATTATTGCATTTTAAAATACCACTCAACTGCTGTGCTGTTTTGGTGCTAGCTGCAGTGAAACAATCCACAGACCTCTATGAATAAAGCTAGATTGGCCATTATTGGATCCTGTTGGGTAATCATGTTGTCATCTGCTGTAGAGTAAACTCTCTTCTGCCCTCACTCTGAATCTATCGGGGCATTATGTGGGAGGAAGTCACTTATTGGACTTTGCATGCAGCATTCAAGTGCACCCCTGCCAGTGTTTGAGCAAAATGAGCCTACTCCCTGTGCAGCGAGTCATCAAGTGAAATATTGAAAGTACCCCCCAGATAGCGCTTAGAATGAAAGCTCATCCCTTCTCATCTCATTGAAAACAGTTTTTGCAAACTGTGTTATTCCGTTTGACTGGATGATAAGAGCAAATTGGCTCGGCTCATTCGGACATTCACAACGGTAAAGCAGCATTGTATTAATGACGATTTATTTAGAGATAGCATAGCTGTCAGCTTGTAATCAGTGTGTAAATCTCTGCGAGCATAAAGCACTGTAACAGAAGCCATCTCAATCTCTGTTGGATCAGTTTTGGCTCAGGAAAGAGAGAGATGAAATTCTTCCATCCTACATGCTGCTTCGACATGGCGCTACAGAGTGATTGATAGACGCAAGAATTGTAGAAGACATGAAGGCGTCTCAACTAAAGAGGACTTGGTGTTTAGACAGATGAAATCTGTGTTGTATTTATGCAAGAAAAGATAACATTGTCAGGCGAAGGGTCAAATAAAACTGAAGGGTCTTGTATAAATTGGTTTAGAGCCCATTTAGTATTTGAACAGATTCTTAAAATCAATGGTCTGCCTCAATGTTAATCTTCCTATTTCCAGGTGATGCAACACCCGACAGACGGAGGGCAGATTCTGGGTCTCCATAGCAACGTGAAGGAGGCGCCAGTGCGTGTGGCGGAGATCAGCGTGTACTCTCTGTCCAGCCAGCCCATCGACCACGAGGACGGTAGTGGCCAGGCCGGCCGCAAGACCAAAACCTCAGGTGGGCACAGCCATCTCCCGTCCCCCTACGCCGGTCTGTTAGACAGGCCCGTACCCATGCTGCCTGGCCAAATCCTGTCTGTAATTTCAGCCTTCGCCCTGCAGCCAGCCCTCCCTGCCCAGGCCTCTCGCTTCCCTCCTTCCACATGGCTCCTATTTCCCAACCCGAGGACAGAATAAAGTCTATTAATGCCAAGCCAACCTATGGCCAAGGATATGTTGTTCTGTTCAGCTACGGCAGTAATGTTGATTTGAGAGTTGAACAGATTTACGGCCTATTACTTTACACTGTTCTAATTCTGGACAGGGGGAAATGTTGGGCCCTGCTCGGACTCCACGCCTTCATCGTGTTATGCTGATCCCTCGCTGTTCTGGATGTTATTAAGGAGGCCGCTCAAACATAACCGATGAGCTCATGCACAAAGTATTAAACTAGTGTCACTCTGAGGGAAGGAAAGATGTTTATCTTTCTCCTCTCTGCAGTGATCCTTAATAACATCCATCCCATCTAAGAACTTAGAACAGGATGTTTCACAGGCAAAAGGAAGTCTGAATTAGCTGTTAGCTGAGAAAAAAAGATCTTCCATCGGCTGATCTGTCCTCAGCTGTCAAACACGCAATAAAATCTGCCTCTTAAGGAATGTGGCTGTTCAAACCAATAAAATCTGCCATTAAACAAAAGAACGATAGTAAAAATGTTTCAACCACTAAAATGTCATTAAAACGTAATCAGAATGTGAGACATGGATCACAAAAAGAGCTGTGCAATCTAATTTGCATATAATAAGAGTTTCATTACATTTCAACAAGCAAATTTAGCATTTAATTATGTGCTCAGAAAATGTTTCTGCATTACCATATATTTTGTTCATTATTCTTGCCAAGTAGTCAAAACAATTCATTACTGATGAAGTGTGTAGAATAGAACAGGAAATTAAACAAGTCTATCCACACAAGTGGGATAATTGTGTTTGGGCTCAACCTGATATTTGTGAAAAGTACACTATATACTGAAAGCATCCTTTTCATTATAATAGAATTATACTGTTTTTGTATATTTATCAACTTTGGCCTTCCAATGGCAGTGCAAGAACAACATTTACATTGTGTTTTTTAAGTAGATTTCATATTGAGTGTTAGGAGGTTTGATTTCACGTTGAACAAATTTCTTCCTATAGGAATTCTTTAGTCCAAAAGAAAATCTCATCAGAGTTTCAGCACTAATAAGGCAGTGACCTTGGCGTTCTGCTCGCTTCTTTTAGGTCACCACCTCTCAGTGCAAGTTTTAAGAAGATGTGTCTGTGGGAAGCTTACAAATTTGAAGCTGTACAGATGTTAACGGTAATGCTACCTAATATAATGATCATACATGAACCCTGTATTTTGATGTTTTTCTGTGTGTGTCTATGTGCTTGCCTACCTCAGACCGCTCCCCAGACATGGATAACTATTCTGAGGAGGACGATGACAGCTACTCGTCAGAGCAGGAAGCCAGTGATGACGCAGTTCATGGCCAGGTCAGTGCCCGAAAATGGTTAGGCGCCAACAAACCTGCAGTACCCAGTGAAATTAAATACATTTAAAATATTCAGTAAATAAAATCCGAGCTAAACAGGCTACTTGTCATAGTGAACATGCTATTGCATAGTTACAAATACTAGTAATGTTATATAAGAATAAATTCAGTAGCAGATTTTGTCAGAAGCAGTTGCCCTTTCAGAATATTTTGTTATTAGAATAGTGTATTTTCTACATTTAGCTTAAATGTATGCAGGTAGAAATGTAGGGGCCCTTTGATATTGAGATTTCATATATGTCATCCATCCTGTCTGTGTTTCAGGATCTTTATGATGAAGACGATGAGGTCAGGAAGCCCAAGAAACCCAGGAGGAAAATGATCCGAACCACCTCCATGACCAGGGTTAGTTTCCCCCTTTTCCCACCACATGGAGTTTTCTGCTTGCCAGTCATGGACTATGAGTAGGCCTGCACAATTATTTTCAATATTATCAAAATCGCAATATGGCAAAGTGCATTATCCAAATCGCCGAAGTTGCAATTATTTGATAAAGGTGAAATGCGTGACAGCCAGCATTATAATGACGCCCATGTAGTGCTGCAGAGATGGTCCGGCCTACAAATCTTGTTCTCCAGATGTAAGAAAACGTGTTTTTTTTGGTTCAGACAAATGTCACATCGTCATGATACTAATAGTTTTTTCAGTGAAAATTAAAATAGTGATGCAAAAATGATCATTCCCACTAAACGTGAATCATATCGCAATCGGAATATCTGTCAAAATAACCGCAATATGTTTTGTTTTTTTATCGTGTCGTGCGGCCGTAACGATGAGAACAACTCAAGACCTGTGTTTACTGTTACACAAGCTTTTAAGGGAGAGCACACACTGTGTTCCATTTGTTAAAGCCATTAGGACGACGTGGATGAGCATGTAAATGAACACTGTGGGTTCACTGAACTGATTCTAATGGTCTTTACATAGACTGGCTGTGAATGAGTAATCCAGTGGACAGTTAACTGGGAGAACTGATAAGCCCGAGCCCAGCTGTCATGCATATTTAATCGTGACATTTATTTCCTTTTCAGGGGGTTCTTTTTATCATAATTGCATTTTTTTTTTCTTTCTGTTACAGCAACCTAACTTTAAGCAGAAGTTTGTGGCCTTGCTGAAGAGGTTCAAGGTAACCGATGAGGTAAATGTGAAAACAATTGCTTTGTTTTGATTGACACCCAGGAGAACATGGCCGATGTCAAAGCAAACAATGTGGTGAATGTTAGAGGGGTTAAGGATCCTTCTCAGTGCATCCGCCTGGAAATTCCTCAGCACTTCTGTTATGAGGCTTTAGTAAGTCAGCTTTGAAATGTATCGGTTATTAAATTGCCCTTGAGGCAGGAGAAAGCAATCTCAGGATAGACTAAACAGTATATTGCTACATCACTGCTAATTTGCTCCAGAATGGAGGAGAATCGCCTGTAAAGAAATCACTGCCACAACAGAGGTACAAGCATCATTATGGTGCTAGGCTGCATTACCTCTGTGCTCATGGATGTATGATTCATACATTTCCATTAGCAGCGATCCGTATGCAGAATCCATTAACGCCCTTATTCTCTACCACTTATCATCATGATAAATGTGGGCTCATGTGCTTGTCCTATTCATGTTTGTGTTTATCTTCTCTCAAGTCCTTTTGAATAACTGTTTCTGTGGATTCTACATAATAGCTTGTAATCAGGTCATCAGCAGGAAGGCGGCCATTTGTGTGCAACAACCCCTAGATGTCCATTAATACATAATCTGTGTTAGCCCATTATTATGATGATAATTATCATTGAACTGTGAAATCTATAGGTGTAATTGAGATATCCTTGTGTGTCCTCCTCCTTCTTCTTACTGATGTCGAACACAGTCGATTGCATCAACAAAGATGTATTAAGAAAATAGGTTCTAGTTGTTAATATATAGGTTTTCAGACTGGATGAGGATTTACTCTACCGTTTACTCAACCCTTTAGGTTTATGTAACTTAAAAAATTGGAACCAAGAGACTTGTGTGAGTGATTTAAGCTAGTGAGGAGTACAAGAGCCTCTCGGCCATATGAGTTGGGCTTTGCTGGATGGTTCTGGAAGCTCCAGGTGGCTCGATGATCTTTTATCAAGTTCCCCGTCTCTAATCCCTTCCTTGTGGCTGGGCAGTGTGCAGGGCTACGGCTCTATAAATACATTGCCAGGAGGAGGAGAGGGGACAGACTGTGTTTATCTGCTCCCTGCCAGCTTCTGCACTTATGGAGTGGCATTAATCACCTGATTAGTCCCCAAGCCTGCCTGTGTGCAGTTCCTATGATATACATCCCCACTGTGCAGCTAGCAGATCAAGGCTCAGTACCTTAGCTCTCCTCTAGCACTCACTTACCTTTTAATTGGCCTGTTTATGACCAAGGCAGGGATGTATTTATAGCATAGACTTTCTCATTTTACAGCCTTCAGTGTTCTCATTCATTCTTTAAGCTCCATTAGCTACGATGTGAAAGTGATTAGCTAATGCACAGCACCAGTCATTCCCTACAGTTATTTAATCCACGACCATAATTACAAAACCCTGATTACAGTGTACTGATGTGTCTATCCTGTGCGGCAGGTCCTGGACTCTGACCCGGTTGACCAGACCCAGGAGGTGGAGGAGGATCTGGACTTACTCTACGACAGTCTGGAGGTGTATAACCAGAGTGACAGTGGGCCAGAGATGGAGGACAACGAGAGCGTCCTGAGCACGCCCAAGCCCAAACTCAAGTATGCCTGTCCTCAACCCTATTTCCTCAAACGCCATCTTTTCATAAATTGCTTAATATTTCTAGGTATTGGATTATTTCTGTTCACAACCTGTATATGGTTTTAGTGTGAAACCTGAAATTGAAAATATGATTTGTTGGCCTATAGAAAAGTATTTACAAAATATCTATAGTTGACACCCTCTTATAAATTGCAACAGGCCCTTGAAATGGAACTGCCCAGAAAAAAGGGTGAAGAAAAACATTTCTTTTCAAGTTTTTAGTTTTCTCTAATTCAAATCTTTGTTTCTGTTTTCAGGCCGTTTTTTGAAGGGATGTCTCACTCCAGCTCCCAGACAGAGATTGGAAGCATACACAGCCAAAAAAGCCAGCAGAGAGAGTTGTCATGTCCTGTAAGTTGATCTCCAGGCAATCAATTAACAAACCCGTCTGATGCCTTTCAGCCCCACCGTTTACCCATGAAGTTCTGCCTCTCAATTGCTGGAGAGTTTCTTTTCGTAAACAGTGTTATGTAAAGGATTTGCCCCCGGTCACTGTTTATATGTCTGGCAGTCCTCTATGGTTATTGTGGTTCAGGGATTCCCAAGGACCATGATACTGCAGGCAAGTTATTCTGAGCATGAGTGCAATGCAGCCCACCAGCTCCCGCCCCTGCAGAATAGGATGGAGGCCTACAGTCCTTACCCTGTTCACCCCTACAGCCCTCCAGTATTTATAGGGACTGACACCAAATGACCCCTCCACCACCATCAACACACACGCACGCACACACACAGACACAATTTTCCTTCCATGCTCAGAGAGAAGATTGGATGGAGCAATCCCTGAACTCCTACTCAGAGATTTATAGGCCATTGAAAACAACAAGGGCAGAGAAAGAGAGACATGTTGAGTCTGATGGCGAGAGAGGGAGTGCTGTTTATACATATCTTGGAATCCATTTTATCCTGTAATAAAACAGCTCGCAGCATTTCAGACCTCCATTTTGCTCAATAAATGTCTCCAGTCGAACTTTATAAACGCGTCTTGCAGGCAAAATGAAACGTCTTTGATCTAATATTGAAATGAATTCAACTAGATGTTACAAGATGCACTTAAACGCTTTTAGTCAGGCAAACGTGCATGCAAAAGTGTGTCAGTTATTCTTTTGGGGTTTGTGTATTAGTAGGCAGCTGTAGTGAAAGGTACAGGAGCTTTTAGGGATGTTAATACTCGGCAACACTGCCACTGTGAAATTAGTCGGTTACGAATCCTAAGAGTGGTCAGTCTTGACCTGAGCAGGTGGAGCATAGCACTCCCATTTGGAGCTGTGAAATTTTGTCATTTCTATTCACCACAGAAGTGACTGACCTTCTAATGTGTGTTTACTCTGCAGAGTGGAGACTTTCTGACCGTGGACAGATGTAAAGTTCAAGTGGCCCGGCATCAGGATAACAGCATCACAGATACAACTGTTGGGGTATGTTTTTGGAACAGTTGTACTTTACTCCTCCCAGCCCACCCCCCCTCACCCCCCAAACTAAATCTCCCTTGAGCATCTCTTTCTCAGATTTTTCTTTTCCAACCCTTTCTACTCGAGTGCCCTTTGCTCCCATGGGTCTTAGTCGTTTTCCAAGAAAAAGCAAAGAGGGAGGGAGTATGCAGGGGCAGGCAAACCAAACAGCACAGTCATCCATTATGGATCAGTAGAGCAGACGAGGCAGCCCCATGATGGATAAATCCTGACTGATGAGGTTTATGTTTGTTGTTGTCTTTGTGCTGTCGGGTCAGTGTGACCTTGTCCGTCTAACCCCGGCTCCCCTCTGAGGGCCGGGCAGCCGGCTCAGCACACCGCTCCACTAACCCAATTCAAACGGAATATCTAAGCTGCAGGAACAGTGTATCCCCAGCCACCTGCTAAGAGACCGTGACTTTTTATCTCGCCTGTCATGGTGGGCTCGCATCATTATCTCCAACCTCAGTAGCTAAGCTCAATTATTCACCAGGCCGGCATCTATCCGCCTCATCTCTTTCAACTCTTGCCCTTAAAGTGCTGGCTGCGGACGCAGCACACACGAAAACACGGAAAGAATCCAGAATGTACCTGAAGCCTGAGAGAGAAATTGATCTGGTTCGATGGGATATGGCAGTGCCTGTGTTGTGGGATAAACATCAGTATTGTCCTCTTACAGCCCTCTTGGCTCATCCATGCTCCCCCCCTTTTGGTTCAGGAGCCTGAGACTGACGACAGCGGGCCAGGGCCGGTGGAGGTGAGCAGCTGGGATGTCAACACTGAACGGATGACCAGCACTGTTGGCAAGCTCTGCAAGACAGAGTCCCAAAACCACATGTCTCCCAGGTACACTGCTGATCACTGCATCTGGAAACATGCACACTAAGTAGTGTCATGTCATCACGTATGTACACAAGTTGCTTTAGAGTTTTATCTTTTTTTTTTTTTTATGTGTAATTTGGAACGGGTGTTTTCTCAACAGCTTTTATAAAATGTTTTGTCAATTCAGTTGTATTTATACAGCCCAATATCACAAATCACAATTTGCCTCAAAGGGCTTTACAATATGTACAACATACGACACCCTCTGTCCTTAGACCCTCGATTCGACTAAGGAAAAACTCTCCCCCAAAAACCCTTTTCACAGGGAAGAAACCTCAGGAAGAGCAACAGAGGAGGGATCCTTCACTTATATTTTACGATCTACATTTTGTCATCATAATTGTTTAGTCATGTATGACTTTCTGTTGTGAATCAATTTATATATATATCTGTACACACGCCATCTATTGCATGTCTGTATGGCCTGGGAGAGGGATGCTGTACAGATTGTAAAGTCCCTTGAGGCAAATTGTGATTTGTGATATCGGGCTATATAAATAAAATTGACTTGACTTGACTCGATCCTTCTCCCAGGATGGACAGACGTGCAATAGATGTCGTGTGTGCTTCACTCCTGAGTCCATTTGATTAGGTCCCTCGCTCTGTCTGTCATGTATTTTGAGCTCCTTGTGTTTCGTCTCTTCCTCAGTAAAGTGGAGAACAGGCTGCAGAGGCATCCTCGCAGCATCTCCATGAAAGACAGGCAGAACTCCAAGGCGCAGAGCGATAGGACCAGCAGCATGGACAGCGAGTGCTCCCCAGAGTCACGACTCATAGCACAGGTAAACAACGCACGGATGTGTCGGTTATATCCTATGCTTTCAGTCCAGTGAAAACGTGCTGGCCAATGTCGGTCTCAGACTCTCTGCTTCTCATTCGTCTCAAAGGTTCCCAGGAAGTCTGTGTATGACCAGCTGAACCAGATCCTCATCTCTGACGAACGCCTACCTGAGAGCATCATCCTCATCAACACCATGGAGTGGCAAGGACAGGTGTGAACATAACGCTTCAGTCATAAACTCCCTTCCCTTCATATCTTCATATATGCAGTAGCAACACTTGGGTCATGCAGGATAGGGTTTACTTGCTAGCCACGCTACAATAATTTCCTGACGTTGTTGCAAAAAGACCGATATACAAAACCACTATCGTCGGGAGTGTACACCCTGTGTACCCCAGTGGCATGTTTTCCCTGCTGTCTTTCCAACCGGATCAACCCTGCGTCTTGTATATCCATTAACTCATCGTGCCCCTCTCGTGTGTTTCTATGCAGTATGTATCCGAGTTGCTCCATGAACAGGGCCAGCCCATTGTGTCCACCTGCTCTGCTGCCGATGTTCAGGCTGCCTTCAACACCATTGTTACTCGCATCCAGAGATTGTGAGTCGCATACATACATACATACATACATACATACATACATACATACATACACACGCATTGATTGAATGACACAAGCCATCAGAAAGTGTGCTTGGTATCTTGGGGTAGTCTTTGCTATAAACTATGTTTATGGTGGCTCGCCGCCAGAGAATTCCAGGACACTATTGCTCTTGCCGCTGAGGTGCTCTCTGCCGGTGAACCCATTCTATCAGACTGCGCCTGTTTTCTCATGAAAAGTTGAAGTTCAGCATTCTTCTCTCTTTCTTGGATGCATCGGCTCGGCAGCCATCTCCTCAGGAAGTCCTGTCAGTGGGAGACGAGGCTGTCTCAGTCTGCTATGCTGCTTCTGCTAAACCTGTTTTCTCTTTAATCCAGCTGAACCGCAACTTTTCCACTCTTTACACACCTGCTCCTCCGTCAGCGCACATCTCTGGTGCTGTTGCTGCTTCAGCTGGCTGCAGGTTTTTCCTCCAATGTTGTCATTGAGAGTAAATAGACATTTTAAAACCCGCATGCTGTATATTAAGGTCTGCATTTAACTATTCCTTAAAATGACTTAGATATCTTACAGCAAATAATTACTTGTAAGACATTTAAAATTTTAAGAATTAAAAAAAACACTTCGTACAGCTTTCAGTCATTTTCAAGGTGAAATTACTCTCATGTTTGTCATTGTAGGATTAGGATCTAAAAGCTGTTGCAATATTCAGTTGAACTTTAGAAAGACCTGCAGAAACTTGCAAGTACCCAGTATAGCAAATGATAACCTATTACACAATCTGGCTCTCAAAAAAGGTAAGACCGGTTTTAAACTAGGAAAAACCCTGTTTAGATATCTTCTTCCTTTTGAGATTCTCTCACACACCCTCTCTGACCCACATCTCTCATGACTCTTTCTCTTAATTGCTCGTTCCTTCTCTCCTTATCTCAACCCTTGTAGCTGTAATTGCAACGCACAGACACCACCGACGATGAAGGTGGCGGTGGCAGGCGACCAGAGTTACCTCAGCACCATCCTGAGGTTCTTTGTGGAGCAGCTGGCCAACAAGACACCTGACTGGCTCAGTTACATACGTTTCCTGGTGATCCCCATAGGTACGTCATCCAGGATTAGTACAAATGCCAGCCTAACATGCTGCATATTTTTAGCATTGTTTTACACACATGGGTTTTTATCTGCACTCGTGCACAGGTTCTCATCCCCTGGCAAAGTATGTGGCCTCCTTTGACAGCAGGTTCAACAGCATCTTTATGGACACTGCGTGGAGGGAGCTGTTCTGCAGGACGGAACGGCCCACCTCAGGTAGGATGCACAGCTCTGGTGCCTGGCTACAAGGCACGTCTGCGTGTCTAATGTTCAGCCAACTTGAAAGGGAAAGAAATGGGGTTGGAGGATGGGTCAGGAGCTGATGGATGGGAAGAAGACATTTCATCCAATTGCAAAAGACAGCTACAGCCTGCTGCAGTGTAGCGAATGGCTCTACATCATGGCACCCCTCCGCCTCCCTGTAAACTGTCTGCTTAAGGAGACCGCCCGTCTGTCAGAACTGTGACTCAGATGTTGACCTCAAAGGTTGTCAAACATTTTCGGAATATTGAAAACAGTCATTTCTTGTTTCAAAACATACATCGTCATGATATCATACATCCTGTTGTGTTTTGCTTTAATTTCTATGCATTTCTTATGCTTTTAGCTTTAAAGTTCATTTCTAGTTTCCATTTACAACCAATATATTATATACCAGTAAAACAATCAGATGTAGGATTAATCCAAGAGGCAGAAACAAAGATTTAAAATAAAGATATTAATGTCTTTATTTTAAGACTATTTTGTAGAATTAAAGCTCTTTTTCTATTGGATTTGAATACATTTTTATACCCACTTGCAGTTTGTAAGTCTTACAATTATCTGATCTCTCACACACGTCCATGTTTAGGCTTCCATTCCCATCCCTCTCCCTCAGTTCTCACTTGCTCTGCCCAAACAAGCCTGATAATTCACACCCATCCCCACCCATCAATTCACTTAATTTACACCCCGTAGGTGCAAGAGTTACAGCCCCACACACCATCTTGAATCATCTCAAAACGGGGTTTCAAGAAAATAATAAGATTGTTAAAAAAGTACTGGGTCCTCCATCTTTTTCCTTCCTTCTTTCGTCCTGGACATTAGCTGCCATCACAACCCAAACCCCAGTCTTTGGATAGGAATGGCTGAGTGCTTTCTTCCACAAGGAAAATTAACTTAAACTGCAGAGAGACAA
>CM022471.1:19970146-20005655 GCA_011952105.1 Coreoperca whiteheadi
CAAAAAACCTTTTTTTTTTTTTTTTTTTTTTTTTTTTTTTTTTTTTGGGGGTGTCCCCCCCCCCCCCCCCCCCCCCCAACTTGCAGTGGACTCAGATGATGCGATGGGGGTCAACACAAGCATCCTGTCCTCCCCAACGCCCCCGTCGGCCGGTCCGCATGGGAAGGAGATTGGGGGCACCCCCCCACAGTCTCCCTCTGTGTCCACCGCCCTTTCTGGAGCTGGGTACGACAAAACCACATCCTACTTTTTGAGCTGTGTTTTAGTAGTGAAGTGCACAAAAACAAAACAAAAAATTTAAAAAATCCCCATTTCTCTGTAGTGTTTCTGACTTAGCCTGTTTGCCTTTGTAGTTCTCCATGTTCGGGCAGTGAAGTGATGGGGCTCCAGGTGGACTACTGGACGTGGCAAGGCCCAGAGAAGAAGAAAGAGGGAGAGAAGAGAGACGTGGGACTGAAAAACACCCTGAAGAGTAACTTCCGTTCACTGCAAGTCAGCCGTCTGCCTTGTGGAGGGGAACTCACTCCTCCACCCAGCATGGCCATGACTGTAGTCACCAAGGAGAAGAACAAGAAAGGTACGCTTTGGAAGCCACATATAAATCATAGTAAATGACTACATTGTACATAGTAATCACAGCACATTAATAGGTTGGTGTGTAAGCAGAACATGAATATTCTGCTGGATTTGCCTTTTCTTTACTCTGCTCTTAGCCTCAACGACAGGTGAGTTGGGCAAAGTATTTTTAGTTTTCTTTTTTAAATATACTGGAGAAGGGTTAGGGTTACGGCTTTACACAAGTTTTTTCACACATGCAGTAGTACTCCCCAAGACACGTAAAAACACTCTTGTCCAAATCGGTGGAGAAATGTGTGAAGAAAATGTTTTGTTTTTTTTGTTTTTTTAATACCTCGGCTCACTCCATGTTTCCCTTTCCAGTGATTTTTCTCAGCAAAAAGCCCAAGGAGAAAGAGCTGGACTCTAAAAGCCAAGTGATTGATGGTATCAGCAGGTTGATCTGCACTGCCAAGCACCAGCACACAATGCTGAGAGGTGAGGCCGACGTGCAAACACAACCCCACAGCTGAAGCTATACTGCCACCTGGTGTTGATGTCAGGACCTCCCTCACTATTAATAGTAACGGTCACCTAAACAAAGAATGACCGGCTCTATAACAGCTGTCAGTGCAAAATCCGAACGCATCCATTATGACATTTTTAAAATGTTAGTCATTTATGCGTGCATTTAACGGCCATCCTTGTTTTGTCCTTAGTCACCATTGATGGAGTGGAGTGGAACGATGTGAAGTTTTTCCAGCTCGCTGCCCAGTGGCCAACACACGTCAAGCACTTCCCGGTGGGGATCTTTGGTTACACCAAGCCTGTGTGACCTTGGCCACGCTACAGAGAATTAGAGGGAAAGCCAACGGGCCCCCTGCAGTAATAGTTTTCCTGTGGAAATCTTACTGACTCACAACCAAGTGTTCCATACACAGATTTCACGGTGTCAATTTGATGTTTTTGATGTTGTTGGGTGTTGCTGTTTTTTTACACACTACAAAAAGAACGAGTACTATTTTGTAAGATTTGTGCTACCGCCTCGGAGGTATTTTGAGGTTTTTGACAATTTGCCACATTTCGATAATGGCAGCTGTGTTTGCACTTTGTTTTTGTTAACATTTTATTATTTCTGTGAAATCCTACATTTATTGTTACTCTATAGACAATGGAGGAGTGTGATGGTGATGTGCAGTGGCGTGCGTGAGATTGTTTGAGACCGTGTTTGTGTTTGTTGTTGACAGTTGGCATATTGCTGTGAATCTAGATGGAGTTCTTCTCTTCTAACTCAGTGCTCAGTTTTCTTACTCGTCCCTTTACTTTCTCAAAAGGTTGCATTTTTCTAGACAGATAACCGATAAAGTCTGTCTTTTGCCTCGTTGCTTTTAAGCACTCTGTGTACCTAAAGCAAATCAAAAAAAACAACTCAAGCAAGGTATTTTTGAAGGTAGCTATAATGAATGTAGCTATGATGCATTTTGTAACATGTAAGCAGTTCATCAAATCGGTTTGTTATTGTAAGTGCTGAAGATTTTGTATTGGTGTAAGTGTACAATCAGACTGTACAGTAACAGCCACTTAGAAGCAGGGTAACATGACACACAAAACCACATATTTCAACTATCAACAGCTGAATGCCAAATTAAGTTGTGACTGTATGAACTGTCTTCTTGTTTTATGGTCCTGAATTGTTTTTACAGTTTCCCATCTGCATTTTCCACCTGTGTTGTAATTGGGCCTTCTTGGAGTAATTTTAGGTTGTAACAGCATTTATTTGGCAAACATGGCCACCGCGTGATCAGCTTGATGTAATGGGCTTACCTGAGAGGACGTCTCACAGACCTGCAGCAACTTAGCAAATACTGGATTTTGCCGGATGTGCAGCGATGTGCCAAAGTCAAGTTTGTTTTACAGTGGAGATCTCGTTTTGGCCAAATCTCACAGTACGTGAAACCGAAAACTAAAGTCGTACATTTTAATGCTTTTGTGGTCCCTGTGGAGATCAGTATTAAGATTACTGAGTTATTAATGGTGACAGATTTACCAGATAGTGCTCCACATTTTGGCCAGATGTAAACCCATTAAGCATTTCCAAGATGTGTGCATAACATCATAACCAAGCAATTACCGTTGTGTCCTTTTAATACATCTTCACCGTGGCTGGACATGCAGGTAGTACCTGATAGGTTGGTCGTTTAGTATTGTATAGGCCTGTTATGGGAAAATTACAGAGGACTTGGTCTGACTTGAAACATGCTTTGATGGTGGTGTCGAGCACAATGCAAGTAATGAATTGCTCTTAAAATAGGATGGAAAGTGTATGGAGTCTTGCCAGATGTTCAAGTCACTGCCTGTGTGTGTCTGTGTAGGTGTGCTATATGTTTGATGGTACTCCCTGAATAGTGTTACGTGAAACTTTTGCAATAGGAAACCTTTGGACAAAGGGCCTTCTGTGTGAGTTTGTTGTTGCTTTTTATAAAGTGAAAACATACAGGCCTTGATAGGCTGGCTTTTTTAGTATTGTATATAAATATATACAAGATGTATTATTGTGTATCGCAAAATCCCCCTTCCACTAAATTGAAAGCACAACTAGCTTACCTTTACTTCTTGACATAAATGCCAAATATATTTCCAGAACTCATAACTATGAAGTTGACTTGTACAATGCAAACACTATTAGGTATGTAGTTTCTCATACATTTTCCTCACTTTCTAATGCACTTTCATGTGGTTTTATACACATTTTAGCTCTAATTGGGACACACTTTGGTTTTGAGGTGAAGTGTTAGATGTGTTATATTTGAAATGTAAACCACTATCTATAGTCAAGAGAAGGCCGTTTTTTTTCTTTCCCAAAATGACCCTTTTTCATAGGGATGTTGTTTGTTGATGGGTTCAAGCGCCCTATGAGGTCTGAAAAACCATCATGGCTGTCTGTTACTTAATGTTTTGTCACTTGATGTTGGAAAAGCTTATTTTGCAGCTAGCACCATACGTGTCTGCCTGTGACTATACAGTCAAGTGTTCTTGTCGCCTGCTTTTTGAAGGGTTCACTATCTTCTCTTAGTCGGAAGACCAACTGGCCCTTACGTATTTGTAAACTCGGGCTGTGACGTGTAAGCCAGGGCAGAGTTGTTTGAGGGAATTTGTCACATGAGTTAGCCTTTTCAATACTAATTAACGGGCATAATGACAGGTCTATTTCAATGTGTTTGACCTCAAGTTTTTGGTTGTTTTTTTTTTGCCCTAAATCTAGAGGTAGCATGGGGGTGTTTTACAAGACTGGATCAATGAGCAGGCATGCTCACTCTGTCACTATTATTTAGCACTGCAAAAAATTAACTCTTATCAGTGTTGATGTCTCATTAATGGTCAAACTACAACGACAACATGCCATCTCATTGCTCCTGTTACTTGAAATGCCACCCAGTGTCTTTGCACAAACCCTATTTTAAATGACATGACAGTATTTTTAAATTTACCACTAAAAATATGGGTTACTCTGCATGTTTTACTATAGATGTAAATATGTTTTGGATTTTTATATTGTTTTGTTTCTTTCCATGCTCTCACAAGCAGTTGTGTTTAATAAAGTTTTTAATCTTCTGTACAAAGAGCTTGTCTTTATTCCTATATTCTCTCCAAACAATCGATATGATTTCATTACAAGGACCAAAATAATAACACAAGATGATTATAAAACAAGAGACAACAATCTCCAGACTCGTGTTGTCATTTAGCTGAGATTGAGGGCAGGTTGACGTAACTCTTCATCGGAGGCAGTGGTTTAATCTTGCGTCCTGCCCACCCTCCCTTTCTCTGCCACAAGCCACTCGAAGGGCGAATGCCGAGCCAGCGATTGCGACCAGCTTTGCCAATGATCCGTTTATTGTGGTCAACGTTGGACACGCGTCCCACCGTTACTATGCAGGTCTCCAGTACCTGTGTGTGTCAAGATGACAGCGTTCAGGTCAGGGCGCCATATGGTTTTAACATGTCAGGTAGAATCTTAATCCAGCTAGCCTCACCTGAACCTGCTGCTTCGAAGGAAGCTGAACGATGGCTGTTCCGTTTACTTTACGGAGCAAAACGCCACTCGTACCTGGAAACCAAATGAACCACAATATTCAGTTTAGGAATTCTTATGAGCAGCCACATTTTACAGCACCTACTTCCTTGTTCCAAATGCACAAGGCATTCAGGTAACAGATGAAACAATCAATCTCTATCAGGAAACTGTCACAAGGATACACAGTGACGGGACAGATCTTAATGCAAGTGCACAATAAAACTAATATTTCTTCACTGTCAGAATCAAATAATGAGGTGGATGTACATGTGTGCATTAATAAGCAGTGCATTACAGTGATAGGTCAGAATATACTACTGAAACAATTAAGACAATCGATTTGTTGTTCTGGTAGTTTTAGATAATAAAAATGTTTTGGACTGATGTAAAGAAGAAAAATGTCACCTTGGACTCTGAAATTATGATTTACATACTTTAATTTTAATAACTAAATAATTAACATTAACATTTAACATTTTTTTAAATTAATCAGCATTGAAAATCATCGTTAGCTGCAGCCCTAACTGTATACACACACACACACAAGTCTAAACATGCATTTAAGAAATACTAAGTAGAAATTCAGGCAAATAATAGATTACCTGCAGCACGAATGTACTCGGATCCCTTCCCTGGTTGTACCTCCAGGTTGTTCACCAATGTCCCCACAGGAAGGGCTCCCAGTGGGTGGGCGTCACCCTCATTGGCTGAGACTGTACAGTAAAACAAAAAGGATACTGTATAAATCTGCATTAAATACAGATTGTCCGAAAGCTACCGACTCTTTACTTCCATCATCTCGAGGGGAGGTTTGGAGGATGAAGAACCAGAGTGGGTCTTGTACCTGCCATGCGTCCAATAACTCCCGATGTTTTGAGGATGTCTCCAGCCTGCATGTTCTCTGTAGCAATAATCCATCTTTTCCGGTCGCCTCCAGCTAGCAGGGCGATGTCAGCAGACCTGTGTAGACAACACAGATTGTGACAACCAACTGTGTGTTCATAAGCTTTAGTATACACGTCAATCAAAGTCCCGTGTGGTGAGAGCTCATCTCACCTGCATGGGTCGTATCGCACTTCAACAACCCTCTCTTCAAAGGGCTGGTCCTCTTTGTTTGGAAAATAGCGCAGGCGCTGAAAGTCTATCCACCGGTGTTTCTGTTTATGGCCACCGCCGATGCCATGTGTCCGTATCCTGCCTGTGTGGCAGAAAGAAAGACAAGCAGCTCTTTTCACTTGTATTAAAGCAAATACATCACAAAGGGCTGTAAGCCCTCTGCCGAACTTGACTTTTGATTGATGAGTTTGTTGGAAACCTGAGGGGAAAATATTCTTAGGTGATTCTCATAAAACGGTCAAACATATTTCAAACTAGACGTGCAACTAACGATTCTTCATACCAATTCATTATGGATTATTCTGCCGATTATATCCTTGGTTAAATTGATTCACCATTTCCTCCTTATGTCAATAAGCGCTATTGTAGCTCTGTGACTGTTAGAGAAAGACTCTGCACCCCAGACGTTGCACATCGGTGTCGCTCCATCAAACAACTGCGCATATCCATCCTTAAGCAAATCCTGTTACTGCAACTAGCACTTTATTTGATGCTGTGCAAAAGCTTCAGTCCATTTCACCCGAAGCACCTGACCTCATTCTTGTCCCTAAAAACAAAAGACTTTGACAAACTTTTATCAATATGTAACTTGTCCAACAAGGCAGAATAAGATGTTAAATCTCTGCAATGGCACCGTTAAGGGGGCATATAAATCAGTACCCCTGCCTGCCTGAGGTTCTGCCGACCATCATCGTGTGCTGCTTCTCCCTACATATAAAACCAATTCAGACCAAAGAGGGCAACCTCACGTTTTAGCCATTAGACTGACTGAGCACTTTGAGTTGAGTCACAATTTTTGTGGGTTGGATCTGGATTTTCTGACAAACAGAACACAGATTGTGAAAGTGAATGGTATCTGATCAGATTCATTATGTTCGTCCACTGGTTCACCCCAGGGCTGTGTTCTCTCACCCTCGCTTTACATTCTGTACATTAATATGATCCGGAGTAAGTATCTGAAGCTTGCAGAGGATACAGTTATTGTGCGTCTGCGGCATGATAACGAGACCGGTCGTGGCCGTGTTAGTGAGCAGTTTGTCACCTGGTGTGATGCGTCTTTCCTGGAGTTAAACATAACCAAAACAAAAGGACATGATGACACTACGAACACGAAAGACCAGGCTGTGGAGTGCATAGAGAACTACAAGAATCTTGGGGACAGTCAGACTCTATATTGACGGTGAGACTTGTGTAAAAAGGGGGCACAAGTCTCTGTTTTGCCTCAGAAAGCTGCTCAGAGTTCAAACTGATAAATCTATGACGACCCTTTTCTATCAGGCTCTTATCGAATCAATCTTGTCCTTCTCCCTTGTGTCGTGCTTTGGTAATCTGTCTCTGGAGAACAAAAAACAAACAGGGGAAAGGGCAGTTTCACTGTGTTTCTCTGTTCAGATCACATAAGTCCAGGTCTATTTTAAAACCTTCTGCACATGTGCCAGTAAGGCCTTGACTAGAAGTGACACTGAAGGCTGAAAGGCCGTTTTAAAGTCTGTGTGAGATTTGTCCGCATTTGATCGGCTTGCGAGAATGGAACAAAGCTCGAACCCTGCATATTAAAAGCCAACTTGCACCGTGTTCTCCTCCAGCCCCGCTTGTAAACGCACAGCCACCTATCCTGTTCTGCTACGCTGACCACACGCCTTACCCGAGTGATCTCGCCCCCCCGTCTTTTTCATTCCCATTGGCCTGATGGTGTACTTCTCCCTCTGCTTCCAGAAGGTCCTGTTCTGCTCCAGAGAGGCTGTGGTGCGGAGGCCTCTGCACTGTCCCACTGTGCTGGCCACCAGAGTCCCGGGCTTACCGCGTGCCGCTGCCTGTCAACACAACAAAACGGTTTTCGGTGATGCTCCATGGCGAGTCCCATCTTCAGTGTGAGCGGCGGGCAGTGGGGGTTTACCTGCGCGGAGAGCAGAGCCGGCTGGGAGAGAGTCAGCGAGCGCAGAGCTCGAGTCAGACACGACACCGCCATCATAACGACGTCCTGCCGACGGAGCTGAGGCGCAGAGGAGAGGCGGTTCGACACACGTTAGTTTCCCTCTAGCTAGCGTGCAACATTAGCTCAACCGTATCCAATACAAATGTCTTACTCATCCTAGCTCCTAACTAGAGGAATCAAAACATTAGCGGGCGACACAATAACACAACCTACTACGTTTCAAGTAGTGTGCTGTTGTATTCGTGGCTCAGTTGTGCCTACACTGCCATCACCGTAACTCTACTCTGCACTAACCTTAACAAATGGCGACGCGTGAGCTGTCGCTAGCTTAGCCTGGAACTACCGTTAACCCGGCCTCAAAAACGGCACCTGCCTTTTGCTTTCTGTGCCAATAAACTAAGCCGAATTGGCCATTTATCGCATGTCCAATTCGCGATATAGCCTAGTATAATGGTAGCGTTAAACCAACCTTTACACTTGACTTATTTCATCCCAAGCTTTCACGCCGGCGTCCTTCAAAGTTCCGCAAGCTACGTCGCGCGTTGATGACGTATCCTCCAACTATTCCTTTACGTGTTAGACAGTAAGTTACAAGTTTAAAGTTGACCATTTATGATATATCCATCTTCCTTTGTTACCAGCTTACATGGTACCTATGCCTCCATGTACGGTAACATTAGCGAAATCCACCGGTTTCTTCCTTCTCTGACGGCTGGTTTCAGTGTTTCCTCTAGGTGGCAGGATACCTTCTGTCCTCCCAAAGCTGTACAATACATTCAACTTACTGTTTGTCTCCCACTCACCTAAATGTTCCCACCTTTTCCTGAGACCCATGTATTAAAACCAATTGTCGGCCATTTCTTAAAGGTGAGAAATCAATAAAATATATAAATCAATAGAATATAAAAATCATGTTTCACTTCTCACAGACAGTTTAGAGAAATAGAATAAGGCTTACAGTCATAATCCGCCAGACATAGTGTGCCACATAGGTTTTTACTCCTACTCCTTCCTACTCCCACCTCTGTCTACCTACGTACGCTCACCTCTTCACACGCTGTCCAACCTACTCCAAAACCCACAGTTGTGACATGTTAAGCACATTTACATATTATTTATGTATATTATATGTACATTATATGACCCAGCACCGACTCATCTTCAACTTCAAAATAAAAATCAGATTCAGAATAACTTTTATTCATCCCCAGGGGGCTTTTTGTTACAGACACGTAACCGACCAGTGGAAGACAATAGAGCAAAATACAAATAAGGTACAATAAGATACAATAAAGAAAAATACAATACAATAAATATGAATACAATAAGATAAGACTTTAGTAATGATCACATTAAACCCCCGATTTACATTATAACTTAAATCTAAACTATCAATAATCAGTAAATAGATCTGTCGCAATCTATTTACTTTTTTTATTTGTCCCCATTCATTATCGTGTTAATATTCACCCTGACTTTGTAAGTTCATAGGTCAAGCACTCTCAACGACTTAATGAACCTCCACTGAAGCCATGGGTCATTGTGAGCATCGCTGGCAAGGCTGAATGTGCCCACTGCACCTGTATGGCTGGAGTTACTAATATGAAGAGGACCATTAGGGTTACTATACCGCATTCTTATTCTGCTCAAAATGACTTTTTCTTTCCTACTCTTACCATTACCTCTCGACCTAGCCACTCTATTTTGTATAGAATATAAATGCCTCCCTTTTGTTTCTTTATTCCACTTCTGTTGCCATTTATCCATTATTTACTTCCACACTATTCTCTTTCCCTCTGATTTAGATAACTTTATATTCATTTCAACATTTTCCTTTTTTGTTGCCTTTTTAGCAAGCTTATCTGCTCTTTCATTGCCCCGAATACCTGTATGAGCAGGGACCCACATAAATACAATATTCTTCCCTTGCCTAACTGCTGTATTATACATAAATAAAATATCATAGATCAATCCCTGATGATTTTTAGCTGTACCTGATTTAATGCTCGCAAGAGCCGATGAAGAACCACCACATATTAAAAAACTATTGGCCACCTCAAAATCTTCATCTATCTCCCTAAATAAAGGCCCACTTACTGTTTGGACAAACATTTGGAGAATTTCATCTGTTACTAGTGCTCGCAAATTGACCACCAGAGGTCACTATATACCCTTTGGTATTTTTTCTGTGGCGGAATTTATGGGCTTTTATAGCGCAGTGTAGCTCTGTGAAAGTTAGAGTTAAACCTTAATTTCATCATCTTCTGTCACGTGCGCAGTACCCTTCACATTTATTTTCCAAGTAAAATAATGTTTGAAAAATATTAGACTAAACATTTGCGTTTAGTCTAATATTTACAGATAGATAGATAGATAGATAGATAGATAGATAGATAGATAGATAGATAGATAATCTGGCAGAGAAGGAAAGTGGCGAAAAACAAAACATGACGTCACTACACATCAACTCCGCCGCAGAGGCTGCTGGGAGAATCTTGCCGTGCTGGAGACATTTTGGATTTAAAGGGGCTGAGCTAGCCGTCAGTCCTAGCTCTTGGTAAGTGATAGCTGTAATTTTCACTAACTAATGTTATACGTGTGTTAACCCTGTATATGGCCGTGTATGTAAATAGCATAAATGTAAGATACTGCGTACATAAATGATCGGCTTGGCGGTTTGAACAGGGTGAACTCGCAAACAACTAGGGAGTGGTGATGCTAGCTGGCTAGCTGAAGCTAGCTCGTCTCTGACCGGAGCGCCGAACAGACCGAAAAGCGAGCTTCGCTGTGAGCTTAGCTAAACTAATGAGCATTCGTCCAGAACATGTCATAATAAATCTAGTGAAGCAAAGAACGGCTAAAGTCTAACGTAACCCCTGTTGTTGAGAACCTGGTAGATCACGGTAGAAAGTCCTAGCCCCGTTGTAAACTGCGAAAGTCCTAACAAAGTGAAATTGTTAGTCTAACGTTAATTTGAGTCTGTTGTTTTATGGTTTGAAGTAACTTGCA
This sequence comes from Coreoperca whiteheadi, assembly GCA_011952105.1. Classification (NCBI taxonomy): domain Eukaryota; kingdom Metazoa; phylum Chordata; class Actinopteri; order Centrarchiformes; family Sinipercidae; genus Coreoperca; species Coreoperca whiteheadi. Next base: position 19,980,838 of record CM022471.1, read on the forward strand.
AACGTTCAGAAGACGTTTGTCTTCTTCTGGTCTGTTGTGCCAAGCACGTTAAAGTTGTGCAGAGTCACTAACATGCAGCCACCACGGTATGAAATCAAATGTCTAGCATTGTTTTTCAACACTGCCAACGCCACATCTTTGTAGAACTGTGTAGAGAACAGTTTCATAAACACAGGTGTCACATTAAACTCCTTAGGTTAGGGCGATGCTCCACCTGCTAACCCCCTCCCGCATCAGTAGCAACATTCAGGCAGACATAGCAACTGTTACAGGTCTCAGCTGGTCCCGGTGGACTGATGGATGACTGGGGGCACTTTCCTCCTGGTCGTCCCAGGCCCCGCCACACCCTCCTTGACGGCTGGCTCTCCTTTGTGCCTTGTGGTCATGCGGACGGTGTGTTTGCTGGATTGCTGTTTGTGCAGGAAACCGAGGAAGATAAAGTGATCTGTTGGTGTCAAACATCATCAGGGAGACCGGAAATGCGTCTTTGGGGAGATGGCGCAGAGATCGGCCACCGGCTCCGTCGAACCACCGACTGCAGTCTGCCTTTTTTCCCCGTTTCCTGTGCTATTATTTTACTGTTATAATACCAACAATCACCACACCCTCTCTCAAGCGGTCTGTTAACATATCTTGTTCTATATTTTGTATTTGATCATTAAGGATGTGTTGTAAAGGTTAGCTTTTCAATAAGGTTCTAATACAAACATTGAAACCTTTGTCTGTAGGTTTGCTTAAAACCAAATTCAGGCAATTTTAAAGAGAAAAATGGCAGCTTCATATGAGTGCAATTACACTTGGCAGTAGCAAGTACACACTTAGGCACAATTAAGGGTTATTCAGTAGATCCGCTTGCAAAAGCCCACTCGAACTTGAAGGACTGTATTGCTTTGATGGTAGGGAGGGATTAGGAGAAACGAGGGACTGGGTGATGATGCGGTTTGCCAAAGGGAGATGTGATAAGTTGAGGCATGAGGCCTCTCTGGAGATGGAGACTAATGAAGAGAGGAGCTCTGTGTGGGCAAACAGGACAGGGACGTGGCCGAAGTTTCCACTGCTCAGAAGGAAATAAACCAGCCAATAGAGAGTCCTCCAAGAACTGTCTTTCATAACGCTGTTCTCGCCTCTTGGGCATTTCTATTGGCTTCTGGGTTAGGTGTGCTATAATTGCTGCAATATTGTATGTCCTTTGATACCCATGCAAGGTTGAGTCATCGAACTTGTCCATAAGATTCAGTTCCCGATCCACCTCATCAAAATAATGTCAAGTTAAGACTTGTCTATAAACTTGTTTTTTGAAGAGATTTGTGTTTTGTTTTGTTTTTTAAGTTAACAGGATTTTGGTATAAGGTGTGAAGATGTTTCTGCTACAGATAAAGCTGCTAATAGGTGACTCTTAGTAAAAGTACCTAGGCAAAGATTCTTGAGTAGTTGTCTATCCTATATAATGTGGGGAAAAAAAGCAATGCTCTGGTGATGAGTTGAAATGTGGCAACATTTTAACACCGTGGATTGAGTTTTCTCTTAAGACGCATGGAGCACAGGTGACCTATTGACAGGTATTTGGCATGTGCTTGTATTAGGAAAATCCAATTTAACCAAGTAATCAGAAACTAGATAGTTCCCTAATCACTGCATTATTATTCAGCCTGTGAACACCACTGAAGAGATTCTGAATGAATGGACATTCCCATAGATATATGAGCATTACTTTTCACATATACTGTATATTACCATGAGACAGAAGGCTTTAACCTTGCAGTGTGTTGTGTGCCATCAGCCTTGGTGGCATGTGAAGCTCCTTTTGTGCCTCTTAATAGTGTTATTGAGTCTCGACCGTTGTGTCTCATTAGACCCATTCCTTTGTGTCTGAATATAGAGGAGCAGAGTCTAGATCAGGGTGGTTCCCTCCCCCATCCGACCTGCTCCTCCCGCTGTGGGCGGGGCTGTCTCTCAGTGTGCACCCTGAGCTGATGTTGGTTGTTCTTTAGGAGCAGTGGGAAGGTCATCATCGTCCCGCAAGCAAACCCCTCCAGTCGCCACTCGTCACTCTCATTCCTGTCCCGTTTCATTTCCATTTGCCTCTGTTTCACACTGACGGTTTCCGGTTTTCATTTTAAGGAGGATCACTTTGGATTAGCACAGCAGTTTTATGATGCACTTTGCTTGCGTGTAGCGCTATTGCTGGAGGAGGCGTCATTATCTCATCAGCTTTTCTCCGTGCCAAACTATGATGTGCCACTGAACCCGAGGTTAGTTTTCTGGTCCAGCAAGCTGAAAGTGTTGCCAGCATGAATGATAGATGCAGGCATTTAGTGGATTTTGTAATAAATAGAACGATTCTTCGAGAGTGTAATTTGCCCCCTTTGTCATTTTTTGTCGGTTGTTTCCCATCGTTTTCCCTCATGAATAACACGAAGAGTCACTTTGCTTAGATTAAGTTGTTTCACTATGATGGGACTACATATTGTATAAACGTGTCGCTCTACTGGTTTTAGATTGCAACCTGATTGTAAAGCTACACTTCGGTTACAAAGTACCAATGAGAGGAAGGAACATCTTTTAATGCACCGTGTCATATATATTTTACAAATCTACTCAAATGGTAGTTCAAGTTAAAAGCTAATCTCGAGGGTTCCGAGATTGATTAAAAAGTTAAATTGTTGTCAGGAAATAGCCGATGGGTTCTGAGATTGGATTTCGGCTAATTCGTTCCACCTCTTTTGCGTTCCCCACGGACTGTTTACCTGTATGCAACCAAAGCCCACTCAAACGTGATTGGTTAATACTACTCGGACTACAAATGGAAACCCGAACGCTTCCGATACCAAAATCTTGTCCCTTGCCTAGAGGTTCTGCATTCTTACGCAGATATCTGTTTACAGAGATCACTAGCTACCTAACTCGCTGTTACTGAACCTTGAGTCATACTTGATCCTGATCATTCCCGATCATGAGGGCATTAGGATAAAAGCCCAAATCAAGTGAATATACGCTGCCGTATAGTGTAACGTGTACATGGTGAGTGCTTTTTTTTTTTTTGTCCCAAAAGCACTGTGATCCATTTAAGCAGTATGAGAAGTCGTATTCTGGACCTCATGAATGAGAGCTGGTACGTAGTCTGTCATTTCATTTAGTCAGCCTGTTGTGTTTTAACCTTTGATGCTATCATTTGTTTTATGTACACATGACTTGTATGAAACGCAGAAAAGTAAATGTTAAAGATTAATTCAAGGGCACTGTTTTTAAAGAAAAACAAAAGGCCTGTTGGACTTTATCTCACCTCTTTAAAGACTTAAAGAGAAAATATTAAATATTAACTTCAGCTGTCTGATGAAAGCAGAGCAAGTCCTTGATACCGGTGTTTTGTATTTTATCAGAGCAAAGCTGCTTGTTTCTCCTCTGACTGACATGAAAGCAGTTCTTCTCTTTGTTAGCTACCGTGTACACCCAGCTAGTCAGGTCTTTCATCCACATAGGCGTGAAACTGCCAAGACATCCGAGTAACTGTACAGGGTAATAAGCTGTCTGATGTGGGAATATGCTTGATCTTTCAAAGAGATCATTTCATATCTTGTTCAGAGCTTTGGTACCAGACCTTATCATGGAGAAACGCACTGTAGGCTCTGATGAAGCAAACGGCTCCTCGTTCGTCTGATGTGTCTTGCGAAGTTAGGGTTTTATAATCCCAGCCTTGACTTTACTTAGGGCTCATCACTTTCAGCAGCATAATGCTCATATAGGATGTGTCTCTAAATGCTGCTCAATTCACAATTTTATATGAAACAGTCAGACCATGCAAATGAGAGTTCAACTTGTTTGTGGCATTTGAATAGACTTTTTATGTTGTGTTTTTGTCAGGAAAGAATTGCTTTCAATTGTCTTTGCTACATCTATTTTTTTCTTTCATGTAAGTTCACCCAAAAACGTGTTACTTCTTGCCTGCTGAAAAACTTTACCATTAGCACATTTTACCATTCTGCATGCTTGCAACCGCTGACTGAAAGCCCTTTGGTCATTTTGTTTTTCGGCTTACGAAATATGTGCCTACTACTGTACTAATAAATTCTAACCAGATCTGTTTTTTATAGGAGTGTATGCTCGTTTGATCTTAATACCTCTCAATTATGTTTTTTTTTTTTTTTTTGTTGAAAGATTTTTTTAAACTAGCAGCAAATACAAGGTCACACTTTTTGTAGACTTCCATCTAGGTATATATTTGATCTGAAAACTCTTGAAGTGGTTTCAAAAGAGTGCATGTTACTATTAATGAATGATGTGCTTTGTTTCATTAGATTGGGGTGATGAAAAATGCTTAATGGATGCTGTCCCACTGCTCTTCTCTGAAGAGGTTGGCTTGTCTCTGTGAATTTGCTTTTTACTGCTCTTCTGTCTCTCCCTATAAAATGAAAGCAAAGAGATGATCGTTTGTGAAGTGCAATAAAGTACTAAATTGCAGATGAGAAATGCTCAATGTCACCTGTGGGTGCCATATCTAATATGCTCAATATTAGTCAGTCAGCACTGCGTCAGCTTGGACAAGATGCTATCCGCTCACTCCATGCTTCACTTCTGTCTCCAAAACTTTGTTTTGTTGGAAAAGAGGAGAAATCAATTGATACCTTTTTCTTCGACCATTATGCATTTTTTTTGAATTTTTCAATGGATTTAAAGTAAGCGGGTTCATGAACCCGAGGATGGGAAAGCTTTTCATTGGCGAAAAAGGAAAAACAATATATTTTCAAGTTGAGAGATTAAAGCTCAGTTCCACAGGCTGACTTCCACTTGGCCTTTCGTTGACTGCCGTAGCTGCCCCTGTGTGCTTGTCTAGTGTCCATCACGAAACATATTAGCATCATAAATAACACTCCCCCGGCAGAGCCCCGCTGTGGTTACATGATGTGACATGCATTAACATCACAGGAGGGACACAATTACTGGGAACTAGCGGCAGACCCCAGTTGGACGTATTGTCTGTGTTCCTGCCAGTGTCCGCTGTAAAGTTGAGGCAAGGTCCCCTGAAAATACACAAGAGAAATAGATTTCCCAAAAGAAGAGGTCTTAGGACATTGAAGCTGACGGATTAAGGTGGCCATCTGTTAGAGCTGCCACAATAATTGATGGATCGTTTTGAGTAATTCTCTGAAATGCGTACATTTTCTGGTTACCTTAATCTTCTATTGATGTTAACGAAAGTTCTTTGGGTTTTGGACTGTTAATCGGACAGAACAAGACATGTGAAGATGTCACCCTGGGCACTGGGAATTTGTGATGGGCATTTTGTTTTAACCATTTTCTGACACGTGACAGACAAACGACTAATGGATTAATTGAAAATCAACAGATTAATCAATAATGACAATAATTATTAGTTGCAGTCCTGGCAGCCATTTATGTAAAGTATATATATTTATAAAGTAGTTTGATTCCTAACCCAGCACACTGTCACATTACAAGGCGAATAGCTGTTTATTGCGCTTGTTTGGGCTTTTTGTTGGTATTTTCTCCGTGCTCTGCTTTAATGGAATATTGAAATGCAAATAGCAAAGCAGGGAGTGGCTCAATAATGATGTAGTGTATATTTTTCTCTTGGCAGATGGCTCTCAGCTGGTGTTTATTACTGCAAGCCCCCTCATCCTTAACCTCTAATCCTCGCTGCTGCTAAAATGCAGAATGCACTTGCTCAACGTTGCCCAGACCCTAGTCGCAAAGGCAGGGCCTCTTTTTGCCCTGACATTTGCATGATGTAGCCAACAGTGACGTGGCTCTGTGAGTCATAGGTTATCTTCAGGCTGTTTGGGGAAAATAGCACATGATCCAAGCGCTCACCAAAGGGCGGACATTTCTTCAGAACACAATATTATTGGCACTGAGGTTTTTTCTGTGACTTGACCAGCTGCTAAGCTTTATTACTGAGGCTTATGTTGTGTCATCCTCTCCTTGCCTCTTCAGCCAGTCATGCAGCCAGCTCGGCCTCTGTTTGGATAAAGTACTGGCACCAGAAGGCACCCACACTGCAGCATCTGTGTGCCCTCTGTTACACTGCACGCTGCAGCCCTACTCCCAACCAGAGCTTATTATAGGTGCCCAAATCCCAACAGTCTGTCCACCAGAGAAATATGTCCCTGTGGCCCTTGGCTATGCATAAAGCAGGCATTCTACACATGTCTTTAATTTATATGTGGCTATTTATTCAACACTGCAGCTGAGAAATTCGCCCAGACTCAGTTGGAGCATAGTCATTTCATATCACGTTTGATTTAAGTTCCCTTTCTACCATATCATTTTGAACTGCCTACATTCTGTATTTGTCTAATTTAACAGCTCGACGAAATGCTGACCTATCTCACTCATGACATTTGAATCTCCCCTGTAGTGATAAAACGCAAGTTAATTTCCCCTTTTATGGCTGTCACAGTGCTGGTGGATCATGCTACGATCTCAATCGCAGAGCACAGAATGATGATGCGGAGTATGTCGGCATCAAGGGCGGGGCTCTACGCTGTCAGACGCTGATATCTTTAAACCGAGAATGAAGAGTGGCTTCTGTCATGTCACTCCAGCAGAGAATTCATTAGACGGTGTGAAAGATCATTTGAAGTTGATGCTTTTGAAGATGCTTTCAGTTAAATAGAGAAAAAGAAACAAGATACATGTTGTGGCAGTTGCAATTCAGTCGAGGTCTCAGGTTCTGTTTTGTGAATTTCAGTTTTAAACAAGCACAGCTGCATCTTTGGAAGACCGTTCTGAAAATGTCCTTTAATGTGGCAGCTGCTGCTGTTTACATTTTCACAGCGTGCCCAGTGAGTTAGCCTGTTGTAACAGCCGGTTCCCTTATTTTTTCAATCTGCACAGGTTTCCCTGAGCTACATAGAAGATGTCCACCATGGTGTATCCACGGGAAGAGAAGCTCGAGAAGCTCTCTCAGGAGGAGATCATCTCCAACACAAAGCTGGTGATCCAGGGTCTGGAGGCCCTGAAGAACGAGCACAACTCCATCCTCCACAGTCTCCTGGAGACCATCAAGTGCCTAAAGAAGGATGAAGAGGCAAATCTGGTGCACGAGAAGTCCAACCTGCTCCGCAAGTCAGTGGAGATGATTGAACTGGGCCTGGGAGAAGCACAGGTAAGACAGGGTGTTATAGGTATGAGGGGGCAGAACAGTAGTTTCCTGTTTAATGAGTAGATCTAGTTTGGTCACTAGGATCATATGAGCTACAAAGAAAATGTTCTGAAAAATAAAGTGGCTCACAGTTTTTATTATTAGAATTGGCAAAAAAGGAGAGAGTGGTTCACAATGTAGTAACTTTTTCCAATGGTTATCAGAGCCCAACCGATATGGGGTTTTTAAGGCCAATACTGATTTTAGAGGGGGAATTTACCGATTACAGATTTAACAGCCGAGGGAATTTTTGAGCTGGAATGAAAATAGACCTTTTGACCGATATGACTTCAGGGATCCTACTGGTCCATGAAGGTTTGTGAATTTGAGGGGGATAATGACCTTGAAAATTTTTGAAAATAGACATGGGTCATTGAAAGTGCTTGAATTTATATATTTTGTGCAAGAATAAAAAATTATTTTAAATATATATACAATATAGTTTTACTTCAAGTAACACATTGAAGTCTCTCTCTGTTTGTTGTCTGTGAGCTTCTGTAAAGCCTGCTTGTTCTCATTATAAAAATGTTCAGTGTTGTAACAGTAATTACCCTGACCCATATCTCAAACTATGTGTTCGGTTCCTGAATTTGAGGGAATTGGGCCTGGAAAGTCCTTGAATTTGATGTTTAAAAGGTGTGGGAATCATGGACTATGCAAAGGCACTCAGAAGGCTACATTCTTACTGACAAACTATAGCTGGCTTAACTAGCCAACAGATATGATAAGCATGAGTGACTTGGCGGTTGTCAGGGCTAATGTTGTATTAGTTAAACTGAAAAGGGAAAACCATGGAGTCATTGTTTATTAACTTTCCAGTATATATTTCACAAACTAGTTAGCAGCTTGCCGTGAAGATACCACTTGACTCAGACTGCACCACCATCTGCTCAGCTGTGATGCACTCTGCTACCCGTGCTGCAGACAGTGCGGACTGAGATTATTGTAAACAATGGACAAACTATGTGTTGACGCCATATTTAAATCATCCCAAGCATCGTCTTATGCATTATATGTTCTGTACAAATAAGTTTTCATACTGGTGCATATCGGAAAACGTATACACCGATATATAGTATCTGTGATTATCTGTTGGCCCGCTGCCAACCGATGAATCGGTCAAGCTCTATATCATTTAACGCACACAGACAATCGTTACTGGCTTCTGCTTTGTGTGTTTCTGCTTCCTCATTCTATAATGAGCATGTGTGGTGATCATGATTCATTCAGAATCAGCCCCAGTTTGTATTCTCCTTCCTCGCCACTGCAACAGTGTGTCCTTGTTAAACGACATTGCTCTTCAATGCTGTCTCCGTCCCAGGTGATGATGGCCCTGTCCAACCACCTGAACGCGGTGGAGTCGGAGAAGCAGAAGCTGCGTGCGCAGGTGAGGAGGCTTTGCCAGGAAAACCAGTGGCTGCGGGACGAGCTGGCCAACACCCAGCAGAAGCTGCAGAAGAGTGAGCAGAGCGTGGCCCAGCTGGAGGAGGAGAAGAAACACCTGGAGTTCATGAACCAGCTCAAAAAATATGATGAAGATGTTTCACCCACTGTAAGTGCTGTACACTGACAGATTCCACCAATCTTTATGCGTTGTGGTTAGAAACAGGAGTCTCTAGAATATATTGTTCTTTTTTTAAGCTGTTAACCGGAAAGCACGGAGTTCAATTGACTGGATTCAAATTTCATTTATTATTTAGCCTATGCAGTAAAATGGCGATGACTTAGCATAAGCAAAAGGGGACAGAAATAGTCATAAAATACTAATACAAATTCTGTGCTGTGAACTGAATTACAACAATTTCATTTTAAAATCTGCCTTAACGTTACTGATTAAACTTTAAAAGGCAATAAACTGTCAACGATATCCGCTACAGGGGAACAAAACACTGCTGCTGTTTGACAGGAATAAGAAATTGCGGAATGAGCCTTCCTGGTCGGGTCCTCATTGATCCGGTGGTGGGGATGAATCGCTGCATATTCTGACCTTATTCTTAGTCACTAGAAGAGGCTTTAACAGCCTGTAAACACTGCTTAACTCCACATGAACCCATCCTGCCAATAGCCAGAAGGATCCGTATTCTTGATCTGGAAGCAGCTTTTCTATTTCCCAGCTTTTAACAGGCTGCTGTTTTAAAGTCCCACTAAAATCACATGTAGCCTAAAGAATGTCTTTTAAATGTATTGTTAATAATTTTGTATTATAAAAATATAAGTTGGGGAAATATCGGAAATTCTCCTTTTTCATGTCTCCGCCTGCTGGAAGGGCACGTTGATTTTTATTTTGACTGACAGCAGCTGCCAGAGTGCCGGTAGGGAGCGAGAGACAAACTTGCATTCTAGTTACAGGCGGACTTTGTGATGTTTGCAGTGATTTTGGATGGTGAGGATCACAGCAGCATCTAAACACACCTAGTTAGATGAGAAGCAGACTTCAGCAGGAAAGCTAATGTGGGTGTTGTGTTGTTTAGCAGGCTGCTGTCTGTCTCGGTGTGACTGTCAGTCAGTCTGTTTCGCAAGGTTTGGTTGGCTGTTTTGAAATAAGGTCTCCATCTACGTAGACAGATGCCTAACAAATGTAGGGGGCACCATCATGAAACCAAAAGATGTATAATATAAATTTCTCGTTTTTGGGTTTCAGATTTTCTTTCTCAAAGGAGAATACAGTGATTTACAGAGCAGATGTGTTGCTGTAGAAGACCAAAAAAAAGCTATTTCATTTCATTTGGACAAACCTCTTTCGATTAATATAGATGAGTCCAGTTTATCCTTATAATCCAATTTACTCTGTCAAGGTGAAATAAAGAGCTCATGATATAAAGTACAATTCTGTGTGTTAAATTGAATGTATTGGTCTAAATGGTCTAATACTACCAATTGCATAGACCAATACATTCAGTTTAATTTTAATTATGTAACTACACGATAAGGTTATATCACTTTTTTTGTCGATCTTCTCGATAAGAATTACTGTTTGTTTTATGGTATTATTATCTTAAAAGAGACCCCATGGCTTAAATATTTAAAACTACATGACAGTGTTGCCTGGTGGTAAATTAAATCTGTGATGCTCAGCATCTCTCCACTCCGATATAATCATATAAATAACAAGCTTGCATTCAGACATTATCTCATTATCTCATTCGTCCTCTCAGCAGGAGGAGAAGGACCGCGAGACACCGAAGGACTCCCTGGATGACCTCTTCCCCAATGATGAGGAGGAGCATGGCCAAGGAAGTAAGAACAACAATATTCAGCAATACAGAGCTTTTCTATGACAGAGGAGTTTGCTTCTACGATGATAGTCATAATTTAAAGTAAAGAGCTGATACATGTTTATCCAAAATGATTTAAAGTATGTGATTGAAGCGATAATGATTGTTACGTTATTAGAATAGCAATCAGGAAACAACTGAGTCTTTGAGCATGATACTTAACATTTTTGCTGTGGTCAAAATAAGGAAACTTTACACTTAAAGTATTTTGTTTCTGATAAAATCCACAAACATTGTTAAAAGAACTTAATAAGCACAACTGCTTAGAAGCAATCTGTCATTCTTGGTTTGATATTAGCATCATATAGGCCTGATTATCTGGTGTCACATCCCTCTCCTAGTAAATGAACCTGACTATCCATGTAAGCCCAGGACACTGGGGTAGATAATGTTGTGTCATTCTATTAAATACTAATTGAATTATCCCCGTAATCTAATTATTCCCGGAAACCACAGTATTGTGTGCAGGCAAATGTTAGCAATATAATCAGGTCAGAGTTTTCTCCCTTTGACATCCAAGCTGACCTTTTGCCCTTTTGCGTGTGGTGTCTGTACCCCACAGTGCAGCACCAACACAACAGTGCAGCCGTGGCTGCAGCCCAGCAGGGAGGCTACGAGATCCCAGCCCGTCTGAGAACCCTGCACAACCTGGTGATCCAGTATGCCTCCCAGGGCAGGTACGAGGTGGCTGTCCCCCTCTGCAAGCAGGCTTTGGAGGACCTGGAAAAGACCTCTGGACATGATCATCCCGACGTGGCCACCATGCTCAACATCCTGGCCTTGGTCTATAGGTCAGAAATGTCTCCATATGGGAGCTTTAGCTAGCTCTACTGTTGTGTTTCCTAATTTAGTTGTGCCGTGATGCCCTTCGTTCTCCACACATTTTGTCAAAAGAGTGTGAAAAATATTCAGTCTCCTTACGTTGTCCTGTGTCTCCCCCTCACTTGTCCAGGGATCAGAACAAATACAAAGAGGCCGCCCATCTGCTCAATGATGCTCTGTCCATCCGGGAGAAAACCCTGGGCAAAGACCATCCCGCTGTAAGACTCCACTGTCGTCATGGCAACCATATCTTCACGTGGACACATCCATTATTAGATAGATCTGCTGTTGGTTCATGATCGCCCGAAGACACGGAGGCAATAACGGCACAGTCTGCCGTGTTTCCTGTTCTATTCAGTCAGTCTCTATGGATTTTGGATGTGCCTGCAGGCTTGAAAGTAATCAATCACAACTGCTCAGCGTCTGCTCATACAGACGCCTCATGAGCCAAGTCACAAAATCCTTGCAACTGGAATTCAACAACCAATGGGAAAGCATTAAAGCATAAATACATATTTCATTGCCTTTGTGAACAGATATGTAAGAAACAATTTTACGCCGTGGCACCCAAACACCTCATAAAGCCTAAAGGAAGCTATTAAAGCACACTGCTAGTCCCTGTAGCTCTGTGGGCTTTGCAGATTGCCTCGTATTGTTACTCTTGTCACTCAGGCTGATCCTCGACACAGAATAATGAAACACAATGGCAGGTTACCACCATCCTGTGTAATCCAGGTGGCTTTTTGAAACGACAGCTTGGTTGAAGAATATACCTTTTTATGACGGATGGGTCATTAGACAACAGTAAGATAAGTTCCTGATATTGTGAAGCTAAACTGCCACAAAGAAACTACAAAAGCGAAGCAGAGAAAGGAAGTGGCCTCGTTCAAGTTTTCCGTTTCTGTGTGTCCAGGTTGCTGCAACACTGAACAACTTGGCTGTGCTGTATGGAAAGAGGGGGAAGTACAAGGAGGCTGAGCCTCTGTGTAAGAGGGCTCTGGAGATCAGAGAAAAGGTAGGCCATATCCCTGGATTGCACCAGTAGAGCCGTCCACAGCACTGCAATCAAGGCCTCCTCTCTAGGCTAAATCAGTGAACAATTAGCTCATTGTAATAAACTAATTAACAGTGATAATATTTCCAAAATCTCAACTGGAGCTACTGTAACACCAACGACTATAAATAGGGAAAAGAGCAAATGATTTTCTTAAACTGTCTGTGAAGTTTCCGCAGGGGGCCATCCCTGTGTCGGAGGGGAATTAGAGTTTAATTGAGAGCACAGCTGAAAATGGGTAGCAGGTGTTGGGGAGCGAGTCGGGCGATAGAAAGGAGACATGACAACGCTAGAGAGCTTGGTAGGGTGCAATGAGTCTCTCTTTGCTTGAAAGCTCTATTCTGTACCCTCCCCATTGATCAGTTCGAGTCCCTGGCCCTTTGCTGCATGTCATTCCCCTCCCTGTCCCCTGCCTTTCCTGTCTCACTCTACTGTACTGTCAAAATTAAGCGAAATGCCAAAGACAAAACTGCAAAGGGATGCATGGAGAATGCCAAAGGCACTGAGGCAGAGACATAAACTGCAATGTTCATTCCAAACACTTGCTTCTTGGTTTCCATCAGGTCCTGGGGAAGGACCACCCAGATGTGGCCAAACAGCTGAACAACCTGGCCCTGCTTTGTCAGAACCAGGGCAAGTACGAGGAGGTGGAGTACTACTACTGCCGTGCCCTGGAGATCTACGAGTGCAGGCTGGGCCCAGATGACGCCAATGTGGCCAAAACCAAGAACAACCTGGTGAGAGATAAGTTACCACTAGCACATCAGCTTTCATTGTGCTTTTTTCCCCTCTTCCTTTCACTAATATACTCGTTATTTTGACAAGAGTTATAGTCTGTTGAGCTGTGAATGTACCAAGGTAAACACAGGCAGAGCGTAGTTTCATTCGTTCTGTCAGCCTGAGCTTGGTCTCTGCGGGGGTGTTCAGCACGTACACTTTAACTGCTTTCTGCTTGCAAAGCTTCCACTTGACATGTCGTTCTTGTATTCAACCGAGGTTTTTTGCGGTTTACAGGCTTTTTTGTTTTTGTTTTTTTCCAGCACAGGCTTTTAAAAAATAAAAGCTATCAAAGATAGCTGAATTATGTGATTTTGCTCTAATCAGTGTCGTCATCTTCAGAGGTGTTTATAGAACGTCTTTGTTTCAACTAGCATTGCTTATAGAGTACCAAGCCAGTAGTCCTTTGTCTGCTGCCTTGGTTATTGTAGCTCTCCATCGGCTCTCCATCCTGCTTTCTGTCCCGTCTCACCGATGATGGAGAGGCTGAGACAGTGAGGGAGTCTCCGTGGTACGATGAGTCACAGTGCACAGGAGAAATATGCAGACGGACTGCTCCTGCTCTCTCAGGGGGGGGGGGCACATTGTGAATCAACAGGCCCATTTGATCCAACAATAAAATGTGATTTCACTCCTCTTTCTTCTTCAGGCGTCCTGCTTTCTCAAACAGGGGAAATACAAGGAGGCTGAGATTCTGTACAAAGAGATTCTGACTCGTGCTCATGAGAAAGAGTTTGGATCCGTTGATGGTAAGGCCTCATAGTATTATAATATAATAAATGGTACAATGTTGTACAGCATATGGCAGCAAGGTTATTTCTATATCGCTGTGGTGGAGATTTTTTTTTTCAATCAGCCTAGAAACACAGTAAATAAATACAAGTTGTCACAAGACAAATGGTGGTGGGTTACATTGAACTGCCCCTCACGATATACAGATTATTTTTAGTTTTGTTTTTTTCAACTTTCCTCCACCACTATCTTATCTTCCATCTACTGTTTGTCTCACACCAGCGAGCATGGTCAGTGATGGACAGATCTAAAAGGTGGACGATGTTCTAAGCAGGGTGCCAGCCGTCACCATTCAGAGGACTCAAAAAATCTAAACAAACGTTTTGAAGAAATACAGCGTTTACTTGTCTGAAAGATGAACTCACGCCGTTTTCTTCTCCTTTGGTTTAGGCTGAGCTTTTTGTTGGCCTTCCTCCAGGGATTAGATTGACTGCTTTGACAAAGGAATGAAGGGGAGTAGTCGCCCCGATGCTTTTTGAGCAAAAGCAGCTCAAATTTTTCTGAGAGGGTTATTTGTCATGTGTCACTTAACTTGACAATAGTGCTCCGATTTGTTTTAAACCTGTTGGAGAGTCGAAGGCTATGGTGAAGCAGCACTGGTCGTTTATATTTTATCACAAGCAGACATAAATAACGTTAAATATCGTTTAGTTTGAAGGAGTTACATTTTCAGTTTGTGGGTTTCAAAGGTATATTTAATGAATATTTGGCATGACTACGTAATAATGGTTACCTCTACATTTTTAAGTGTACTCATAGTATCTGAAAATGGTGTGCTGGTATTTATAAGATAATCATATTGTCTGTTCACCAGAATCGCCAGTATCCGTATTCTTTCACTTAGTCAGGTGGTTGTACAACAAAACAATTCAATCGTGATTTTACGCTGTTTTCTGTATGGAGATCTGTACACTTATGTCTTTCTTAATTAATTTGGGGAGGAATCTGCAAAATGTTAAAAAAAAAAAAAAAAAAAAAAAAGATTCAATTCAAAACAAGTGTTTTCATATTTAAAGGTCAAAACAGACTGTTTCATTTCTCATCTAGATGTGTCTGTGCCCGATCTCAGAATTCACCAGCCTCTTCTTGTATTTCTTTAGCAAAATACATAGAAACAATCCAAAAAAAAAGGTTGTCTCACCAAGACACAGGTATATTTGACCGACTAATAAACAAACTGTACCACCAAGTGGCTGATGTCACTTTATTTTGTCAGTAGGGTGATATGGCAAGCTCAGCCTGCAGCATGAATAGTTCGGGATGCATTGAAACATCCCCAGGTCACCCAGTTAATCTGCTTTCCAGTCCTGTTGCACTGTGTGTAGACCACCTCTCCTGTCTGTCTGTCTGTCTGCAGCTGAAAACAAGCCCATCTGGATGCATGCTGAGGAGAGAGAGGAGATGAGCAAGGTGAGGGCTTTGTGTGATCAGCCTCATGTCATTCTGAACAAAAGCAGACCAAATATTGAAAATACTGCAAATTGAATGAATGAAACATGTGAAATGGAAAAACAGGTCCGTTTATTTAACTTCCTGGAACGTGAAATCCAATCCTTTTTTATTTTTTATTTTTTCAGGGCAATTCACACACAATATAAGACCCAGTGGGAATATGATAGTTATATGTAAACACAGGAAAAATGCTGCTGATCCAGTTCAAACCACCGCTCCCCTTCACTCTGTGTTCTTCCTCTTCTCCCTTATTTGCTTCCAGGGCAAGCACAGAGACAACACTCCATATGGGGAGTACGGAGGCTGGTACAAGGCCTGCAAAGTCAACAGGTGAGGCAGGGCATGATGAGCGTGTTTTTACATCGTTGTTATAAATAAAGACCCTAGGTAAAGGCCAATTTTTTGTTTTTGTAAATGCGTGAAGTCAATATATTGTAGAAAAACATTTTCAGGATTGGTTCAGGATTAGTTTATAAATTCCTCCTAACACATCAATTAGCTCGGACCAAATGACCTTTGGCGTCGCTGTCTCTGTGTGCAGCCCTACAGTGAACACCACCCTGAGGAACCTGGGGGCCCTGTACCGCCGACAGGGCAAGCTAGAGGCTGCTGAGACCCTGGAAGAGTGCGCCGTGAGGTCTCGCAAGCAGGTCAGCAGCATTTCCCAAACTGAAATTGTCCGTTTCTGGACGCAGATAACTTGTCAGTTCCTGTTTTTGTAAATCCTTCAAAATGTTAGGACAGCAAATCTCATGATATTTCTTTTCCTCTCTCCCGATTGCTATGGATGCAGAGCAACACAGTAAGTGGTTTGCCTCTAACTGATAGCCGCCATAGAGCCTCCACCTCTCTCCCCTAACATCACTCCCATCTCACAGTCATTTAAAATGTTCCCAGGACTCTGTGATGCCACTGTGACAGTGAATGCATTAAAGGAGCCAGAAAACATAAAATCCCCTCAATAACCTTCATTGAACTCGCACTCTCACCCATATCAACGTGCTAAAGCCCACCACCGAGCTAGTTCTAATTACGATGTGTTTGTTTGTTTGTGTCGTACCTGTGTGTTATTCCCATCAGGGCATCGACCCAATCCACCAGACACGTGTGGTTGAGATCCTGAAGGACACTGAGGGCGACAGGCGGAGGAGCAGGGACAGCCTGACCAGCGTTAAGTATGAGAGCGGCTCTGAGACCGGCGAGGAAGTGAGTATGGGCGTCGAGTGGAACGGGGTGAGTACAAATCCACTATAGTTAACATGGCCAGTGACCTCACTGGAAGAACGAGGTGATGTTAGTAATGTCACAGAGCGTGTGGACTGGTACAGAACATCAAGAGGACTCCTGTCCTTTGGATTAGTGCAGCGAGTTGACCAGTGATTAGGAAGCAGGCTCTTACATTTAACTGGCTCTTGCACTTCAATTATCCGAGCCAGTCAGGAAGTCCCAGTAGACGATCCATCTCAGAGGAAGCTCAAGAAGCCCTTTCTTCACTGAGCTCAAACTGCACAAAATCACAAATCAGTCATTCCTCTGACCTGTTTTATGATGTAATATGAGGGACGTTATTTATTGTAAGTCCACGTTGCACAACTAGCTTTTTTACAAAATGATTTTGAGGTTTTCCAAACCAGTGGGATCTCTGCTCATTCCCAGTAGTGGTTTTCGCTCTCTGTGTAGCTGTACCAGTCCATCAACCTCTGGTAGACGTGCCTTGCTCCTCTCGTGAGGTTGACCTGGAAATCCCTTTTGCATAGTGTAAAGCTGATTGAGTGTCCTGGCATGCTGACCTGTTGTTTTTGACAGCATGTGAGTTTGCTTTGGACTAAAAGTTCCTCTTTTTGTTGTTCATTGCTTGACCATAGTGTCCTACTGTCTCCAAATAACTGGTTGTTTTGCTGGCAATGCTTCTGCACAAGTGGAGCGGTAACGAAAAGGCACAAGCTCATTCTGTGGCACCCTGGCAACATATTAAACATGTATCTCCTCTTGTGGGACTCACTGAGATACAGCCTGGCTAAATCCCTATTAGAGTGTCATGTTTCCACCATTAAACACAATTGACAGGGTTACCAATATCCTCGATGCGCAGTAACCTGGGCAGTTGATATGTAACGGCTCATCCTGCTGTAATTGTCTCATTATTACGTCCACTCTGGCTGTGTCTCAACAATCGTTAGTGTCGTTTCACCGCAGGGCTTTTATTTCTGCACAGTGTTTCCCGCTGGATGTGTCACCCCTTTCCTCTTTGTTAAATAGGTCGGTGCTGCAAACACGACATTCAATGTAGCAGGGAGCACTTTACAGTTAAATAGGCGCTGCTAGAGCATGTGCCCCAGCTCGAAAGAAGCCCTCTGGTGAGGCTTACGTAAGCCAGAGGGCAGGATTGTGCCAGCAGAGATGCCTCGCCTGGGCCTGTGCCTCCCCGCTCACTGAAGTGCAGCCGCACCAGCCAAAGTCCAAACGTGCATGTAGCAATGCCAGCCTGCTGGGCTCACCCTTAACATGCACACTAATGGACCATGTGTTTTCACTGTGTTTTAACATGGTTGAGAAATGTCTGTTAACCCTGATGTCTGCTGCTGCTGCTCTCTGAGTAACATTAAGTGGAAAGGTGGGGTTTTTGTTTGCTGACTGTTGTGTGAATGTGAATGCTTCTCTACACACATTCATATGCATAACACAGCTATTCAAAACCGCTTTAAAATTCACTCCAACAAATGCCAAAGGCATGTGTATTCATGAGAGTGTGCGTCTGTTTGTCTTTGAAACAAGTGATGGCATGCAGAGGACTGCTGTGCGCGTGTGTGTGTGTGTGTTAGCATTTCATTATCCACGTCACGGCCATAGCACTAGAAATAAAATCCACCCAGCGAAAACGGAAAACGCACTCATGACATTCTCATGCGTTTAAAGATTGTTACTGAAAGCTGATTTGTCACACAGCTTTTGACCAAAAGATTGTTTAACAACTTCCATCAATCCATTCATTTACAAAGCGGCAAACATACAGTATGGTGCTACAACTTGGCTGTCTTGTGTTTTTAGAAAATAAGCTAGGAACGTACGGTTGGCTTCTGTGTAGATATTTGCTGAGCGACGATGTGAGAGGCAAGTCAGAACCGTCACTCACCTACTGTGTAGCTTTGCCTAAATATGTCTTCTGCTCTCAACGAACGCTGATATGTCACTGAGGCTACGGGAGTGGTTTACACACTCACACAGCTGATCTAGACAGTAGACAAAATTGTGTATTTGAATAAATACCTGCTGTTTCAGTATTACATCATTTAGATGGGACTAATTTAAGTTCCACTTTACAGGAGCTCATTTACTTAGTGTGTGGAGGTATACAAGGAAGTAACGCTGAAGAGATGACCGTTGTCAGCTCTTTTAAAATGCATGATCTGACTTAACAAGTGTGTGTGTGTCTGTAATGTGCTTTGCGCTCTCGCCTAGACGCTCAAATGTGCTGCCTGTTAGTTTGCATGTTTTCTAGATTTCATCCTTTGCCTTTTCTGTGTGTCACTAACCTACCTCCTTGTTGATTACTCCTGCCATGACAACCAATCAGCCTGTCAATCAAATTTCCTTTTCTCACTCAGTGGATTGTACTCTCCCTCTCCAACTGTCATTCCACACAATAGGCTTGGGTGGATTGGTATATAGTGATGTAATAAGAAGGCTAGGTAATTAGTCATATTTTTAAGGTAATAGAACATAGGGCAGGCCGAGGCTAGTGTCGAAGGATAGAGAGATTACGTTTTCATCATTTATCGGATACAGATTGTTTTCTCTTGCTACAGTTTATGCAGGGTTTCTGGATTCAAAACGCTATAGAAAGTGATATTACTCACAATGTCAGTCCCTCTTATCATCGGCCTAATGGCTATATTAGTATGCCCGTTTCAGTGCTGATGCTTGCAGATGTCTCACGTCTGCAGTGCACAGTCACTGTTCTGGGAGCAGTGTGCCAAGTTCAGGCTTGCTGGTACCCAGAGAGGAAAGAGAAACAGCTGAGTCACGGTGACTGCAACCACCAACCGCTACTGCATCACCGACCTGCTTGTTGTAGTGCAGCTCCTGAGACGGCTGAACTTTTTTTTAAAGAGAAACACCGCTCCTGTGCTGCCGGATTTTCAGGCCATTTGGTTGTGTAGGATCCCTCAACCCTCACCTCTAACCAGACCCCAAGCTGCAGCTGTTAATATGGTAGAGCTTGTGCAGGATAGACCGTTAACATCAGACTAGTGAAGTGTAGAAAAGGGATGAAGCTCAGATTTATGTAGGTGTCTAGCGTAGGAAGTCCAACCCAGAGCTCCTAATCTTAAAATGTGTGCTGTTTTTGTCTGTTTCTCTCTTTCTCTTTTGTCAGGCCTAAGCCATCAAGATTATTCCTCCATCCTTCTCTCCTTCCCCAACACAATAGCAAAAGGATGTGTGTTGTCGTTCCCTCTGGCCTTCTCTGTCCCAACAAACCAACAGCTCCTCTACCATTCCCGGTGCCCCCCCTCCGGCAGAGGCTCAGAAAGCCCCCTCCTGGTTATCACTTCTGTCCCCTCTTCATTTGACAACTGCTGGGACGTTTGGTCTTCTCATCGCTGCTCTGTTTTCCCTCTCTCTCTTTCCCTCTCTCTACCCTTTCCTCTCACTAACCCTGCGTCGGCCACCATTTCAGAAATCGTTAAAACCCGTTCGGCTCTTTCTCTAACTTAAATTAAAAAAAAAAAAAAAAAAAAGTCATTGTGTGTGAAATCTTTTCCCTGTGAGGAAGTCACTCGCACATTTTTGTTTTCTCTCTCCCAACACCTAATTGTAGTTTTTTCAAAGGTGCATAGTAGACTTATTCGGCTCGATAGAGGAGCGGGAAAGTTATTTATTGGAAGAAGGCAAAACTGAAAGGCTGAAAGATTTTATGGCTCTGCGTCACCTTTGGCAGCAGCCTTGTCTCCAGACATCACTACAATACAACAATCACTATAGATATTATATTAATATAATATATTGGAATTGATTTCCACAGTTGCATTGGTCTCGCTCTGAATTGTTGTTGCCTTGAGCACCTGCAGTCTGATCCTACAAGTGAAAGTTCTCCTCAAAGCTAGCTTCCGTACTGGTGCCTGTATTTAGCCATGATAGTATTTTTAGTTGTTGTTTTTATTGTTTTTTCCATTACATCTGTTTTCTGTTTTTAACTAATGAGATCAAAAACAAATAATGGTACTGTGTAATTTCACATGCTAATGCAAATGTCAGTTTCTTTTTAACTTGTGCGGCCTGGCTGGCGGGAAAACGAGATGGGAGCATTGCTATTTTTGTTTTTATAGATATATTTCCTTTTTCATTTTCAAATTTATTTTTTTTTTATAGATTTGTTTACATTTTTTAAGTGATGCTTATTTTGTGGCTGAATATTAAGGCAGTAGCTTGTAATGCCATAGTGTTTCCTGTTGTGAAAGACCAGAAGGGCCAACGTCAGTTAGGCCAAAGCTGACTGCAAAGTGGTCAGATCACAGCAAGCTCTTGTTGCCATGGTCATTTATTGTCAATTTGCTCTTGCTGGCTTCAGTGTCCTTGGTTTGACAGAGTATTCACACGGGCTCTGCGCTGGTGCAATATGTACACAGTAGCCTGCATTTCCCAAAGGGAATTTAGCGACACTGGCTGATGCTGTAAAGCCAATATGGCAGCAGAGACCAGCCGGAACATCTAGCACAGATACTGGCCACCTGAGAGATTGCTAAATAATAACAGATTTCAAAATAAGGGATGTAAATGCCCAGAATTGCCTTCTTTTTTTTTTTGTAGTTGGTGTAGGAGTAGAAGCTAGTGTTATGATTCAAAGGAAGCCTGGATTCCACAGTAGTTTTAGTGCGTACTTGTGTATGTTTTGGTGGTACAGTCGCAGTGCCCACTCTGGCTATGGATACTGTATTTTGAACACAAAGCTTAACGAAGTGTGTTGCCTTTTTCTTACACAGCTGTTCGCAAGTAAACATTGTCACTTTGTTGAATCATGTTTTTAGACACCTCGAGTACAGTGCGAGTGTTTCCTCAAGATCGTGTCATTTCAGATGTTTAACTTACTGAATGTAAAATGACTTTAACATCTTGGAAGTGTAATTGTAGGCTGTATTTATAGATTTGACAAGTGCATTCACTATACGGCTTTTCGGTATGCTACTTGCCTTGATTCTTCATTCCTTCCAATGAGTACTCCTATACTTCTAATGCAACTCTGAACAAAAGAATTGACAATGTTCATCACATAATTATGACAATATTGTTGTGTTAGTGGAATGCTTATTTATTGAACAGTCTATTCTTGGCATATATAGTGTGACTTCAGTTTCCTCAAGTGGAAGAAATAAATGGTAAAGTCTATAAGCACTATCTTAGTAAGTAGGACTGCATTATATTTACCATTCTGCATTGTGAAGATTATTGCATCAACACTTGTTGGTATTCTCAAATAAAGTTTTTCATTTGTGAACTTTTGTCTTTTCTCTGCATCGGATGGAGACATCTGTATTAATGTGCCGTCGGACATTCTCTTATGTTTCATCTCTAGTGGCGGCTGCAGAGCCGCCCAGTGGAACAGGCCTATTTAGTCTTTGGCAAACGTGTGTAAATCCTCTGATTTACCCACAGTTCCCCCTGCTGGTGATAAGCCTGTATTGCACTGTGATGATCCCACCTCAAACATTGTTCATACAGTATTTTGTTATGGGTCCCACCAAAGCCAGAGGAAGGTACGCATACTGTGTCTACTGGTTGGTTAGTAATTAAAACACACATTATGTACAGTAGCTGGTGTGTGACAGTCGGTAGACTAAAAATAAATGAATGGATGGATGGATAAATTATTGTATCACTGTAAACAAGCTTTGAGTTGCTTGATTATTTTCATTATCGTTTGATCTGCTGGTTAATTTCTCGATAAACTGGCTAATCATTTTGTCTATAAATAGTCGGACTATAGTGACAAATGTCTCACTATCCTGAAGCCCAAGGTGATGAATTCACGCTGCTCGTTTTGTCAGACCAACAGCCCAAAACCCACAGATATTCAGTTTGTCACGAAAAAGACAGCAAAGCAGCAAAGTCTCCCAATTAAGATGCTGAAACTGAAGAATGTTTAGGAATTTTTGCTTTAAATATGACAATCGATTATCAGAATAGTTGCTGATTATTTTTCAATAGTCAGTTAGGCTCTAGCTCCTGTAGACAACACAACCGTTGGACCACAGTGAGTCCCCACGGTCGATTCTAATGGTGTAACTTTCCAAAAGTAAATGTGGATGATGGTTAGACGATCATCGTGATGATGGAAATGAGGCAGAAAGTTGTCAGCTGTGAGAAAATGAAATGGTGCTAGCATTGCATGCTATCAATAACATTGCACACATTTACACACATCTATCCAACAAGTTCAGTATCACCCAATTAATTGGTAAATGTGTAGCCCGTTTCTTTCTTTGTGAGACTTCATGTTAATGCTGGCTGGCTGCAACCAGCCGCCCGCGACACGGCTGGCCCACGCAGCAACAACCAATGCAAAAACACAAACGTGCATCTGCAAATGTTAAGAAACCGAAGAGTTCTCGTCCGCACATCCTCAGAGTGGAACTGGAGGGGTTGATGATTGTGTGTGTCTGCAGGACGGCAGCGGGGCCCTGCAGCGCAGCGGCTCTCTGGGGAAGCTCAGGGACGTTTTGCGTCGCAGCAGCGAGCTGCTGGTGAAGAAACTGCAGGGCAACGGGCCGCCTGAACCTCGCAGCACCAAGTAAGAACAGGAGAATGATATGTTAGGATGGATAGCAGCCATTTTAAAGCAAATTATACTTCTTGTTGAAGTAGTAAGTAATGTCCTTAGGAAGCAGACTGTGTAATCGATTCTCGTTTAATGACTTTTTCCCAGAGTAGACTCATGGTAGTCTGGAAATTAACTCCCAAGCAACATGAATAAGTGTTGTTTTGTACCCTGATCTCAGATGCTGTATGAACAGTATTTTCTTACTATTCGTTCCAACAGCATGAAGCGAGCGGCTTCTTTGAACTACCTGAACAAAACCAGTGAGGACCCGTTCCAGGTGAGGAACGGGTTTGTCTTTCAAATTCTATTAGATTTATGCCCTATTATTGGAAGTGTTAAGTGTTACCGTTCATATCCTTCCCCTCTCGTCATCCTCTGTGTCTGTCCTGTCTTCTTCTGTTTTCTTTGTCAGACTCGGGGAGGCAGTGGTTTCAGGGAGAGCCGCGGCCTGAGCTCCAGCACTGTGGATCTCTACACTGCAAACTGAGCGGCGGGTGGGCAGGCGGCGTCCCATCAGCTGATCTGTTTGACCGACCCAAAGAGGCTCCGTCCCTGAGCCACAATGATCGCCAGCAACACGACCGGACAGCGTCGGTCGGCCTCCCACGCACCCTTCTCTCTGCCTGTCAGCATCCGACCCAAAGAGCCATTTCCTCCCAAGATTCAAACCCAAAGACATTTCCAGTTATCAAAACATATGCATACAAAACTGATGTGTGTGTGGTCCAGTCTGTTTTTAAATCCAAGTTTTTTTTTTGCTTCTTTGGTCTTCCAGAGACAGATTGCTGTGTTTTTTCCTCATGTTCCAAATATCGGTTTCGCCTCAGTGCCTCCTAAATGTGGCCAAGGAAACATACCTCATCCTCCTAATTCATAATCACTGTGGCTCTGCACTTCATCTGTTGCCATAATGTCACCTGTTATGTCTTCCTGTGCCATTCAATGTTTTATTTGTGCAGATTAGGTTATTTTCTCCATGTAAAAGAAATCACTTTGTAGATTTTCTCCGACAATAGAAATATAATAGGCCTGTAAAGGTGACATGATTACACACAAAAAAAATGTTTTTAATGGTTACACATTTGCCTGTTGAGATTTATTTGCAATGCGAGGTGTTGGTTAAAGCTTCGGGAGACCGGGTGAAATGTTTATCCTGCTGACATAATTTGAGTCATGTGACTTGGTAGGGATGACCTTTTTTGTTTGTTTGTTTTCTTTTTCTTTCATACAAAGTTTTGGAAAACTATTTAAAATGTAAACAGGCTGCTGCTTTAATCTCTACAGCTTCTGACATCCAAGCGTGTATTTCTGCACTAGTTTCTCTTCCATTGCAGAGAAAACACAGGAACAATCTCGGAGTCATTTGTGGACTCAGGGTGCTGAATAACACAACCATGAAAATGCTTAAAGGGTGTATAAAGCGGTGTGAGGCTGAACTGGGTTGCTTGATTCATCCTGGTCACCCTGAATGATCCCTGGTGCAATGCAAGACGCCTCTGCAGGCTGGCTGTTTCTCTGTATTTCAGTCAACCTCTGCGGGTTTGAGCTGCCAACTGTGAGCACGTCTTCTAATGAGGTTTACAGTGATGAGGACGTGTGATACGTGTCTAGATCTCTGCTATGTGACGATGATAGATTTTGCACAATTCCCAGATGGGGGGGGGGGGG
>CM022471.1:20015264-20093183 GCA_011952105.1 Coreoperca whiteheadi
CCCCCCGCCACTGCCCCCACATATGGCAGGTGTGAGGCCCTGGTGAGGGGAAGCTCGCCATCTGAGTGAAACAAAATCCCTGTTTTGTTCCCACGTCGGTGCCAAAGCATGTGCAGCGCTGCTGCTGCATTCAAATGCATCTGATCGAAACGTGCAGGAATGCCTAATTTGGCTTCAGCGCGTTTGAAGGGGAGGAGGGAAGAAAGGAGGGCAGGAGAGGAGAAAGGCGTCTGGCATGCCATTGCATAATCCCAGCAGCCATTAACTCTTTGTGTCCCGAGGCTGAATGAACTCATCATAGCATCGGGCCACAGGCAGAGTAACATCGGGCAGCTCTCAATCAGCCCTCCGCTCCTCCCCGCCGCACCAGCAGATTTAAACAGTGGCTGAAAAGGCCACTGGTGTTTAATGGGAAGGGCCTTCAACTGTGTTTGATCTTCTAATGAATGGGGGTCAGCTGGCTACAACTGACCCTGCAGAAGAGGGCCCAGTTGTTTGGAGAGAATATATTTCCCTTCAGTAATTAGCATGTCTTCGTATGTGTGCTGATTTACTGTATCATCCAGCTTACTTGTTCTCTGGTGTGTTTGGTGCTGCTCCTCGTCATGCTGTGTTTTCGTCTTTCCGCCTTCTGGGTTCCAGGAGAGCTCAAAGGCCACATGATGGCCAGATCTGCCTCCATGGCAGCCTGTACAGTGGTAACCTCCTGGTCCTGGTACCTGACTAAACCTGTGGAGCTGGGACTTACTCTCTAAGATGCATCCTGCGTAATGACTGTTGGCTTTATGAGATTTTGGCACCGTGAGTCTGTGAATGTTGTAGAGCTTCCGGTTCCTTTTGAATCCACGCTCATACATTGTAGATGTGAACCGAGTGCCGTACTACTTCGGGTGTTCTCCCAGGCTTAGGAGGAGCACAGTTGTATCTTTTTTTTCTTTTCTTTTTTTTAATTGTCCCAGAAAGATATGAGGAGATGAACGAAACATGCTTCAAAGTAATTCTGGGGCACGTCTCAATACTGGAGGTTTCTTTGTCTTAAGCAAACAGCCCGGAGAAAATGCGGACTTCGTGTGATTGCCAGTCCGGGGTGGCTGATACATCCTGCCTACTGTGAATCGTGATCAGTCAGGATCAAGAGTGTCTGTGTGAGCTGAGACTATATTATCATTTATCAGTAACTTTTTCATTATCCTTCCTCTGCTATTGCCTTGCTGTTAGTCATTGCCTTCGTTTTTAGAGAGTTTTGTTTACTAGAATCCGTTCAGAACCGTACTTTCTTAAAAGTACAAATCCACATTTCGGCCACTTTTCCATTTTTAAGTGGTCAGTATACGTTATAGTTTCTTACTGATTGAAGTTTGTATTTCTGGGATCACACGCAGAAAGAAAGAAATTCCCTGCTCTGGCGTTGGACTCCACAATGTCCGCAGTCTTGCTAACCGAACTGGTCAAATTATTTGCGCTGAGGGTGCCGTCTGAAGTTGGTCTGGATTATCACGTTTGCTTGTGTGGCCTTGTGGAAAACCTTGTTGTTTTTTCATCAGGTCATTACCCTTGTTTACATCTTCATCCTCGAGCCAGTGTTCTAAACTTAATATCATTTCTTGTGGTTTGGGCCGACGGTTATTCCATCTCCTTTTTTCTCTAGGTTCCTTTTTTTTTAATTCACCACAAAAGTTTCTTGTAAATTCTTACATGACAGCTTGCTTACAGCAGTCATTCTCTGAGCTTTGGTCATCATCACCCTTTCTGGGGCCTCTTTAATTTTATGCCTGCATGGCACGAAGTATAAGCAATTCATAACAACGCAGTAGTGAGAAGATTGTACAAGATGGCACAGCATTTAATAGTGTGATTCGTGATAACAAAATGGGCCCACTTGAATGGACTGTATATCTCCAACAGCTGCTTTTTGTAGTAAGAAACTACAACCCTTGGGCCCAGAGAGTAGTTAGTTCATTTGCTCACTCCCTGTTTTTGCTCTCTAGACACATTAAACCCTTGCACTGTGCGGTACCGTCTGAGCTGTGTGGGTTGTTCAATGTATGTGACACTATGTATTTGTTAACAGTGTGAAAATGAGACCTTTGTGTATTGTATTTCTGCTGTTTGCCCTGTAATCAGCCTCTAACGGTGAAGCCGGTCGTTCAGTAGATTTATTTATTGCCTACATAATCACCTTGTGCTGACCCGAGGTCTGTTACCCAGCCATTTTTGTTGATTATATACATCTCTTCTCCTGCAGCCAGTACACGCAGCAGCATTAGCATATTATAGCCGGCTTTGTTACATATTAGTAGACAGTAATTACCACAGCAGAGCGGGGAGCTCATTACACAGCCGGCATCGTTATTTTCTGTGGTTTTAATTATGTTAAACAACCTCACCAGCCTCTCCAGCTTCTTCTCGTTCCCTCTCTGCTGCCGCTGTGCTCGCACTCTATTTCACCTTTTCACTTTGTTCGTTCCAGTTTCACAAACTATGCCAACTACTGACTCCCTTTAAACCCCCGTCCTTCTTTCTGCTGTACTCTGTCTGAACCTCCCTCTGAGTCTGCGTTAAGCCAGACTTCACTGTACTTTTTTTTTTTCTAATCAGTTCTGACAGAGGGATGGCACAGCAGAGGCAGACTGAGTAGGTTTTTCTGCATGAGGTGGTTATGGTACAACTGCACCTCTTTGCTCAGAGTTTGGGAGGCGATTCTCCTGATGGGAAGGGAGCTGAAATGAGCCCACAGTTGTGTTAAATTCTGTCTGACAGCTGCTGTGGGGAAGTTGTCTTTATAGCCAAACAAATTGTCTTTCTCTCTCAAGCCTGTACTGACACAGACGAGTCTGGTTCTTCACTCAGTATCAGGGCTCTGGCTTGTGTCCTGTGCCCATTTCTATCCCAAATACTTCCAGACCCTTTTTAATGTCTTACAGCTAGGCGTCATGTCAGGAGGATCTGTCCGTCAGTGTGTCGGTGTGTTTGGTGAGTTGTTTTCATCAGTGCAACAAGAGGTCACAGGTTAGCCCAGTAACATCTGCTAGAGGAAGCTGCTTCCTGTCTGTCTTGCATTATTCCCTCCATCCTTCCACACTACTGTAGCGTTCATTGGGGAGACTGATGTGATGCTCTTGGTTTTTAATAACAACTCATTGTGTGACAATCATTGTGTGTGTTGTGCAGTATTCTTGGTCAAAACTAGTCTTGCTGTTTAAGGAATTAAAATGCTTATTCTGGGTTTTCATGGGGAATTTTAGTGCTGCACGGTCTAAAAGCTGTTTTAAAAGGATTTTCCACTCTGCCATGAAGTGAAAATCCAAGTCTTGAGGGGCAAACTTCATTTTTTGTATTTTGAGGTTTTTTTGTTTTGTTTTTTTTAATGAAAATGGCCGAACATAAAGATACCGAATATCTGCACAGGCTGGAAAACACCAACTGGAAATGTGGATAAAAGTTTTCTATAAATAAATCCCTGGTAGGGAACTTTTTGCGATCATAACACTTGAATGCATTGCTTACATACTGTGTATGCCTCCAGTCTACCCTGTTGAATTACAAACTTGCTTAATTTTAATGAGTGAACACAAGTTTGAAGATACCTTTGTACCAGTTTCTACAAGAAATTACAGTGTTTTCCGTAGCATTTTATAGTGGTCCACCTCCCCTGAAATAAAGAGCACTTCTTCTAGAATGTATTGCTTTTTTTATTTACAAAATATAACATTAGGCTTATTGAGTCCAATAGGGCTGCAACTATTGATTATTTTCATTCTCAATAAATCTGGTAATTCTTTTCTTGAGAAATTAAATCATTATTTTGTTTATCAAATGTCAGAAAATAAAGAAAATGGTCCTGTTATAATTTTCCATATCCCAAGGTGATGTCCTCTTGTTTTATCTGACCAATAGTCCAAAATCCATATCTACTTTACTATCAAGTATGGCAAATATTAGCTAACCAGTTCCCTGTAGAAACCCTAAAATTCATACCAAACATGTACACTGATTAATGTGGGCCGTGTAGATTATTCCTGGCAGGTATTACTTTAGTTTATCAGTCCTCTGCGGGTGGAATGAAAAATTCATTCCAGTCCTCGTTATCAGTATCCTCTATTACCAGCCTCAGTCAACAATATCAGCATTTACCCGCGCAAACACCACATTTGTCGATCCCTACAGCGGACAAACACACCAAATAATACAAGAATAATACCCACCACTACAATAGGCTGCTCTGTGCAGGTGCAGCCAGCTAACACAGCCTTGTTGATTGGGGAGCACAGGACAGTGTTTCCTGTCCTTATCTGCTGAGGTGACGACAGATAGAAATTCCCGCGTTGTGTCTGACAATCGACAATGGTCCCCCTCCTCTGCCAGATAGCAGAGGAAGTAGATGTTTTGTTGTGGTTGTTTCCTCCTGGCGTTACGTCAGAGAGGATGAGGATCACCGCAGCGTCCGCCCTGTTCCATGCTACAGCTTTCAACACTGCTTTGTGTCCTCATCCAGGTTGGGACCCAGACAGAGGGCCATGGTCCTATCTTTCCTCAGTGTGGTTCACCGTGTGGCTGGGGGGGGGGGGTGGCTTGTGCGTGTGTGTGTGTTCAGGATGAAGGGCAAAGGCTGCGGTCTCCCTGAGGGTCTGGACAACAGCCGTGGCAGGAGAAGGCGGGCGACTGTTTGGCTGTTCACTTCCTGTGCGGCAGATGGGGGCCCACAAGCTGCTAAACACACGGGGCTTTCACTGCCTCTGGAATTTAAAAAGATATTTAAATGCACACTGACGCCACGCACGAAAGGCTATTTTCTGCCTGTGTTAGTCCGCTACACACATGTGGCCTGTGCACCTGGGGGTATGTGACTGTGTTTTTATGGCGCGTACTTTATTAGTGCTGGTACGTGTCATCATTGATGGACTCTGTAGGAAACCAGACATCAAAGCAGACCCGATGCTTTGTTTGTACTGAGGTGGCTTTAACTGAGTTCATCCCTGCATGAGGAAAAGCAAAGCACATGATGCCCGTCTGTAACAGATGAGAAGATGACATTGTGCTAAGAAATGCTTACTGAAATTATTCAAAGAATTTCAACACACTTTGCAGCTGACTACAGAAAGCTCTGTCTTTTGGTAAAATACCCTCGGCCGTGATTCAGAGATGGAGCTGTGTATTTCTGCCCGTTGCGTTTTTGCACCATGTCTTCACTGGGCTCTTTCATCTCTCTGTGGATGGTTTCCAGGCAGACGTCTTACTCTGCCTTTGTGTGTGCCCTCCCGTCCTGTCATTTTGTGAGGAAGCAAAGAAAAGGTTGCAGTGAAAGCTACACCCCTGCCTTCCCTACAACCTCACAGGTCCATCTTAAAACGAGGTCAGATGACACACGAGCCCCGGGTGCACCTCTCTCTTGCTCTCGCTTCCTCGGTCTCCTTTTCTTTTCCTCCCTCTCACTCTTTCAGCATTCACATCGACGGGGGTGTGCTTTGAAGGGAGAAAAGGACTCTCTGACTCTGGAACAGCACTGATGTAAAAAGGGTAGAGAAACCCTTCTGCTCGCTTTCAAAAAGTGTCATGTTCGAACTGTACATGTGTTGTCGAGTGACGATCAAATACTCCTTGCTGCATTCCTCACACGCACAAGTCAAACTGGAGAATGTTTTAAACAGAAAGATGTGTCAAATGGTAGCTCTAGTGTTTCCTTTCGTGCGTTCCTTTTTGGATATTGGTACCGTAAAAATGTAGCAACCATGGCCAATTGACAGTGGTTAATACTACACCCAAGGAGAAACTGCTACACCTTTTCACTTACGTGATCTAGTTTGAAAGCTTTTCGTTTGAGTCCCTTACATCTTAAAGAGCGAGAACATCACTGTTTGCTGATGAAAACAGCATTTATCCTTCCATCAGGGCCATGTATTAGAAAAGCAAGTCTTCAGATTTTCAGCCAGTCGGGGCTGACGATGACAACACCTCGCAGAAAGGAGGCTAGTCATGAATTAAACAAGCACAACTATTCATAGACACCCGCGCAAACGTTTCCCGTCTCATACAAGAGAAAGAGTTGGATGTCCTGCAGCTTTTTCTCCACCCCTCCCACTTTTGTTTGATCTTTTTTTCTGGCACTGTAACTCTGTCTAAAACTCTGTGGTTGTTCAGAAGGCATTAAACATGAGCAAGTTCTCCAGTGCAAGGAAATGGTGAGAGACGTTCACAGAATATATGCTGAGTGTATTGAAGCCATACAACAGGCCCGAGCCTCCCTGAGCTGTTGGCCCCCTGCACCCCGTTTCCCTCAGTAAACACTCACATTCACAAACTCACACTCACGTTAGTTATTTTTTTTTAGAAACGTGTTACTTTGAGGTTGCGTCTGGGATTCTCTTAAGTCCGTTCAGTTCCTCAAGTCACTACTTTGTACATTATTTCTGTTAAAAAGTTCGGTTTACTCTGGAAATCTGACTATATTACATAAATGTTTATGGAAGGAAGGACAAGTAACCAGTGCACTTGGCTTTGTTTTTCCACATAGTGAGACCACATTTGGCTTGCTATGAACAACTGTAGACAGCCCAAGACAGCATCGTCATAAAGCGTATAATTCATGTCTTAATTATGTCCCTTTTTGACGTAAGTTCCGAAATATTGGGAAGGAGATAAAGACTTTACTTAACTAAACTAAACAGTGAGGTATTAACACCTAGCCTGACACTTCTTTTTCATGTCACAGCTGGAAATCAGAGGAGTGAAAGGTTTGGCTGCAGACTGCATAACAAAGGAACCTTTACAGCAGTGTGCTGTTGGTGGGTTAGTCCATAAATGTCGGACAGTGGTTTACCGTGCTGCTATAAATGTCCTAAAGAAGGCTTTCAGGCGGGAGTATGGGGAATTTGGGCAGCTGGAGGACATCAGACTGAGAGGGAGAGAGGTAATAGGTTTAGAGAGAAGCTGAGTTTGACCCCCCCCCAAAGACCTGCTCAGGTTTCAATGCAGATAACCTCCAAGCATTACTCTGATTCAAAGTGAGGAGGAGACAAATGTTTTAAGCCACTACAGATGGCGCTCACACTTCCACTACAGATGGAAGTGTGGAGCTCCCAAGCGGAACCATGTTCTGTAACGAATGATTAAAGGTCAGCTGCACACCAAGGATCCGTTTGTTCCAGATTTCCACAGATTGTTTCCTTAAAGGTTACATTTTTGACAATAGGTGCATGAATAGACTTTGTCTGTCCCTGGCGCTGGCACTCACCAACTTGATCCTGTGATCCTGATCTGATTTTCTCTGTGAGTCAGGTGATGTCAGAGAGCCGGGGCCTGTCCTACCGTGCTCCCAGATTGATTTATTAAATACCACGCTGAACTATGATGAAGCAGCCTTTGATGCTGCGTCTGATCCCAGCAAACGCAGCCTGGTGGTTGGAGGTGGTTGACGGGTATTGTGACTGGCTTTTTACAGAATTACATTCTAAAAAAACTGAGGATGGCAAGCTTCATATTTACTCCCTTTGACAGTCACCCTGAAATCATCGTAAACTTTACTGGTTTGTGGTTACAGGATCATAAATTATAGTACTAATTTGGCTTCTTACAAGAGACTTCATGAGTTTGTGTGCTTGGGTTATTATTAAATAAGAGAGATACCACTCCACATTCTAGCAGCTCAGCTGAAAACAATGCCAATATTCCTGTAACTTCCTGCAGTTTTTACTAAGCCTGCTTAAAACCTACTTACACCATTAGTCACCATTCATATAGAAATAGCGTGCAGAGTCCTGTTAATACTGCTTTGGCTTTCCAGAGTATTAGGCCAAGGCTTAGGTTTCAGAGTAAATTTGAGTTCCTCATTTGTATGAAGAACATGGATTTGAGATTAGATTACTTCAGATGCACATCTGGGATTAACCCTGTTTTCCAGATTTCCCAATTAGATTACTCTAGTAATTGTAAACTGACACTTGCACATACTGTTTATAGCTTGCTGACAGTTAAATTCAGTAGTGACTTGTTGCCGTTTTTACAGTTTTTATGAGCCAAATATGATTGACTGCCTCGTAGTGAGTCACTCTTCAACATGATTTTTTCTGTATATATGCCTGCAAGGAAAACGCTGTACAGGATCTTGTGGTGTGTCTGATGTCCCCTTAAGGTCTGTTTTTATGAATGAGGGCTGCTTTTAGGTGGCTAGTTCCTGAGGTCTCCCTGAGCCGTGCGGCGAGATGATTCCTCTAGAAGTTGTGCATCTGAGAACAAGTGGTTCTTGTTAAATGTGAGCCGAGGAGAAAATAGCTGCAATTGAATGTGAAACCATATGCTTCTTATTTGGTGAAAATGCTTTTTTTTTTTTTTTTTTTTAGTTTTAGATCTTGTTAAATGTAACGTCTACTCAGTACATGCCTTAAACAATGGCCCATTTTCAGTGTTTTATGATGGAGACCAGTTCCATAAGAACCTTTAAGCTATTTAATGTGAGGCTTTTATTGATCTTTCCTGCCTAAAACTGAAATGTTTGTGTTGTTTTTTGTTCTGTTTTTAGGCTCGGTTTGTTTCTTTGACTCGGTTCAGTGGGAGTATTTCTACATAGACGTACCGTAGAAGTGATGAATGAGTGAATCCTGGGGAAAACTCTGCGCTAATAATTTCCATGTGATTTTAGGCCTGCAGCACATGCTATTATCAGACCTCGCTCTTCTGTTTAACATTGTTGCCCTCCTTTTGAGAGACAACAGGAAGACCGTTCACTACTTCTCAGCCCTGTGAACGACCATCCATCGCTAGTAATGCCCTTTCCTTTTGGCCTGCTTAAAACACGCAGCGACGAGCAGGTGGCAGCATGAATCTGAAATATAGGTTGGCTGAAGGTATTTGAGGAGACGGAGCTCAACTGTGCTGTTTCTTTTGGCTGCATTCCAACAGACCTATGCTAAGCCAAATGAAATAACAGCTAGCTCTGCAAAAGAAACAAAAAACTACTTATACCTTTTTTCGGCCAGCCTGTAGATTTTTTTTTTCCCCCTGTACATTTAATGTTTGCTTTAGCTTGTAAGTTGTTTGTTGAGTGAAGCAGTTTGATTTTATATGCTACAAGGAAGAGGTGGGTTGTGGTAAAATAATATATTTGCTACTGCAGACAGCAGAGTATTAAGTAACAGAGCTCTGATATTTTTCTTCGTTTAAGCTGTAAGTGGCAGGCTTGTCAGAAAGGCATTTTCACGGATTCATAGCAGTGCAGGGAAGCTGGGTGTGCCTTCAGACGTTCAAGAGTGAAGTTCAGTCACTGGGATCAGTGGCTCTTTGTTACTGCATGTTAGGAAACGGCTTTTCTGACCCTCCGTTGTAAGCCACGGTCTCTGTAGCTATAAGCCTGACCCAGGGCGTCAAACACGTCGGGCAGAGTTGGAGCTTTATGATCAAAGGTCAAGACGTGTGTTTTATCCTCCGGTCCTGAAACACTGGGACTTCTGTATAACATGACCTCTCACCTTTTAAACAAGGCAAATCTGCTCCTTACAGGGTCATTATCTGATTAGCCCCACCATGTAATTTCACACAGGAAACTCCATCTTAACCAGCCGCAGCCATGTTGTGTATTTAACAAGGTTTTAAATCCTAACAAATTGTAACTTTTCTCTAAACAGTCTCAGCTGCTCTACATTGTCTGTTTACTCTGACACAAGCCGGACTGTTGCAGTGTTGATAACTCTCAGGATGTAAATTCTTGTGTTCTTTGTGTTACGAGGCAAAAGTCTCCACAGAAAATACAGTTTATCCGAACTTTAGAAAACCAACACTGTGCTGACGCAGTGGCTATCAATGGCTCCTCGACCCCTTGTCTTTCTGTTTGTGTGAAACTCAAACAAAGTCTGCGTCACCTTGCATACCTTCACATAGTGTAATAGATTTTTCTTTTTTTTTTGTCCACATTGTGAACAAACTGCATCATTCTCATTGCAAAGCAGACAGGACAGAGGTAATTTAGGTGGCATCTACTCATTGTGCGGTCGTGCACAGAAACAGTAAAGGTCCGATGTGCTCGAGCCCTGGTGTTTAGTCCCTTAGTCTCTCCCTGTCGAAAAGGCGACTTCACCGGGCAGCTTTTCAGCACAGAGGTGTGAGACAGGGAGCAGGCAGAAAAACAGGTTCCTGGTGATAAATAGCAGGCCTGGTTTGGAAAGTGTCTCCTTTCTGACAGAGGATCGGGCTTTGTCTTGAAATAGTGAGCTGCCTCTCTGCAGCCACTGCCAGCTTCTCAGGGGCTCTGACTTTCAACAGGGCAGAAAGGGAAGAGAGAAAGCTTTATGTTACAGGGGGATGCCTCTGGGTGACATGGAGGGATGAAAAGATTTGCGTAGCTGTTGCTGTCTGTTAAAGGGGATTGCCATTTAATTATAGAGAGATGGTCAAGGATAGTCCAATCGCTATATTTCTACATAAAGACCTGTCTACCAGTGTCCAGTGCTCAAACATTTCATATTATCAAGAGGCAATGAGTCACAAACTACTCCTCCCCCCATAAACATGTGTAGCTTATATTATAAAACCACCTGTTTGATCTCTTACTTTAAATACAATTTTCAGAAAAAACCCTTTTGTGGTGTGTTTCTTTGTCTGGGTTTAGAGTCAGTGATTTTTCCAGCAACCAACTGCACTCTGAGTTTTAATGTGGGAACTTTTGAATGTAGAGTTGATATACTTGTTTTAAGCCGATACTTGAAGCTGTTTAATTGGTCACTGTCACAGATAAATCAACTTGTTGAGCTTGAAATGAGCAGTTTTCACTTGAATTTATGACTAATTTTGTTTCCTTTGTTGTCTGTAAAACACTGCAGCCATTTTGTGTGGTAAAAGTCCCCTTCAGAAATTAGCTTGACTTATCGAAAGACATGACACAGATTAAAGAGCAGGAAAGATTTCTCTTTCTTCTTTCAACCAGTCACTGTATGTTATGAGAAACTGGAAATTCCAGGCGCATAAGAGCCTCATATTTCAAGACCTAATGTTTGGAGACCAAGTAGCCCATTAGTACTAGCAGGCGAGATATGTTGAAGTTAACATTTATAACGAGATCCCTCTGCTGTGGCTCTCTCTGTATTCTTGTTTAAAATGAATTGTGCCGCTGGGGAAACGCTGACCTTGCATGTCCTGGGATCTGGGCCCAGCTCGCTTTTGGCTCATCTCTTCCTGCTCCTTGTTCCTGTTGTCCTCAGGTGTGATATGTATTTGGATTTATCTCTGTGTTTGTGTGTGTGTGTGTGTGTGTGTGAGGTTGGTTATGCCAGGTGGTAAATTGAAGTGGGGATTTGCCCACAGCAGGAGCTTGGGTACCCAGCGTCACTTTTCACGGGTCAAAGATCTGACCTTAGTGCATCCCTCTGGCACACTGGTACAATCCCTGCTGTGCCCACAGCTGCACTCTGTACTAAAACACTCTTTCCAAACAGACAGAAACACTGGAATATACACACTGGGGAGTGAAGCAGAGTGCTGCAGATCTTGTTTCCTCGGAAGAAAGCCTGCAGGAGTAGTGTGTAATGTCAGGTGATGGATGCAGTCCATCTAATCTGCTCCCGTGTGTCACTCATGGATGTGGATGACTGCTGAGGGGATTGTGTCGGCTCATTACTGTCGCTCTCAGTGTCAGAGTGGCCTAGACCCCTCTGCCTTTAGTGATCCCTGCATGCGCACCCGTGCATAGAGTAGCTCTTGTTTGGTTTCACTGTGACCCTGCATGCGCTAAATGCATGACGGATAAGTTCTTTGCAAATGCATGTCAGTTTGGCAAGGACGGGTGTGACTCACGGGATTCAATTAGCTTCATTTTAATGCCTTTTCCGAAAAACCATGACTGTGTTTTTTGTCATAGTTAAGAGCACTCTAAATGTTTACCCCCTGCATTTCAGCTAAACACAGACGGAGTGAAACACTTAACCTGTGGCCAATACAGCTGGGAGATCTGGGAGAGCTGTGGGAGATTCAGAGAATGTGTGTCAGGCATTCCTGCCGGTGGGAGTGTGGTTTCCTGGGCTTGTTAATATTAGCCTTGAGGTCATAAGAATACACAGTCTGAGATCTCAGTCGTAGATGGCTTTGATCAGCCAATGAGACCAACAGGGAGTCAGCAAGAATCCTCGAGCTCTGCAGTGGACCTTGACTCACCTGGGCAGCAACAGAAGGGGATCTTGCAGGACTAAACACATGTGGCAGGGGATCATCACTATAGGATGAGTGCATTACGAAATTTCAAGTATTATTATTTCACTAAACAGAGGAGAAGTGGGACATTACTAATCAAATTAGTTATAAAACTAACAAATGAATGAATATGTTTAGGTTCTGCTCGGACAAAACTGCAATCTGGAGATTTTGTGCTTTGAGTGAAATGCTTACATCAGCATGCTAATGTATAGCAGCTTACCTTGTTCCCCATCTTTGTTTTGGCACGTTAGCATGCAAACATTTGCTAATTAGCACCAAAAACAAGAACAGTTGTGGCTGACGAGAATGTCATAAGTTTTGCAGGTATTTGGTCACAAACCAGTTTCGACAAATAGAAAGTTAGACCTGATGATGGCGCTAGATCTAAAGTGAAGGGATGACCACAGCTATTCTGAGAGGAACATGAATGTCTGTACCGAATGTAATGGCAATCCATCCACTAGTTGATGAGATATTTTACTCAAGACCACAAACGTTAACGTTAACCTACCTTAGAGGAAAAGTCAGGGGTTCACCAATGTCATTAGGATTTATTCCTCTGGGCACCATGGACCATTCAATCCATCCAACATTTGTTCAAATACCAGTCTGCACTAAAGTGGTCAATAGACTGAACGACCAACATTACCATCCTTAGAGCCCAAACGCTAGTCACTAGTGTAGCTCAAACATAGTACCATTAAGATAGGATGGTACTAATAATAATGGCTGGTCATACATTAGTCTCTACTACTTCACATAATTAACATAGCAACACGATCTGTTGGGCAGAACATCCTCGTGCATAAATATTCCAATTTAGCATCATGAGGCGTTGCACCACTCAGTGTTCTCGTGCAAATCATCAGTGATCAGTACTGATAATGAATACATATGATCTGATTATGTAATCACACCTTCGAGCTTAGTTTTATGTCTGTAGTTGGAAAAATGATGGCGAATGCTGGAGTGCGGCTGTTAAATTGAACCATTTCATTAGCGCTTGCCAATCCCTTTTCTCCGTGGCGTTTTGTCCATGCCATGTGTGTTGCCCATCCCACTCTGAGCGAGCTGCTACCCATACTAATGCAGAGCAGGATTTTAGCGGAACCACTGTAGAGAGCTCATTCAAGGGCTTTGAAGGGGGGCTGGGTTTTGCAGGCCTGTCACTCTCTCATTGAGGAGCAGAGGAGCGCGCCTCAACACATCTTACTCCAATACAAAGAGAGGCTGTGATGTACATACAAATGAGCCCATAATAGGTGGTTTTGTCACTCAATTCCTTCGTAGTTTAATCTGACAAACCCTCTGTGTACCAGTGTATGTGTCATTCCTGCGTTCAAGTATGCGTACGTGCGCGTCTCACACACCTTATTAAAAGTTCTCACTAAAACCGTGCGCTCCAGATCTCATCTTTCCAGATCCTACGTCCATGCTTGTGTTTTGAAGAGTCTAGTAAGCAGAAACTCGGCTCAGCCCCCGAGTCTTCTTCCTCAGCCTCCTCACCCACACCCCATTCCCCCCTCAGCCTAAATCCTGGGAAAAGCAAAACATTGTTCATTCTCAGTGTGCATGACCTGCAGGAGATGGTGTGGAAAGCAGGAAGTAATTAGAGCTAATTATTCTGCTTTAATCACCCAACAAAAAAAACAAACCTGTCTGCTGCCTCACCAGTGTAGTTGTTTAACCAGCGTTCTCACCAAATAATTATTATTGTTCATAGTGGTTCATTGTTCAGTTAGGCAGAGAGGCAAAGGCACATGATGCCCTTGGTTTACAACCACTCTGAGTCATCTGAAAGTGCGTCAGAAATCATAGATAAGTTTGCTGGTATCAGACCCCAAACACAGCCACATTCCACATCTTTGTTGTTATACTTCTCACTTTAAACCTTCCTTTACATTTGTTTTTCTTACCTATGATTTTTGTTTTTAGAGTTAGACCTCCCTCTTTTGCAGTAGGACAATTATTACATTCTTATAGGAAACTTTGCTCATTGCTGGAGTTTGTCTGCTGTGCTCCCTGCCCAGCACTACTGTTTGTACTCTCAATTCACAGCTAAAGGCCCTGATGTTATCCAGCTCTATGTGGTCATACACTTTGGGCCCATGTACACTCTCATGGACATGGGCATATTACAAGATTTTACTTGATATGGACAGAGAAAGTATAATTTGTGCTTCACACTACCAGTGTTATTGTATATCAACTTTCAGTGGAGTCTTATTTTTATAATATGAACATATTTTGTCGTTGTTTTAGAAAATGGTGTTGTCCAAATTAACCATTTGGGACATTTTAATAAACTAAATTAGTTTTTGAAGCATACATTTTCTTAATAGTGATATATTTCAATATCAGCAGCTCGTCGAGTGTTGCCAAGCCATATTTGTTAAAAATATGTAGTGACAGCACCCAGGAACCAATCTATCATGTCCTACACGCTCTATAGACAACTAGCAGATGACAGGTGGAATCTGGTCTTCATGCCACGGGTCAATAACATGAGTGTCGACCCCACGGCTTGTTCACGAGTACGTGGGGGGAAGTGAACCCTAATTGCCACGAGAAGTGGGACGGTCTTACAGGGAGGTTTCTATTGTAGCCAAGGCAATTAACTTGGCTTCTTTCATCTGAGCGGCTCCTTTGAAAAGAGACGTTGTACTTAGCTGCTCAGTGAGAACCGAGATGGGTCTGAGCTGTTAGCGGCTGCATTCTGCTGCAGTGCCAAAGAAAGGTTTGTGTGTGTGTGTGTGAGAGTGAGTGCCGGGGATTGTTGTTGGGACGCCACAGACACGCTGTCCCTGATTGCCTGACCGTGTCGCTTCCCCAGTGCTTGCTCAGTGAAAGAGACTTCCATTTCTTCAATGCTGTCAAGACCAATAAGCTTTGTGATCCATGTGCTTCTGCAGTTAAATTACAGCGGAATCTGTCTAGGCCTTCAAATATATGTTTTCTCTGAAGTATTTTACCTCCGAGCATTTCCTCACAGCAGTTAGCACAGAGCCTCAACTTACTTTATAGCACAGTTGTTGCAGTAAGGCCTCTTTATCTTCTGCCTGGCTTCTTATTGCTCTTTTCGAAGCCAGAGAACTGTTGGGCCGATTGGATACATGCCTTCAGGGACTTGGCTTACTGTGACAAACCCTGGACCACAATCTGCCCAGCTCTGTACATCTTGGAAAGAGGTAGATGATGTGTGCCGAACCAGGATTGACCCGACACGGGGAGGGACACATCATGCCAGACACTAAAACCAGGTTACGGGAACAATGGGAGACCTGAGGAGGAGGAGGAGAAGATGAGACGCTGTTCTGTGAAGTTCTGCAGCCGAGCATTTACGATAGTCCTCTGCATGTCTGCTTCCCAGTGGAGTGGAAAGGAGGCCATAAAGGGCTGAGGAGAGCCAAGCTGTGCTGGGCCAAGGCAAGTGGAGGAAGAGGTGGGATCCAGGGAATGGTGGGGGCAGACACCCCACACCCTGAACACCACACTGTGAAAGAGAAACTGACAGCCACAAATTAATTCAACATTTTAGTGAATCATCTCTTCATTTGGTCGCAGTAATCCACCGCTCCTTTCTTTCTTTCCTTTACTCACTCTTCTATCCTCCTCCCTCTGTGCCCACGCAACCCTTTTCACCCCCTTCCAACCATCCAAACTCCAGGATGTCTGGAAAGACAATTTCAGCTGTGTTGCATATCTTTCCCTTCTGCCTACTCATCTACATTTAATTAAAACATCAGAGATAACACACACGAGTGTTTGGGAGTGTGAAGCAGTGCTGATCTTTGGGGAACATATGGTTACTGTATTTCTGTGACCCACTTTTTCATTAACCAGTGTACCCTGCAGGAATTTTGCATTACTTTTGGAAAGAGACTGTAGGCAGAAAACTGATTTCGCTGTTACTGTGTTGAAGTAAATGTGGAATTGTGACTTCTCATAAGGGGATATTTTTTCTAACGCGTAGTTCAGGCACAGTTCTTTAGAAACTCAAATTACTGTACGTAAAGCTGAGGTGGGGACAATAATTGATTCTTAGAAGCATTGTGTGAAACATTCGACGGCAGTGCAAGACCTTAATCGGAATTTTAAAATAGTACTTTATAAGAATAAGAATAACATTTTTATTGAAGAGTATGTACAGTACAAGAAGCTACAATGTAAAATGAACAAATAGTGTTTAATAGGTTAATAGTTTAAGTCTTGTTTTTTAAGATTAGAAAGAAGAAAAACCATCAAAATGCATCAAGAATTGTTTTGTAATAACATCTTGGCTGCCTGAATAGACGTCAAATCAAATTGTGATGTACCTAGAGCCTTGTCTTGATGTAAAGTAGATTAGCTTGTGCATGTTCAGTCCACTGATGTAGTTTTGCAGTCATCATGTCCACTGTAATCTCACCTCCTCACCCTTTCTTTTCAGAAACGGTAAACACAGTTGACCGCCTGGTTTGTGTGACAGTGAAATTCAAGAAATGCAGAGAATTTCCTCAAAGGGCCATGCGGCAGATCACTGGAGGCAAGCAAATGAAAGACACCTTCTCAATGAAACATTCATCATGGTTTTATTACCTCTCAGTGCTTTGTGCCAATATATATACCTGATGCTTGTCTCTATTGAGTGCTCAGGGTGGCTAAAGCCGTAGTGGTGCTTTAGATCCCTCGTCCTGCAGCCCTAGCCTGCCCTTATGCTGCTCACTCAAGGAGAGGAACTTGACAGTCCAGTGGCTCTCCCTGTGAATACCCATCATTGTCCCTCTGGTTTGAGGGAACTCTAGAGGCTGGCGTAGGACATGCTGGCTGGGGTTCAGGAACTCTGCGGGGCCAGAGATTAGCAAGGCATGGCAGGATCCCTGATAACTGACACCCTCCA
The DNA here is from genome assembly GCA_011952105.1 of Coreoperca whiteheadi. Classification (NCBI taxonomy): domain Eukaryota; kingdom Metazoa; phylum Chordata; class Actinopteri; order Centrarchiformes; family Sinipercidae; genus Coreoperca; species Coreoperca whiteheadi. The sequence continues at coordinate 20,032,318 of CM022471.1, forward strand.
CGCAGGCATCTGAGCAGCTCTCCCATCCCGCTAAAGACTACAGCCACAAAGACGCCTTTCAGTGCTGGGCACGGTGGCGCTAATCCCCTTAGCACAAAGACCTGAGCCACCGATAGCATCTAAATAACTCTTCAGTAAATGTCATTTGCCTGAATTAGTTGTATAGTATCTCCTGATGCCGGTGGATTGCATTGTGGGTCGTACAGAAATATTTGTGCCTGTTGTGATTTCTCTTGATGTGCTGCTGTTTAATAAGACACGGGGACAGGTCGCCCGCTGAGCTGGTCTGCCGTTGGCTGCTTGGCCTTGGGGTTTAGGTCAATTTAGTGCTGCTGCTTTGTCAAAAGCATCCTTAACATTCATGTGGCGTCGAACCGTCGTACTGTTGGCCCTCACTGACACCATAGCCTTTTAACCCTTGGAGAATAGCGTCTGAATGGGGCAGGGCTGAGCCGGTGAACACTTAACATCCATACAGTTGATATTGCCTTAGATTTCTGTTATGTGAACTGGCCTCTGGGCATCGTCTCGACTTCAGGCTTATTCAGGTCACCAAACGTTAGATTGAGGTTAGATTGTCCTTTATAGTGCTGTTGTCACAAAAAGGGTAAAGAAGCATTGATGCCTCTGAGGAGATTGAGGGCAAACCGCGTAAAAAAAACTGCCCTTTTTTGCTCTGGTTTGACAAAGAGTTTGTACGGCAGAGGATTTTCAAGATCGCTTTTTGGAAAAAAGGGAAAAGCAGAATCATGTTATTAGGGCTGCAGCTATCGATTATTTTAATAATCAAGTATTCTACCGATTACGCCACCGAGTAATCGGATTAGAAGCACTTTTGCTTTATTAAAGAGCAATAGTAAATATGCAAAGGAGAAAAGACAGGTCTTAAAATGAACAATATCTACATTTTTATTGGTCAAATTGCATACAATAACACAATATTTCAAAATTGAACCTATTTAGTGCATTTACGTGCCATATTACATTCTGGGTTTTAAAGAAAACATGTTTTAAAATGCAAAACACCTTTTGCTTTGGTACATATACTGAATTTTCAGAACACTAAGTTTAACCTTAACTACAGCACACTCCCGTATTTCAAGGCCATCACCTGACGCACTCCCGTTTTGTTGTTTCTCCCGGGGAACGTCCGTAATTTGCATGGCCCTCAAATTTATTATTTATTATGACTACACGGAGCCAGTTTGTCTGACGTCACCCAAGTTGCCAGATCATCTATGAAACACATCTACATCTCAAAATCCACGCACTGCATACAATTTCAACCCATCTGCTACCGCAACCTGGCAACCCACACCCCGATCCAAGGGGCGTGTGAACAGCTGCTCTCTGCGCAGGCAGACAGGCCAGCTAAGTTAACATTAGCTGTGTCGACTGTTGTCAAATTGTCAAGGCATGACAGCGCCCCCCAACCCCCCCCCGGCCCATCACCACCACTGAAGAAAACTCCTGTATGAAATGTTAAATGTTGGCAGGTATGCGTAAGTCTTTACTGTCGTCTGCAGCATTGTATTTTCTGTGGTAAATATCTTGAGCAAAACCTAGTTAACTTAGGGACATTTTAACTAGCCACCACATTGATCTATGTATCTAGCCATTACGTAAAGCCACAATTAACATAAGCTACATGCTTTACTAGCCTTCATGTACCATGTGTTGGGTCAGCTCTGTGGACTGGATGCTTTCTCCTGAGATGCTGAAGCATAGACGTCGTGCTGTTGTGGTAGGCTAGTTCAGTTTTACAATAGACTCACTGAGTTTTCATGGATACTTTCTGTCGCTTTCTCCGGCCTGTCTCTTCTCTGCCCCCCACGCAGTTCAATCACACCAAAGACCCGCTCAACTGTCTCAGATCGCACGCAGCGTAAGCGCGTTGTGTGACAGTAATTATCATCAGTGTAAAACACGGTGCGCTGTCTCTAGATATATAGATTAAACAAAGCTTCGATGCAAATCATTTGGAGTGATCGTTTTTTGTAATCTAGTTACTCATGGAATCGTCTCAGCCCCACGTGTTAGGCACATATCTGCGGTGACAAATACCCACTGAAGCAACATTTTTAATTAATTTAAGTCAGTATAAAGCAGAAAAATACAGCAGCCACAGACATCGGCCACTGGGGGATAAATATCAAATCTCCTGCCTTTTAACGGTAAAGCATACTGGGAGGGTGGCTGCTTGCAGATAGGAGGATCATCGCTTCTCTCAACGAAAATAAATTACCCTTAATTGACCTTTTACCACTGGTGAGGCTCTTTCTCCCAGGAGGATCACTGTCCTGCCATGGTTGCCGTGGAAATGCCGATTGGGAGATGCTGTCTGGACAGACAGAGATGCATAAGGGATGCGTTGGGTGCCTCAAATTGCCCCAACCCACCGGTCGTTCTGTTACACACAAACCACCACGTCCCTGTTACAAATGATATATAGGTTTATTATAAAATAAGTCTCATTTGTACTTGTGAAATCTAATTATGTGATGAATTTGGCAATTGATGACCTGTAGGCTTCTCCAATAACCAAAGGAGAATTCTTCCCATTTCTTTATAATGCAGCTCACATCCCCTCCTTGTGTTAGCCTAGCAGCCCATTACGAGGGCATGTCCGGGTCCTTCTGTAGACAAGACCTTGAGCTGCACAGGGCTGCAGATCAATACATCCTCTGAAATGGAGAATGGAAACAAACAGCCTGTGTGTTGAGGTCTACAAGGAATAAACGATCCATAGCCTAGCGTTTTTTTTCTTTCCTCCCTGCTGTCCCACCGGTCCTGGGTGAGTTTCAGAGTTTGAAAGGGGGGTTTTACTCACTACAGTGCCCCGTCCCGCCCTGCTTCAATTCAATACGGCTGACACCCGAGAACTGGACCAAGGCTCTATTAGCCCTATAGCCCGGCGTCTGGGTTTAGGCCAGATGGAAAGATAGGCCAGACTGTTACTGGATGCCTGAGAGGGGGGTGCCGCGGGGCTGAAAGTTGATGTGCAGATACTCCTGTTTTTACTGTGTAACATGATCTGTTATTTTTTGGCATTTGCCGGTAAAGCATCACTGTTTTTTGTTTTGTTTTTTGTTTTTTGTTTTTTTCGGGAAAGAGATCTTTTTGGTAGCAACGGGCAATGTCAAACTCAAGAGAAGGATCTGTTACTGAAGCTCTCCCAGCCTCTGAGGCCTGAGAAAAATCTATTAAATCACTAGGTCTGGAGGCAGCGGTCCCCATTGATGTAAAGGAGAGGCACTGCTCTTTGTGCTACTGATACTCGAGTGGGGGGCAAGACAGTTACGGATGATGCTTAACAGCGAGGATTTCCTTTACACCTTTTAGAAGCTCTCTGAGCTGATTGGACATCCTTCTTTTGAGGATGTTCAAAGACGAGCTTGAGTTAGTGGTACTGAGGTGGGTTATGCTTATGCTAGTTAACGCTGGTTTGTTAACTGGAGATTCACGTGGTCTTTTTGTCTTCTGTAAGGTAACGGCAGAGAGAACTTGCAGTCTATTAAGCAACATTCAGAAGCTTTTTGCTGTGTTCTTTCAGTTCAGTCTTAAGCCCCGATCACACCAGAAAGTGGCCCAGCAATATTCATTAGTACGCCTATACAAAGTTTGCGGTTCTAGTGGCTTGGTGACATGTGGCGCTTTTCCATTACCAGTACCTGCTCAACTGGCCTCGGCTCGCTTTTCGCTCCGTTTTCCATTGCAGATAGTACCTCCACAATAGTACCTGGTCGTCATAGCGACACACACCCGCTACCCACACTCACAGGACAATGGAGGAAATCGAGTGCATGCTGTTTTTGATCCTCAGATGTGGCTGCTTCTCATAGCAAGCAGACAAACGTTGTCAAAGGAAAGTCTGCAACTCCTCGTTTGACCACGGCTTTTTCTTCTGAATTGCCATAATAGTAACGGGTATATCAAGCAATCTCTGGCCAAACTATTTAAAAATGGTGGGGTTATTCAGGATAATCTGTCTGGCGCGTGCAATGATGACGCAGTGAATATTGACAATTCTCTCTGACCAATAAGCAGTCTGCCTTGTTTTCTCGTGACATTTTAGTATCGCCTCAGCTCGCTCAGAACCTCGCTGGAGGTGATACGGAAAAAAGAACCTGGAAGCAGGTAGAGGCACATCTTTTACACAGTGGAAAATCCAATAAAGTCGAGTCGAGGTGAGCTGGTACTGTGTAGTGGAAAGGCAGCAATAGTGACTGCTCGCAGGGCTAGTTAGCAAACTATAGTACTTCTGTAGCTGACCAACTGGGTAACATGCTAGTGCTTGTCAGTCAGTTTAATTTAATAAAGCTTTATTTAATGGGGATAAAAGCCCAATGGTCAGGTGCCTTCACCCCTCAGCCACCGTAGAAGTTGACCCAAAAATATTGCGTGGGTTTAATTTCACCCCCACGAGCGATTCCATTTAAAGGAATTCATTTAGCGGTTTTAACTGCTGGTGTGATTGGTGTGATTTACACTTAATAATCCTCTCCTCAGGGTGTGTATGAGTGTATTTTTGTGGCTTTATATAGTTGGTGTGTACATGTATCTGTTGACATATTTCAGCGTATCTACTTGTCTTGTTGTATGAAAGCAGCTCGTCCCAGTGTCCCGATGATGTCACGGCACCCAGAAGCCGCTGTCGGGTCGTGTTACTTTGTGTATTTTCATTTGCCTCAGTCATAGAGCAAACACATATACCTCCTAACCACATGGTGTCCTGGAAGCATTCACCTTGGACGAGCTCTGCGTTGATCACTACATATAGGTACTGTATTGTCCTTGTAATGGGTCCTCCCCCTCAGGCTGGGAGTGCTGGCAGAGACAGAACACCCTCCTGCTGTCTTTCTTTCTTTACTTAATCCTCTTATAAATAGGCCAGTGTGTCTATTTTACAGGCAATAAAGCAATGTGTTCTGAGCGTGTCAGTAAGGTTCAGGGGGTGAGCTGGAGGGCGAGGGGTCTCCCATTGTGCCAAAGGTCTGGTCTTTAAGACGCAAAATGGATATCTACCTCTCTCCCGCTTTTCCATGTACTATCTGTTGTTTAGCTTTTCCTTCTCTCCTCTCTCCCCTCCTGTGGCGTTCAGACTGAGCCAAGATGAGCCCAAAACAGTGGGAAGATGAATGGGGACAGGGAGCCAGTGAAGGGGGAAAAAAATAGATTTGTGTTGCACTGCTCTTGGGGGCTTTTAGAAAATGTAGTTGGTGCACCTTTTCATAGATCGTTCCTTTTAGGCAGAGAGAAAGCAAGAGAGGAAGATGTGTTGACCTGAACCACTCTTTCCTGGATGAAAGCTTTACCCAGAAGCCTTTTGTTTTGGCCCACAAGACCACTCCTGCTGTTACCATTGAGGTTTTTTTACCGCCAGCGATCATGAACTGTAAATCCACCATGGCCATATACTTTTGGGGAAATATATGAAGGATGAATAGATACATGTCTACAGCTAGATGCACAGGGGTTTGTGTGCCAGGAGGCATCTCACTATTACTGCAATGATGCATTATGTGAGAAGTACATTAAAGAAACCTCTTTGAAAAATTTTTGCCTTAAGGTCAAAGTTAAAAAAAAAACAGCAGTGATGCTGGCAGAAAGAAACCCTCTCCTGTTTGTGTCGTTATCTGTGTTGATGTCGAGCCCATGGCTAGCATTCTTGTTTTCTTTCCTTCGCTCCTCACGTCTTGCTTGGACGTGGCCATTTCCATCAAAGTTCAGCTTAAGTACATTTCCACTGCCGTATTTCTGCAAACCAAACGCATTTACTTTGAGGTCATGCGAAATGTCCATCTTATTGCTTCACAGTAAGACTTGTAGCTTCAGTGTCGCCTGGCTGCTTAACCTTTTTAAGCAAACCGTCGATCAGTAGGATCCTAATGGTCTTGGGGAGAAATGATGACTTAGTTGGAATATATAATAATGAAAAGCATATGTTTACAGTCATAATTCGCATAGCATTTCAGATATTGAAAGGAAAATGTCTTAGCTCCTCCTCATGGACTAAGCAGTTAATGATGAGAGACTGACTACATACTGGATTAGCTACATGTGACTTTGGGGAATTTCCTTGGAGTTTTTCTGGATTAGCTGTGAAAATACACCGTAAGACACATAAGACAGTAAAATCAAAATCACAATCATACAACACTGTGAAACAGATCGACGTACACTGCTGCAAATTACTGAACCAGATGGGTTGATATAACGAAAAAGGTGTCAACTGGTCGGATAGCACAATAAAAAGTTACTTGTTAAGCAAAACAAAGCAATTACAGACACAAGAGGCAACATCATTTCATGTGCAAATGAAGCACTCTAAATGTAGTGGGGATGAATGAGTTCTTGTTTTGAATTGAGGCCTTCTGAGGATGCACTTTCTATTATATCCTGTTCCATTCTCTGATGTGCTATTATCAAGTTACTCAAAGTGGTGTTGTTTTTGAAGGCTGACACTCTTTGCACTGAAGTTGTTGATAGCTAATTCAATTAACACCTCCGCTAATACGTTTTATGGGAACAATTCCTGAATAATATTAGCATCATTTCAAACTAATATATATGGGCAGGGTGCCCAGTTTGGCTTATATGTGAGGAAAAACTAAATCCCTACATAGCGCAAGCTGCATCTTCTCTGTAGAGGGAATGTAAAGTGACTAAAGGGCCGAGGGAACAAAAATATCTGAAGGGCATCAGGAGAGCACTGATGTGGCCTGTGTGGGGTGGGTAAGGATGGCAACGATTATGGGATAGCAGCCTTCCCGTGGTCTCTCAGGCAGACGGGACAACTCAGACAGGAAACAGCATTGTCCAATCGTGCTTTAACACAAGACAGGCTCTGACAGAAAGACGGGGAGGGCTCCAGCTTCACACACAGGTAATTGGCTGTCGGCATGGGGGACGACACAGCGTGAGACTAGATTCTTTATTCCAAACACGCGCACACACACACACACACACACACATACTCTCTCTCTTCCTCTTCTTCTTCTCTTCCTCCCCTCTTCACCTCTGAGAAAACTGCCTATAACAACAACAGCTGCTCCCCCTCACCCAGTTAGTATTCACACACAGCCAAGCAAGCCAATTAGTGGCCTTAGAGCGTATAATTGTATGTCTGTGATTCTGTGTTTGTGTGTGTGTGTGTTTGTGTGTGTGAAGGTGTCATTTTGTTAAGTCTCAGGGGGTCGCGCCACCTCCTGCAGTGAGGTGTCTCTCCCCAGAGTGTGAGTGACAGTACGCTTGGAGGGAGGCCATTGTGCCAGTCAGGCCTCACTGGTTTCCAATGTTGTTTACATTTAAGGGGAGAGGAAACCAGTACAGTATGTTGTCGTCTTGTGTGTGTGTTTACTGAATAACTCATAACCCTCCCATTCCATAAATGGTGGGAAAATTATTATTATGTTTATGAATCTGTGCTTTAGGTATTAAGTCCTTACTCTATTCAGAATTAAATCAGTGTTATTACCCTTAAATTGTTTGCTTAAATGATCGTTATTTTATTGTGCTGCTGAGAGTTTTATATTACCGGAGATTAGTATTAAGAAATGTCAAATGTTCATCACCCTGGTGTCATGACAGATTGGAGACTTTTGAATTTAAGATAAGATAGAACTTTATTTATCCCAAGGGAAATTGTTGTGCAGCAGCTGCAGTACAAAGCAGGAAGGAGTGCAAATATAAAATAAGTCAATAGAAATGTAAGTATAAAAAATATCACTAAACAAGGTTCACGGTAAGGTTCCTTCTTGGAGATTTGCATGTAGAAGTGTATGAGAAGTGGCATATAGCTATGAGGTTTATCTAAGAGAAACATATTCATGTAAATCCACAGTCTTCTGAAATGATATGTTTAGGTTCAGTTTTTACTGTTCATTTCCCATTTTATTAACTGTGTATTGTGGACTTGGCAGAGAAGACTCACTCTCCTTAGAATTCAGGAAGTGCTATAGTGCTTCCCGTACTCAAGAGGAGAAAGCATCTCTACGTTTTAAGAGGAGAGGGAGGGAGCTGTGCATAAAATGTCTTGTCAGAGACTTCAGACTACAGGGCTTCCCTCATGTCGTGGGATGTTCCTGCTTTAACAAACTGAAAAAAATCATATTAGATATCTACATTAATGCTAGTACAAATCCTTCAGTAGTACCATTAAAAGCAGCCTGTAATGCTAATATAAAGTTTTAGAGTCATGGGTATTTGTCACATGAACTTAATTAATTTCATACAATATTTTCATCATAACCTCAGTATGGCAATACTGATTATAATAGTATTGTGAGAAACACAGCAGAGCCAACAGTTGCACCGAAAAAAAAGTGTTTGATAAGCTCAAGAATCACAGCTGGTTTCATTATCTATCTTTTGAATTACTCATTTTATTCTGATGTGCTCCAGAAAGATCACAGAGTAAACTAAATACAGATGTTGAAAAAATATGGCTAGCAGTGATGAGGAAGGAGAAAAAACCTAAAATGGATTCTTTTGGAAAATAGCAATTTGTACTCAACGCTGTTTTTGCTTTTTGTAAACTCATCAGCTTGAAAAACAAAAACCATCCACGTCCATGGACTACTTTGTTAACTCAGGTATCACGAGTAAAACATTAGTCACCATTGATATTTGAATGAGTACATGCTCCCATTGGTGTTTGGTTTGTACAAATGTAATTTGTTTTTTCATATCACTCAGATTTTTCAGTAAAAATGGGAGCTCTCTAAAACCCTCTTAAATTACATCGTCATGTCACTGGCAAAATTGGTCTTGTACTGAATTCTAGTCAGTGCTGAAATTTCTCATTTCATTTTAAAGAACCATGCTGTTGAAGAATAAAGGTATGTCTTTTTTTGGTTGTTGTTTTGAATGCCCACTTTATGTCTATGCAAGTTTGTCAATTCCGCTGTGTGGACAGGTCACTCTGTGCTTGGACTGCTTCCCTGTCATTACCAGCGCTGAGCATCCTTCTAGGCTACAAGTAGTCAACAAATAGTAATATCTTAAACAAGTGAACCAAGTTATTTTTCTTCAGACCAATGACTCTTCTGAAAAGGAACCCTGAATCTCCACAGAGCCTGGAGCGTAGAGGGGGAGGGAGCTTGAGTTGGCAAGGTCAGGATCACCGCTGGTCTAGCCGCGGTCTGTAACTCCATACGCTGGCATCCTCATTAGACCAGAGCCCTGAGCAGAAACGAACCGTCCAGATGAGAGCATTTGATCCCCAGGATACTACCCAGATCGCCCCTGAACACAACCAGCAATCCTAGTCATGGCCGAACGCGCCGAATGGAAAACTCAAGGGCAAATAAACAGAAATATTGGTATGCTTCAAACACAATCATTTGACTCTTAAGCTTTACCTCCCTGTTTCCCTGTCTCAGTTCTTCTATTTCATCCAATTTCAGCACACACAGTCAACACAGACATTTGTAGAACAGATGTAGAGATGGATACCAGCTGGAGTTCTGCTCTGAAGTGTATCGACCCACTCCATCGGGGTTAGGTTCCTGGAAAGGCATAATGGAAACAATGTTATGGAATTAGGATAAATCTTAATCAAGATGGTTTTCCATAGATGATTATGATTATTCTTAAGGGAATCCTTTACCATTACAGCAAACAGAAAGAGACCTGACTATTGTTTAAGCAAGACTTTAGGTTCTTTAGGTCCTTTAGGTTGTTGGTAGCTTTTTGTGGTATATGAAGGTGAAAGCCTGCTGATAGCTTGGAGCCTTTAAGTTGTTTGAGCAGGAAGGTCGTACACTGGTCCAGTTGCACCCACCGTCTTAAACCCCTTTGTGTTGGCGTTTATCGGTCACACTTATCCCTAAGGAAGTCTGTCTTCCTGTCCTATCTCAGATCCTCGCTCTCGCTGTGTTAGTGCCTAGATGCCTATCAAAAGGTGCAGTACCTGGACAAACACTCCACACAACCACGACGTGAAGAGACCAAACATTTCATTTCCTGTCCAGAGACCCCTAATCTACAGTGCATATTAGTTGGTGCGCCTACAGTAGTTGATACAGCCGGTGTTGCCTTATTTCTTTCGTGCTTTCAGTGTGAACACAAAGTGCTCAACACAGAGGTGTGAAGGGTGAGCGCTGAGCCGTTGACTTGTTCATAGAAACAACATAATCACCTTGACTGTGTTCAGCTCAAACTGAGTGGGTGGAAACATGACAAGTGGCATGTGTTGCCAAGTAACAGTGAGTAGCTGTGTGATCGTCCATAATAATGGTCGCTGTACGTCACAGTGCTTGAATAAAGCTGCCAGGTTGTGTAACGTTAAAATGTACAACAAAAGCATGTAGCAGACACTCATATCCAGGAATTTTTTTCAAGGCTGGCAGACTATTATTTTGATGGAAATTTGGCGAGATCTGTCTATTTGAAAGATTAATCTTCATTGTGATCCCATAATTTGATTCATCTGTGCTCTGCTCAGTGCTTGCATCAGTTAGCTATCCTTCATCAGAATGTATCCCTACGCTACAGCCAGAACCCACTTGACAGTCTGTTAATGATTTACAACTAAATGGAAAATAGATTTTACAGTACAAGGGACCACTAAATCAGATATTCTTTTGACAAAAAAGGACACATTAAGCATTTGTGGGTGATTTTTAATTTTTTTTGCCCTCGCCCTAATTGCTCTTTTTCCTCCCACTTCTTCTCTCTTCAGCACTGAGGTTTAAAGTAGGTGCAGCTCTCTCTATGCTAATGCAAACATTGCTTTCAAAGCTAAATGCTAAGCCTCACTGGGGGTCTGCCACATCCTGCCGATTCCTCTGTTATGCAAATAATCGGAGGCGCTGCAAATGTCATGGACCCCCTACGGCACACACAGTCATCCCATGAGATTTGAAAGTGGCACTTATGCTGCAATGTCCTTTTGATATACTACACTATATGGTAAACGTAAATACAAACAGTGAATGGAGGCATTTAAATCCCAGACAAATATTTCTTAATGGTTTTCTCAAACACTCACTGCATAAAAAGATCCACAGAGCGATGCATACATTTCTAAGTGTGTAAGACAAAAGACAAATTGACTTGCCTAAATGGATATCTTTGCAGGTATGCATACATAACCACAGGTGTTTGTCCTAAAGAACATTGTCATTGATGCTGGGCAGTCTCGAAGGTCCTGTTAGGACTTTGCACTAAAATACATCTCGATTGATCCAGTCATCAATGGACAGGTCTAAATCTAACCGACAATACACTTAAAAACGATATTATGATCAGATCACTCTAGTGGCATTTGAAGTGCTTATAGTAATGTTTAACTGAGTGTGTATAGCATGGAAAACCTCCTAAATACTGTTTGTATGCCAAACAACTTGCAGAAACCTGTGCACTCCGTACGGCTGTAGTGCCATACAAGACAGGGTGGCTTTTTTCAGTACATCACCTTATAAAATCAATTACATCAAAGAAATGATACATTTTAAACAGATTCTCATTGCAGATGTGAACTGCAATCGATCTCATCTGGATCTAGACTCAAACTGGACTGAAGTATGTGTATAGAAGATCTGAACAGAGTGAAGTAGAACAAAAATACAGTAAAGTACAGAACCAGGTTATTCCATCCCCCCTTTCCTTGCTCTTCATGGCTGTGCAAATGGACCACCTGCTGGCTCGCAAACATGACTGCACAGAGTGCCTTCCTTAATTAAAAGATAATACAACCTAATTATAATCATTTGGGTTACAGATGCATGAAAAACATCAGGAACAGTGTTGGAACGACACACTCACTAGCTCTTTAACTCTCGAAATGGTTTGCTTTTGATGTCAGATTTTCTTTAGATGACACACATTCTCATTAAGTGTACAATTAGTTCCTCGTGTGTCATGTCTGCTCTTAGCTAGATTTTTTTTTACTCACTGGTGTTTGGACCTGGTTGTGTGTTTTCAATTAGGGATGCTATGGTATGTTTCTTTGTTGCTGCTTTAGTATTGCCTTACTTATACTACATTGCTCTGATAAGTTAATACATTGCATTGCAGCTGGATACTATGTTCAAAATATGTAGCATTAATGGGAAAAAACTGAAAGATCTCCATATTTCCTTTTTGTTTTGGGCATAACCAGTTTATAAGTGTTTATATTGAAACAGTTTGATGACCTTGTTGGGTCAAAATGATTCCTGTTGAGGATAAAGTAATAATCCCAGTACAATAAGTATAAAGAGGTTGTGGGAACTGTAATCCAGTGAGCGGACACCTTGTGTTTTTAGTTGTTGTTGATTCTGTCATCCGGCTGCATAAACCTGAAACCTGTAAAATGATCACACATCCAATGATCATTGTAGAGAATCATCTTAAGACTACATGTGTGCAGTATTGGAGATCTCCCACTGAAACCTTCTGCTTTGGGAGTTAAAGGAGTCAATAGATCCATAAAAACACGCACTCACACCTATGTGGTCCACAGTCACAGGGGCCTTTCTTACAGCAGGAGAGACTCCAGTCACTGCAGTTACAGTAGACGACTGTCCAGAAAGGTTGTGGCTAATTAAACTGTGGTGACTACACTGAGCTCACTCTGCAGAGCCAGCCAAGCTCTGCTAGGAAACCTACACCACAGAGCTAACTGGTCCTGGAAACAACCTGGTTGCCAGGTTTGTTTGATTCCCTCCTGCCAGCATCAACATCTGTGTGTGTTTGCGTGTGGGAGGGAGAGGTAGATATAGAGAGGCTATCCACCAGGAGGCCACCCATGTCTTAAATCAGTTTTTTATTTTAAATGAAATGAGGACGGTAGATACACACTGCCTTCTTGCCTTGCTTTCATGAACTTGTATGACAAAGGTCTGGTGTTTGTTTCTCTCTTTTGTCGGCGTCAAGTCAGAGACATGGCCTCAGGGTGCATTTACTAGAACAAAAAGAATGAATACTGTTTCACAGTTGCTTAGATGAGGATATTGCAGATTGCTTTTACCAGAGGGATTCAGGAAGCTTTTAAAAACACACTTTCCAAGGCCAATGCCAGATGGACTGTTATAGTGTGATGGAGAGAGACAGCAAGACATAATGAGAGAAACTTAGGTTTAATGGAGTCCTTATTGTACTCTGGAGCCTCAATGAGTGACTGAAAGACTCTGACTCTTAAGAATGGGCATGTTCATCCATCATTAAGTATTCCATCTTCTCGTTGTTGTAATCTGTCTCATTAGATCATGACATTGATACTGCCCTGACAGAGGAATCAAATTTTAAACCTCGTTTTTAATTACCCTGTTAATGAAGTTATTAGTAGTTGGACGTCGCAGCAGAAACGTGGCATTGGATTGACCTAGAATAAAATTGTAATTCTCAAGATTGGCTTATCTCCTGTCCTCCTCAGTGTGAGATAATGATGGAGTAAATACTGTAGCAGACTCTCTTTTACAGCCTTTATGAAGCTAAAAGCCTGAATGTCTCTGGGCATAATATAAAGTGTGGTTTATGCTCGCGACGCAGTGTCCCCGGTGTGAGGGTCCGCCGCCCAAAAGGGCCGTCATTGCTTCTTTCGTGTAGAGCCACAAGCTGTTGCGCCGGTCGTGCACCTTTGAAGTTTTGTAACTAACTCTCATTTCAACATGGACGCCAAAGGTAGACTGGCCAAGCAGGTTCGCCTCAACAAACACATCCACCACCTTTCTTTGAGAGACCACTGGGACAGCCAAATGACTCTCAACTGGCAAAACAGTCATTTTGCAGGAAAGTGTGGAAAAGTACAGGGATTGCCATGTTGGATAATGACACTCTTTCTTGCTCATTCACTTGATATTTTGTTTGCATGCCCCCTGGCGTGTCGGAGAATATTGCAACGGCCGGGATGTTGAGCATAAACGCCTCTGTGCGTGCGTACAGCTCTGCAGAGGCACGCGCCACGGTGTCTCGCGCGAGTATAAACAAAGCTTAAGCCATCGTGAGAATGACTGAAACAAGCGTTGAGGCCCCCCTCTTCTCATTTTTTCTACCCTTTATTCTGAAAGTCTTCTCGTCTTCCTTCCCTCTTATGTCGGCCCACTTCCCTCCATGCTGGGTACTTTGCCAGGGGATTTTAGAGTGCCACCACATTCCTGGTTGGCACTCATGTCTGGACATAGCCGAGGTGCCTGCAGAGAAGAGGCCGGCACTGGCAGCCAAGGACTCAGCGCCCATCTGCTGCCAGAGCCAGCGAGGGAACCCTCATTTATTACTTCCACTGATGCGAAAAGCAGCTCCTGTCATTCTGGAGACATATTGTCCTGTGATCGCTGCACTCTCTAAGGTTTCCGTAACAAGTCTGCATGTTTGGCTTTGGGTTGTGCAGTGGAGGTATTTTTCCGCTCTTTCTGTTTAATCCATCCAACTTGTTCGTCCTCACAGATCATATTTCAGAAAGCAAGACACTTGGAAACAGCATCCAACTTCTTCCTTCTGCTTTATCTCATATCCTTCATATTACTCCGCTGAGGCGGCGTCTGCAGGCCTGCAGAGGAAGATTTAACCATGCAGCCAGCTTCAGTTCTCTAACTCCCACTTAAAAAGTGGACTTTTTAGTCTGAAACATCTATCAGACTTGTGTGTTTAGCCTGGCTGCAAACTGCTGAGCTCCTCTGTTCCACTGTGACTTAATCTTCCATCTTTGGCTCATAATGCTGGAAAAATATTGTAGAGTGTGACCCCAGATGTTTGACATTACTGTTCCTTTATATTTAGTTTGATACTAAATCATCTGTTAATTTTTGCTCATGCCCTTCGCAGGGTAGTTATAGCACTTACTTGTGTAAACAGTTTGCATTAGACTTTCATGTCAGCTGTGTGTAGAGCCTTTGTTGTGAGTGAGTGTGTGTGTATATAATAAATAAAACTAAACATACGTGCAAGAAATAGCGGCCTTTATTCTGCACTCTTTTCAGTTTTCCCTCTAAAAGTGTTGCCATTACTGGATTAGTGCCCAGTTTTTCATGACCAAAGAGAAAGGAACAACACAACCTGCTTTACCTGGGCAAAGCCTAATCCATCTTAATCTAATAATTGCTCCCATATTCACTTTGTCTCGTAAGAGCGCACAGCTGCAGGGGACGGCTGTGGCTCCAGATTGCTGTGCACCATGGGTAATAATACCTACGGTCCCTTTCATGGCCAGGATCACATCTGAGGACGCCGCAAACGTTTTTCATCGTCATCGTTTGGGCGTCCCAGACAAATTGTATAACCTCTTCTCTGTGCGTCTTTCTTTCCTCCATTCCTCTTTCTTTCTTTGCCTCCCTCCTTGTCGGCTAATGTTCTGTCTTCGGTGCCCGTGAGTTACACAGCGATGCATTAGGCTGCCTGTGTTTCAACAGTCAGCCTTTTTATGAGTGGGTGTTGAAAATATGTGAGAGCTGGCCATGCTCAGATGTCTCTATTTTAGATACGGCATGACAGTTATGAATCCTGGTGTAGAGGGACAGAGCAGCAGGGGGTGATGAGAGATGTGGCTCATATCGTCTCTGAAAGGCTTCTTCATGTCCTGAAGCTCCATCTGTCGTAAAGAACGCAGCTCCGTGAACTGCCATTTATACATCATACGATAATATGGAATAGCGTGACACTGTGATGCTATGGTAATGTTCTGCATCAAACTGAAATAAGCAGTGAGATAAAAGAAGAGTTAACCCTTTTGTTGCAAAGACATCTACTTCTATAAACTGGTAAAATAGAAAGGAAAACACAAAATGTAATAAGTGCATACCTGCCAACATTTGGGCTTCAAAATACAGGAGTTTTTGGCGGGGGGGGGGGGTGTAGTTCAAACAGTTCAGTCCAACTCTGGGGCATAATCTGCCCTGACAAAACATTTATTTAAACGGAAATGGTGGTGCCTTGAACACCTTTTTGTGTACGCAAGCGCACTGCCTTTTTATACGGCGGTGTTTACGCGCACGGCGCTGCTGATTGGGTAACACCTCTGACACACCTCAAACCACCACAAAACGTACCTCAAAGCCCTTGCACACCGTTTCAAACATGTCGTTCAACCTGGAAACCGTAGCAACACGGCGTAAACTGTTTTTAGATTGAACGTGCCCCTGATTAAATTTGCAGGTGTATTTCCATATTTTAGGTGGAACGCCGTCCTGCGGCCTACGCAGAGACCAGCTGCGCACACGGCCCCCGGAGCGGTTTGTGGGTTGCCAGGTTGCAGTAACAGATGGGTTGAATATGTATGTAGGCTAGTGTGTGGATTGTGAGTGTAGATGTGTTTCATGGACGATCTGGCAACGTGGCTGACGTCAGACAAACATCCGAAACTTGGATCCGTGTATCACGATTATTCGTAATGAAGTTTGAGGGCCATGCAGTTTCCGGGAGTTTACAGGGAGAAACAACAAAACGGGAGGGAACCGGGAGGTGGCCCTGAAATATGGGAGAAACCTGGGAAAAACGGGAGTGTTGGCAGGTATGTAAGTGCACACAATCTATCATAAAGTAGAGTTTAGTGAATAGAATTATTTGTATTTGTGAGCTATTTAGAAAAGCAATCCAAACACAAAACAATCAGTTACCTGATGCTTATTATTCAGTCCAGTATGTTTTTGCTGCTTAAACTATGAAGTATGATTATGTATCTTTTTCCTGCTAGCTATATGACAGAGATCCTTAGTGTTCCTCAGGGTCAAACTAGTCCCAGTCCTCAGTCCCAGCGTGAAGCCCGCTCCCGACCTCCTAGTACGACTAATAATAAGGCAGTAATGGCCTAGGATGGGTGGCCTATTAAACACACTTGAAGGAGCTATGGGTGGGGCCGAGCCAACACTTTGATGCTGTTGACCACCTCCCGGTGCGCTTATTAAGAGATTTATGGCTGACGCCTGTTTCTCCCCTCCTGCTCACGCTGTTACATGCGTGTCTTTCCTATTTTTCCTGTCATGGAGACCATATGGAACACTCCTTCATTTCAAAGGCGGAGGTGTGCTGGTAAGCAGTGGCTCATTAGGAGGGATGAGAGGGCATTTCATAACCGCATAGGAGAGGTGACATACTTCTGTCAAAATGCCATGTCAAGTGGTTTTCTGGGGAAAATGAATTTCTGTGATCCATAGAAAAACACAGCTACGATGCAATCAGCGTCATGTTTCTGATGAAAGAGCTCATTTTTAAGAGTTGTCAAAAGGTGGCTCGCAATAGAAACTCCACCGAGGCGTCATGGACGACTGTTGCTGCTGTTTGAGGGAGAAGTGGAGCAAATGGATGGGGTAGGCTGGAGAGGTTGCATGCCAGTTGCCATGCCAATGTTGCCTGATAATAAGCCGGGGAGGTGGGTCTTTGTCTAGTTGGTGCAGAACTCGCTCCCTGCTGTCAGCGGTAAGATGGAGAGAAACAGGCGTAAACGGATAGTGATCTCGGTGAGGTTTGTTATAATGAGTCCGGCCCTCTCTTTGCACATGAGCAAGTCGCTTTGGAGAGTGAGACCCCTCCACAGAGCAATTACCTGGTACAATAAGAGCAGCGATTGAATTAAGGCGACGGGCGTACATACCAGTGTTACTGATAAAACGGCAGCCCAGCTCTGCTGCTTTGAACGTGGTTTTCAATTAGAAGCAGTGGAATGAACACAGAGATGTGCTCTGCTGATGTATGCCCCACAGAGAATAAAATACCACCTGAGGTCAGTTCTGTGGATGTAATGGAAAGAGAAAGCAGGGACTCGTTCTTTTGTATTGCTTTGATCCATTTCAGCTTGATAGAGCGGAGGTGCCTCTGTAATGGTTGGGGGTTGAACATTGTCTATTTGTTTACACCTGAAAGTTACCTTGTATGAGGCGCTGATATCATTTGGAAAACCCTAAAAGGAGACCCTGCATTGTACACTGCAAGATTTCATGGACTGGATTAGTGCTGAAACGATATATAACCTTAGTTGATCAACACAAAATTAATAGTTCAACATTTTCTTAACTATGGCAATTAACTTTCTTGCTGAGATTTAGATGACTATTTCCATCTTCCTGGAGTCTTGTTGTCACCGAGAGGTTGCCAGGCAACCAGTATAGACTTCAGGATGTTACTGCGCTCTGCCAAGAAATAGTCCGACGCAGAACCCCCCTGAAAAACCACTACCTGCACGTTTTTTGCACGTTGGTTTTGTACAGATTACACGAACTATATATACCATAATGAGTGAGTTTTAGAGGTGCTGATAGTCAGATTTGATTACCTTAGGACCGAAACAGGCGAGCTGTTGTTTATAGTAAGCTAAGCTAACCGGCTGCTGGCCATGGCTTCATGTTTAGCATACAGACATGAGAGTGGTATTGATCTTCTCATCTAACTTTCGGCAAGAAAGCGAATAAGTGTCCTTCCAGAAATGTCAAACTATTGTCAATGTCAAGTAATTCCAGGACAAAGTCGCCTAACAAAGTCTACAAAAGCTGACAGAGGTCAATAATGAGTTCGGTCTGTGGTGACCCAAAATGTCACTCCCGTTGACAGAGACCATGTACCTGGTCTGACTCTGTCCTGTTTAACGTCTCTGCTGTCGAGTAAAAATGGCAACCTGACCTCTTTGTTTGGGCGGCATTTCAGATTCATGCACTGGTGATTTCTCTGTATAATTCATGTTGGAGACGCCAAACTGTTGCTGTTACAGCATTGTTAAAAACACTGACCCAGAGATCACTGAAGCAGGAAAATGCACCTCTAGCAAAATAAACTCAATTTGACATCAGTATCTGAGATTCACTTCTACTTCTCTGTTTCTGTGCTTTGTTTCTAGACTGTAGATTCTATATTTTTGGTACACTTTTAATACCACAACATCAATCTTAATTTTTTTTTTTACCATGATACACAGTCTCCAACATTGCGTTTGTTTTCTCAAACTCATGCAGGCAGACTTCTCACTAACACGTTTAGCTCTATATCTTTTGTTGTAGCTGGAATTTTAATTGTGATTCGTCAGGATATTACAGTCTTAATAAAACTTACCTGTTTTATGCTCTTTTGGGTTTTTCCACTGTGTTTATGAGACCATAACACTGTCAGTTTTAAGGAAGATCCTCTGCCAGAACCAGTTTTCAAGGAGGTAGCCAGGGGAGGCAACTCAGTCAGTGGAAACTGTAGCGCGTACACACACACACACACACACACACACACACACACACACACACACACACACGCACACACACATCTCTAGTTATTTGCTGACAGGCAATGACAGCTCTCTCAGTGGGCTTCAGTGCTTCCCATGACTTTGCCCTTCACTCCCACCCCAATTTATCTCCCTGATGTCTTGGTCCCCGAACACGACCGCGGACGAAGCTATCACAGTGTTATTTCAGCTATCTGAGGTTTTACTTCAGCTTTTAAAAACACACTTGCTTGCACTGTGACAGATGGTTGTCTGCCTTTCTCTGCAAAGGCCAACATGACACTCATCCAAGCTGTCACCTCTGAGATTTCATCAAGAGGTGATTAAGTGATCTATAACATTAGGAGTGTTTTGCTGTCATATGGTTACTACCTATGATATGGAGTAAATGAAAAAAAAAGAGATGCAATACAGTTAACATAAAATTTATTGCGCCCCTGTTTACAACTAATAGGGGTTAAATAGGGTCTGAAAACAGTTTTTAGCATTAGCATGTGATATGGTCTTTTCATCAGGACCATTTTGATAATCCGTTAAGATTTTGTCATCATTAAACATAAATCCCAAGTAGTCTAAAGTTTCTGTCAGTGATTGTATTGTCCTTTTGTGGCACATCTCCACCTGGCTGGTACTGCTAAGTATCGCCTGGTATCGTCGGTGACAATGGGACACAATGGGTTTCAACTGCTCAGTGCATCAGTCTTAAATAAAGACCTTTGCATAAAAACATTTCTTTTAGATTTTAGATCAGCTATAATTCGATCAAAGAACAAGACAAAGAATCTGACCAGGCATTCAGTGCCAACTACTTCTAAGTAGCTTAAAGCTAGTTTGAAGCATTGATGCATGTCTGTTTATACTATACCATACTGTCGTCTCCTAACGGCGAGGACTTTGCTTCTCTTGCTTCCCCCTTCGCTCTGTTTGACATCCACCCTAGTAGGAATGCTAAACTTGTTGGCCTGCCATTCCAGTGAAGCAGCAAGAATCTGCAGCGATTGCTGAATTTCTGGAAATAAAAATATGATCTATGTCCGTCCGCCCCCCCCTCTCTCCTGGCATGCCTGGCCTGTTTAATGGAGCACTTGACCTCATTACCTGACCCTAAAGATGCGAGAGGAAGATCGACTTTGATTTTGAATCTTAACGTTTTTCTCAAAATGTTGACCAGAGGGCAGTAGATTTAATTGTCCTACAATGTAAGGACGGCACAGCAGCTGCTAAAATAGATGCCTTTAAAGAGAGAGTAGTCTGCGTCAGTGTTCTCTCTCTACCCATCCGTTGCATCTTGAAAAATGTATGACATGCTTTTCCAGTCTGTGCTCATCGTGTTGGCCCTTGTCTGACCTCCCGATTGCCATGAACTAAATAAAATTTTCCATTCTGCTTCCAAATCCTGCTGAGCTCTCTTTCTGATCTTATGTGAACTCTTGGAGTTTGTTAATAATTGATCCGATCAGAGGCGCTCTAATCGTGTCTGTGCCATTTCCTTTTGGTGCTCTTTTGAAGTCGCGCTGTTTGTTGTCAGTGTGTGCAGTTTGAGTAAAGAGGGCTGACGTTATCTGGAGCCTCGCTGCTCTTATCCTTAATTGGGTTATGTAGATTTTGTGGCTGGGGAGAGGAGAGAGTAATGAAAATAGAGTGATCACGATTGGTAGTCGTGTCTTCATTAACAGTGGTAGAGGAGACGGCGATGACTTTGGAAAGCACTCTTTTCACACATCACAGACTTTAAACTCTCGAATGGACACTTTTTAACAGTGTTTGACAATGTTTTAATGGATACCTGCAGCAGTTTAACGTGTGGGATTCTGGGAATCGTGTGTCGCCGAGGCCGAGGCGTCGTTGAGATAAACATCTAATAGCGGTGATGTTGAACGCTCCCAATCACTGTCTCACGCTCCGTCAGCAACGAACATTTCTGCGACTCCAGGACTCCTCTGCTGTCCTGTCACTCTAAAACATTTCAGAGCAGCTGCCTCGCTTCGACGCGGCCCACTGAGTGGCTGTTAAAGCACACACATACGGGCTATTTCAGCTCCCACGACGGGTCGTGTCTGGTGCCAAGTATTTGTGGGTGCTGCTGTTTGTGTCAGTGCATGTGTGGGTGTCTTCCCCTTTTAACCTCTTGCAGCCTCATTCCTGTGTGTCGCCCCTGGTTGTCGTCACCCAGCAGCAGTTTCAGAGATAACATTGTCATGTGTGATGGCCTGCTGGAAACACACAGTCCTGATTATGGGATCTTCACTGATAAGATAACGTCATCTTTGATCCTGCTGTTTATCTGAAGGAACTGAGGTTCTTATCTTACACATTTTTAAAAATACAGTACATATTTTTCAGAAGTGTCTTTTCAGATTTAACGTACAACTTTTACCTGCACAATGAAACCCTGTAATTTGTATTAGCATTACATATTAAACAAAGTGTTTTTCTTAACTGGATATTGATTTAATTGTTAACGTCTATAGATAATCCACACAAACTCCCTCTCCGAGTTACCCACATACCCTCTTTCTTAAACTCCCAATTCTGCATCTTGCATTCTGCCCTATGGTGAGACAGTGAGGTTTTCCTGAAATATGATTCAACTCAGCCGCCTCTGCCTGCCTGTGCCAGCAGACAAAGTTGAGTAAGAGAGAATGGAGGCGTGGGTTGCTGATGAGCCCATTATGGTGGGTTCTGGCTGTCAGGCCGACTTTAAGGCGACTTCTACCTGACAGCCCTGACAGCCGAGCCAGGCTTAATGGGGTTGGCAGTGCAGCGAGTTGAAAAGGAGAATCCCTGTGTGCAGATATTTTACCCCTCTCAGCAGCCCCCCCCCGTCTTTAACCTACTTTTGGTCTCTTCCAACTTTTTTCCAGATACCTTGATTGAAATCCAGGGAAACTCAAACTATTTTCAAAACAAAGAGCCATTAATATTTCATGACGATCTCTGCTCATCCGGGTGCATTAGTGTATCTGTCATAAGCTTTTCCCGGTTAGCGCATATTGATTGCTGTCATAGCCAGGACTCTTTTTTTTTTTTTTCCTTTTTTTTTTTTTTTTTGAATAGATGGAGGCTCCCGGGGGAACAAGTGTGTGCACCAAGCACTGTTTTCTACAGCTTAGATGTATTAAGACATCATATTCCTTTCCTGTTATGAAGCTTTCTGGTTTAAAAAAAAAAAGAATTGTCAGTCAACGAACTTCAATGATTAATCAATTCTCAAGCTTGTTATCGATTCAAGCCATTCATCAAGCAAAAATGCCATGCATTTACTGATTCCAGCAGCTTTTCTCTGTTTTAGATCATTTTAGATTGAATATTTTTGGATTTTTAATTGTTGGTTGGTCAAAACAACAAATTGGAAGATTTTACTAGCAAGTTTCAATATTTTTAATGGAGGGTTAACCCTATTTTTAATCTGCCAAAGAAACCAATAATGTAAATATTAATTGGTTAAACATGTTAAATGCATGTCCATTCTCATAAAACATTTGCAAAGCAGATTTTTTTTAATCCTGCATTGTTTATATCCATGTTTGCTAGCTTGCAGTCTTCTTCTTCATCGCCTTTAATGGCACAGTGCTATGCTTCTTTGCGTGTTGTCGCCACCAACTGTCGGTCAACAGAATAGCATGAAACTGCTGTGAGGAATGCGTGTCACGTCGCCTTGCACGTAAACAAATCAAAATGGGGATCCACTCCTAAAAACAAAAACAAAACAGCTCCACAGGCTACCTTTTAATGATTCATTCAGCTTCGCTGTATTTCTTTGTTTTGTGGCTAGCTCCGTTGTAGACAGGATTTTTCAGTTTAACATTCACCCCTTTCATTACCTTGAGTCTTAGCATTTAAGAGTTTTTGTCATAAGAACGTTCCTGTCCTGTGTTCCCAGGTCTCGCTGTTTGTTTCCCCTTTATCTGTAACTCTCCCTTTCAACCACTCTCACTTTGAAGGGTCCTCAGTGGGAGTTTGGATAGCATTTGGCCCCGCTTATCTCTTTGAAATGTCAATGAGCCAAGCATTCCCCTTTCCTTCAGCCCTCGTGTGACTCGGTGAAAAGCATGACCTAAATTAACAGCACTGATTTGGTCAGACAGACGCAACTATAGTAGTATTTGTGTTGCAGTGTGCCTACGTCATGGCGGTAAGGGTGTTTGGGTTGGGAGCTGCGGCTTTGTGCATATGATTGTGTGCTTTATATATATGTGTGTGTGTGTGTGTGTGCCCTTGAACTCTGTACTTGTGTGTCTGTTTATATGAGTCTTAGAGAGGCAGGGCTGCAGTGCGGCTGAGAGATGTAGGTCGCGATGTCTTCCCTGTTTGAACAGTACAGTAAACTTGGCAGATTTCCTGAGATGTGATAGACTGTGCCTCACTCTACCCTCTCTCTTGTCTGTCATCCTGTGGTATGTGAAAACACCTTATCTGTATGTGCTGTCTCTGCTGGGTCTTTTCTCAGAAGTCATTTCCTATCTAAACACACACACACGCACGCATGTCAACGTACATCTCAAATGAAACCATCAACTGCATGCCACCGCTCAGCCGTTCCTCCACCAAAGTTTGTAACATCACTGTACGCAGAGGAGGCTCAGTGTGATGGAATTTGGCACCCTACCCCACACCCTAGCTGTAAGCTTGGCATGGAGACAGCACGCTGTCTGTGAACATTACTTGATAGATTGTTTGAGGTGGATGCTGGGGATGACTCTGCTCGTGTTTCCAACCCATCTGCTGCTTTTTATCCCAGTTTTACACAGATGGAACACATTCACAGCCTCTTAGGAGAATTGTTAGAGACCACTTGCTTATACAGAAGAGAAGTTGTAACAATCCTTTGTGCAATAAATCATGTGAAGCAAACCTACTAGAGGTCAGTTCAGACAGTGGAGGAATGATATATGAACTATTATAACTACTATCTAGTGCATAATGAATAGATGTCTTGATCATTTTTTTCTATGGATAGATTAATTCTTTGGTCTATGGAATCTCATAAAATAGTGAAATGTCCATCAAACGTTCTCAGAGCCCAATGTCACAACTAACTGTCCAAAAATTATATTTAATTTACAATGATACAAAACCGAGAAAAACAGCAAATTGTCACATTTTAGAAGTTGGAAAAAGCTAATGTTTAGTACTTTTGCTTGTGTGTACGAACACCACTCTTGGTCATTGTGAGCTGCTACTTCAGTCTACGAGACTGTCAGCCCATGTTGAGACACTGAGCAGGAAAGAAAAGTAGAATAAGATAAGACTCAATTAGATATAAAATCTATTGAGGTGAAGTTTCATCCCAAGTGAGGAATTTTGTCTGATATAGTAAAGTAAAAGCCGATCATCTGGCAGCTGGTGTCTCTCCTGGGGCCTGTAAATATCTCTCCCACATTGTATTTTCAGCTGAAAGAGCGGCCACTGCGCTGTGACCTCTAATACAGTGCCTCCTCGAAAAAACCCCAACTAAATTCCCCAAAGAAGCCATCGAACCACCTGGCTGCCAGACCTGGGGAAATTAAAAGCAAAAACATGATGGTCTAAAAGTAATAACACTGGAGTATAGTGTCATTTTCTCGTTTTACCAAGTGGAAAATTGTGTGACCAATACTGAGATGTTGTGTTTTTTTTTTTGTTTTTTTTTACAGAATGTGCTCGCATAGATATCTAGATATCCAACAGTTAAAATCCTTACAGGGAACATTTGTACATTACCTACAGACGCTCACTCCAGCGTCCAACAAATGCAGTGACCTTGTCAAACTGAGCATGTTTGTGTTTGGGCCTTGAAGGGACACGTTTCCTCTGCTAATCTTCAACTGTGCTTCACTGGAGATGTCTGTGGATTTGTCTCAATGGAGGAAAATATCTAAAGGTTCTTGCTATAGTGTCCTTTAAACAAAGGAGGAGTTCTTTCTCTTCAGGGTAGCTCTTTAATGCAGTTGCTGGCGTGCTGAGTAATGAGGCATTCAGCAGTGGTGTTCGGCTTTAACACAAGATTAGTGATGGTTTCATCAGCGTGGGAGGTGTTTAGTTCAGAGATATCTCTTCCCTTTAGATATAGGCTTTCATGCGCAAAAACATTAATGAACAACACACCAGACATTCCCCTTTATTTTTGGCCCAGTATGTCAATCCATAACGCATATCTCCAACACTTTCTGGTGATCAAAGGCCCAGTTTGATCCCCTTGCATGTAACATAGATGGTATTTCTGTATCTTATTCTTGCCGACAATGCTCACAGAGGTCCACATCTTCAGCTAACTTGTTGTCCTCTGATATTCTTTGTTTTGAAATGATGCGTAGAATTTCTATTGTTGTCTGTAGAAGTTTACGGCAAGGGGGCATTTAAGGCAAAACTATCCACAGCCTCTAGCTGTCGTGTTTGATCAGCCTTTCTGGCTTGCTGCGCTTTTTTTTCCTGCCTGCCTGTCGAGCTCGAGCCACCTGCAGCTGAGACAAAGGTGAGCCTGATGAAGAGAAGAACACACAGGGGAAGGACAGGAGCGACGGGATGAGGAGGGTCAGAAATGGAGGAATTACCTTGGCTCATCTTCAACAGGCTCCTTGATTTAACATTATTGAAAGATCCCCTTTTTACTTGGCTGCAGTCCTGCAAGAGGCTCCGAAGACCTCCACACGAACACACACACACAAGCACACACACCGTTACGCAGGTGTAGGTGTGCTTAATCGACTCTAGCGGTGGACCGTTCCATATGATAACAAACCTTGACATCGGTATGATAACATTGCGTTACGCAGGGAACATGGGGGCCTGACTTGAAACACTGTAGAGATGGTCATTGATGAGTAATTCATGCTGGTAGTTGTTCAAACAAGATGACTGAGCGCAGCTGGAGTAGACTCCTTCCCTTGTCACCAAGATGTTTCTAATTAGCAACAAACATGAGTGCAGCTTGCTATGAAAGACTTATAAGTCAACGGAAATAAAAATACATTTTTGTAATGTTGTCTTTTTTTTGGTTTTTTTCAACAGGAGGTAGACGCATGAATTATCAGGTGGACGTGTATGACTATATATACATACATGCAGTGAGCTGGAATAAGCACGTGTAAAACGGGGCAAAGAAAACATTTGTGTTTCTTGCTCCAGGGGTCTGTTAAAAATCTGAAAATATGGAGTGTTAGCTCACTCGGTTTTGCCGCGCGCCCATGTACGAGGTTATTGTCCTCACCGCGGAGTCCCCGGGTTCGGCTCCGGCCCGTGGCAACTATGCTGCGTGTCATCCCCCTCTCTACCTCCCGCATTTCCTGTCTCTCTTCGGCTGTCACTATCAATAAAGGCGAGAGAAACCCGAAAAAAATAAAAATAAAAATCATAAGGTATGAAGATAAATGGGTTAGTAGGTGGGTGTTGATCATAGCTCTGTTGCCACATACTCCTGCAGCAGTAATGCTCTTTCAAGTTCCGGTTGTTCCATGACTGGCATTAAAAAATGGGGGAAAATACAAAAAACAACAAAACCTTGTTATGAGGAACCAAGACCAAACTGAGATAGCAATAATATCTGAAATTAATTAGAGATACACATACATACACCTCTGTCTAATCGCACTGTGACTCCATTCTTCTGTGTTCATTTTCTTTTCTCAGTGTCTTCCCCCGGATTTTGGTTCTTGTGTATCCGTGATCTCTTAGCTTATAATTGTAGCGTATCAAAATGACTGTGACTGTGAAGTATTCTTCCCAGCCGTAGTCCAAGTCACACTCTTGTCATTTTCTCCACTGTGTTGCGGGTAAATAGAGCAGAAGACATGGCTCTCACACAAAGCTCTTACCGAGCATCATGAGGAGACATAAAAGATGTAAGTGTCCGTGAGGATGTGTGTGCAGCACATCATGTCTTGTTTGAGAGACGTGTCTCCCTGAGCTGATGGCACATGACTGCGAGGCGCTCGTGTGTGTGTGTGTGTTCGATTGCCCACTCGAGTCACAGCCTCTCCGTGTTGGGGCTGATAATTTTACGACAAAATAATTCACAGCTAGCCAGTATTGTCTAAGCATCACATTCCTCCACGAGGCTAAGTGGTCGCTATGGCACACACTTAATGAACGGAAAAAGCAGTAAAATGTTAACAGCAGCCCCATTCTAATCCGCTGTCATTTACTTTCCATCTTATTCTCTCTCCAATTCTAGTTCTGGCCATCCAGGCTGCTGCCATACAGTTCACCAAGGAGCCCAAGTCCCAGGATGCCTTGCACGGCCGCAGCGCCATGCTCCGCTGCGAAGTCAGCGATCCGGCCGACATCAGTTACAGCTGGCTTCACAACGGCCAGCCCCTGGAAAACGACGAGAGGCGCTTCCAGGAGGGCAGCAACCTCAAATTCACCGCTGTGGATCGGCAGCTGGACGCAGGAAACTTTGAGTGCGTCGCACAGAACACTGCCACAGGAGAGGCGCTCCACTCCACCAATGCCTCCTTCAATATCAAGTGTGAGTGGTTCATTTCAAACTGTTCCCCCCCCTCGTTCTCAAAAAAAAAAAAAAAAAAAACCCTCTCGAGTGGAAATTGCCAGCTGACAGGGACATAATGGCAGCATAGGTGTGCATCCAGTTTCTGGATCAAAAAAGTAAAACAAAACAAAAGTCGCAGTATAAGATGACAGGTCGTATGAGCTGAAGGAATGTTTCCACCTTGTTGCCTTGTTCTGTGTGGCTTCCTCTCCTTCTCTCCAAAGGAAACTGGATATGTGTGCCACAGAGCATGTGTTTCTTGTTTCTCGTATATTTTTTTTCTCTCCGTTGTGCAACACTCTCTTTTTCCCATATACTATCAAAAGGCTTTTGTCTGCAAATTACTGAGGAGTGTAATTTACTTTCCAGCTATATAATTATTTAGGTTTAGATGAACACTGCCCTTCCTGCTCCAGCTTTTTATTCATCTCAGCTTTTTTCACTCCGTCACTTTCTAAACGTTTGGTCCCATTAAGGGGAGGCACGCTACTATCTTAATTTAGTTTTTTAGCCCCATAACCAAACCTCAGTGATCCTCTTAAGTTTCAGAGGAAGCCATGGGAATTGTGCACAGCCCCATTTGAGATAAATAACAACCCTGTTCACGTATTGTGGAAGGCCCGCAGGTACCAGTTGCTACTCAAAAGCCTTTATGTCTTACAAAGACCGAGTTTGTACGGACGGCAGTAGAAAACAAAAAGCAAAGCAGGGTAAAAAATGGCCCCCATGTTGAATATGTTGTCCTCTATAGCTACATTCAGCCGGG
Organism: Coreoperca whiteheadi; assembly: GCA_011952105.1. Taxonomy (NCBI): domain Eukaryota; kingdom Metazoa; phylum Chordata; class Actinopteri; order Centrarchiformes; family Sinipercidae; genus Coreoperca; species Coreoperca whiteheadi. The sequence goes on from CM022471.1 coordinate 20,060,674, forward strand.
AAGTTTTTCTTTGCGGCGAAGTTACTTGTTCAAAGGCTGATTACAAGAGCAGATGAGAGTCCGGACCTCCTAGTAGCAAACTGAGAGACCGAGAGACGGAGGGAGAGAGAGCAGAGGTTTAACCCCTGCGCTATGATGTGTCTCCACCAGCGGCAATTTGTGGACCGTGATATTGAACACCGACTCTAAATGATTAAAGTTTTAGCCGGATAGACCGAAGAAGCACATCCCTTTTCCAAACTATGTCTGATCTGAAGGGAACTGCTTTTATGTGTTGCAGTTAAGATGATCTAGCATGTCAATAAAGCTCAACTGACATACTCCCACAGATTAAAAAGGGGAAAAAAACAAGTTAGACATGAAGCACCAGTTCTTAAGAGCTGCCATCATGACCCAGAATAAACTCTATCTGCCAGGTCGTTAATATTCCCATGCATTGGAAAAGACAGGCGTATCTTTATTGGAAGGAAAGTGGTGAATTCATAAAAATAAAAAAAATCTCTTCTTTTTTTTTTTCTCGCTGAACTCTAATTATGGGAATGTGTATGGGCACTTGTTAGCAAAAGAGTGGTAGATGTGCATCTCATACAAATAGACATTTAAAGAAAATAGTGTCAAAATATGGTGGTCTAGATATAAATTAAGGTGTGACAAGATCACCAACGTTGTTGCAAGGCATACACTTCACCTCGTGTTATATGTGGTCCTCTGAAACTCCCTGTATATCAATATTATTAAAAAGTCTTAAGAAACCTGCTTGCTGTTAGTTTATTTGTACCTAAATTTAAAATAACAATTGCACATATTTCCTTATTTGCGGGTGTTAATGAGCGTCCATGTTTGCATGCATGGATTCTCCATCTGCCTCTGAGGGTGTTGACAGGGCATCGTGTGAAGCAGCCTTTCAAGGAGGCCTTTGAAATTGGCCGCTTGAATAGGCAAATTCCGTGTGAGGACAGGGTGATGATGCTGGGTACACAGCCAAACACGTGTGTCCCTTTTCAGATATGACGGCGCCACAGACATGCAGTACGCAAAGCAGATATGCGCAGCAGCTGAGGGGCAGATATTAATGGATGTAGTGTCATCAATGCGCCACACATTAACATTCCGCTATAAATTGTAAGATCGACAGCTTTGTATCAGTTTACATGAATACAGCAACATGAGTGGACTCCTCAGGCATGACTGCAGATAAGAAACCACCGACAGTAGAATTTCTGTCCTCTGTTAAAGGAAAAACAAGAGAATTTATAGCCCAGCACATACGTTTCTGAATCAAAAACACAAGGTGAGGCAGCATACAGTAATACTTAATCACTTTTGTATGCTACGTCTGTCTGTGTATATCAACACATTTATATCTCTGTCATAATGCGCAGGTTGGTTGGATCCATCTCTGGATCACGTTAGGTGGAGAAGAGACCATGTTATGAAAGACGTCCTCATATTTGCCCAACATACATTTAACGGGCGATAACGCCGCCTGCACGCAGCTTAAAAGTACAGGTCCCCCCTGGCATTAACCCTGCATGTGTATTCGCTCATGTGAATGCAGGTTTGCGTGCGTAATAGCAAATGGGGGTTGGGGGGGTGGGGGGTTGTATGTACTGTGCATGGACTGTACCAGACAAGATTGTTTCCCCTCCCCCTCCCTCCCGCCCTCTGCAGAGAGAGAGTTAATTTATCTTGCTCACAATGGTGGGTGGGCAAATCCTGCCAGTTGAGAGTTATTCAGAGTAATTATCCCCCCTCTGTTTTCACTAATAGAGGTTTTAGCCCCCCCCCCCTCTTCCTTTTGTCCCGCCCGGTCACTGGGTCTCCATGGCAAGGCCGCGTCCAGCAGAGGGGGTCAGGCTCAGGCATCACCATTGTCAGCATGTTTGTTGGTCCTGGAGACAGCGCTTGGCTTGACTCTCGATAAGAGATGCAGACTGATGGTGTTTCGGAAATCGGTGGCATAGCTTGTAGGGAGAAGGGGAAACATAAAGTAAAGACACAGGCCAGCAGGCAAGTCTTCCTGTGTATTTAATCTTTCGAATCACTGAGCTAGTTGCACACACACACACACACACACACACACACACACACACAGGCCATCTTGGTTTAATCACACAGCACGTGTCCTTAACCTACATTTGCTCAGCAGAGGCACTTTAGAGCATCCTGACGCATCGCCAGTACAGCTCCACTCTTTCACATCCTGTCGTAATTCCTACAACTTTTGTTTGTCTTTTGTGACAAAATGCAGCTCCTCATGCCTATTGAACCAGGTTCCATCCGTCAGCTTCTCCCCTGCAGTGACTTTGCTCCAGTGTCAGAGTGTTTTCTTTCCCCCTTTCTTCTTCCTATTTCTGCCGTGTCACCCCAGCAGCATCTCTCTGAGTTGCCATAGTTTGCAGCCTGGCCTGTTGACCCCTGTCAGCCACAGCTGATAAAATCTGACACCTCGTCTTAAACTGCAAGCTGAGTCCGTCATACTTTTCCCAGAACTGCCCTAGGGCACTTCTTTTTGTCTTTTTTTGGACAAAGTTTACAATATGAAGCCACTCTGCCACATGTTTTAGTTATTTCCATACCCATATGGTGCTGTCAGTCAAATCATATCCCCAGCACTCCCCTGGATAACACAATTCACCCTGCCTCTCTGTTGCAGAAACCCTTCTCCATGGCAACAAATCAGCTCATTGAGTGAATCCGATAAACACACACACACACACAGATACAACTGCCTTTTGGCACGGTGACGGATGAATGGTCCAAGCATCTGCCTTGACAATATCCTCACAATTCGTCTGTTATCATCCCCGTGTTGATAGAGCTTCCTGTTCTGCCTCCAACATAATAATTATACGCCCCTAATTATGGCGTTAGCTGCCAGGCCTGCTCCAACACTTAGTCATACATTCTGAGAGAGATTACGGGGAAGTATTTGCCACTAATAGGTTATGAAAGAGCGCTTTCTGTTTGTCGAGTGGACAGCTGGAGAAACCTGAACTGTGAATGGAGCTATGAGCGGAGTAAAGGGTTAGAATGTGTGACTGTCAGAAAATCCAGGTCAAATTGGAAATGAAATGATACCAAGAATTGGTTTTAACCTGCTGGAAAAACCAAATAGGTCAGGAGTGGTAGAAACTTTAGACAGTCACAAGGCAGTGTGTGTTGATAAGTGATCATTGTTCCAATGATTATCGGGTCACAGAGGTCAAGCTGTGTGTCCTGTACTGTGGTGACTATGTCCTATTTTATGTAGCTCTTTTCTTTGTCTCTTCAGCCATGGTTTCTTTTACTGCTCATGCTACCTACCCACTTCTTTTTTGCTCTTGTATGTAAAAGATTGCTTAATGCAAAAAGGTGTCAGAGGGTTTTTCCCAAGGAAGACATACAGACACTGAGAGGTTAGAAACTGTAGGTTGAATCACTGTGTTTTCAATAGTTTTTTTCAATTGGCAGACAGAAAACAGCACAGAATATGAATTTAATATTCAGATTGACAGTTGGACACCACCTGATACTGGAAACACCCACCTGTTACTCCAGGCATGTTAAAACAAATTCTTTGATTTTGTTTGTCAAATGACAGTCAGTACTGCAGATGAAACTTGTTGTTGCATCAAAACGTTTTGTTACCCTCTCCTCTTCGTCAGTGACTCACTGTTTCCCGTTCTGGTTTTGCTCGTCCCTTATGCTTCCAGTGCACTAATAACAGGTCTCTTTGAGTTTTTGGCCCCAGGTTCCCATAGCTGGCATGGCCTTCACCTCCTCTTCCTCCTCCTCCCCACTAAGCTACTGGAGCTTTTGAATGGAACGGCCTTGAGTGAGACACACAACCAATTCGCGTCCTCTGCAGAACTGTCAACGACATTTGAGCACGTTTGCACGCATGCGTTCATGCTTGGGGCCAAAACATCATCAACTCCGTTTCACTCCTCACCACCACATACATACACAAACATGTGTCTCTAACAGACACAGAAACACACACACACACATTTGTTCCACTGTAGCGTGTTGTGCACACACACTCACAGTTGTTGGGGCATCTGTGTTAGGAGGAAGCTAATGAGCGGTGCCTGGCACAGATGGGGATATAAGCAAGAGGAATGGAGGCCATGTTACTGTAGAGACTGTTTCCCATGATCCCCCGGGGCACAGAGCACTGCCAGGTTCCTGTGTAATTCACTGTGACAGGTCTTCCTCTAGCGCCCCCTCTGACCTCACAGTGGTGCCGCGTGTTCCCACCCCACACCTACCCCCACCCCACCACTGTCTCAGGTGGAGGCTCATGCCATGCATATTTCATAAATGATCCAAACAGCAGCAGAGATGCAGCCACAGTATTCAGCCACAGGCCATATGAATGGATCTCAGCATGATGGAATGTCTTACACTAATACACAGATAACATTCATACACACAAACCCATCATACGTAAACCGGGGCAACCCAAACAAAATGCTCTCTAAGCAAATGGATGTACAGTTACTGCATGACATACAACCACAGCTTATATATCAGCACATAAATAACAATTAGCCGTGGTTCTCATTCAGTGTAAACATGAAGCATTTGTGTAGTCAACACCCACAGCAAGGGAAGGGGAACTCCAGCAAGGTCGACTACGGCTGTGTTACAGCCAAATCGAAGGTGTCATGCACCAAAGGAGACAACTTGGGTCTCTCTAAATAACTGTGAAAGATTTCTTTATTCATCCTCTAGACTTTAGTGAGCATCTAGCTCAGCAGCAGGCAGTGGTTCCATCAGATCAGATTTTTATGGCTGACACTGAATTCTGGCTACACTGGAGATGCTTAGCTTACCTTACAGGAGCCATAGTCTTTTTTTATTGAAAGAGGGATGATGCCTCAGTACATCATAAGATATATCTACTTGTCTCATGCACGGAAAAATGATCATATGTTACCCTTCTTTTAGGAGAATGTAGGAATGATTTGCTGCTGTGATGATTTCTTGAAATACTGTATGTAGTTGATATATATTTCCAAGTGTACTGGGTCAAACCCTTAATGGTAAAACCACACTGCTTCCCTCATTTCTCACCGCACCATGATGGATTCAGGGGACGACTGTGGATCAATTTCCACCCATCTGTTTCCTTCATTTGTGCTCTTGTTCATCTGTCACTCAGACACCGTTGAACAGGTTTCATGTTACCTGGGTGAGTGATGCCTCTCATCACTTTGTTGTGGCGTGAGCTCCCCCCATGGTGCAGACACACTTTATCGTGTGTGAGGAGATTTTGAAGGATGCACTGTTCCCGCATTTTCAAAATGATAACTGGGAGGTGCTATGGCCAAAAGCCAGAACATGTTCGCTGTTGCTCTTTTCCTTTCTGCCTGATTTTATGGGCTGCTCTGACAACAGCGTAGCCCTTTTAACAGAGTAAGTCAATGAACTGTCCATTAAATGTCCATAAAAAGCACTGTAAAGGCCAGGCTCGGTCCGGTGAGTGCAGGACAGCGGTATGCCGAAGTAAGCTGACCCAGTGACGTGGTAGCTCTCTGCATTGTCTCCGTTTCTGAGTCATAGTGCTGTCACAGGCATGTGCCCGACTCCCCGCTGCCCCCATTAGCGTCGTCGTGTGTCCCGCGAGGACGTATGAAAGGCCGACCACTTAACTCAATTTTTCCTCCTGTCGTTCTCCTCAATTATTCCTCCTGTCCTCCTATGCTCCGTCCCTCCTCCCGCTTACAGTCTCCTCTGTTTATCTTCTTCTGCAGGGTTAGAAAGTGGTGGTGTGACGTTAAAGGAGCCCCTCTCAGAAGGGGAGATCGAGAGCTCTGCGCCGGTCACGTTGCGCTGTCATATTGATGGACACCCACGGTGAGTCACCTCAAGTTCAGAGCTCACAGGGTTAAGGATCATGTTAAGGACTGTACTGAACAACTATTCTTCTGTTCTTGTTGGCCTCTCGCACGCCCTTATGTTCTTCTTTTAATGTCCTTCTTCTTTCCCCCTCTCGTCACCTTTGTATCTCTCCATCAATCACCCGGCTCTTCCCCATTTCTGTCCTCACTTCTCTGAAACCTCTCTCATGCCTCATCCTCTTTAATCCGCTTCTCTCTCTCAGGCCGACGTGCCAGTGGTTCAAGGGCGGGACCAAGCTGACAGAGAAGAGCCATCAGATCAACAGCAAGGAGAGGACACTTACCTTCAAGAGTGCCAGTCCTTACGACAATGGCCTGTACTACTGCTGTGCCAAGAATGCAGCCGGGCACGTCTGCAGCAACAGCAACTTCACTCTCAACATTATAGGTGTGTGTGTGTGTGCCTAAATGATGCGTGTTGAGCCGCTGCAACATATGAAACCATTTTTGTTTCTTTTCTTCCACTCCAGAATTGCTTTTAGAACTGCAGCTAATGGTTATTTTCATTATTGATTAATTGACCGATTAGTTTCTCGATTGCACCTCCCACAGGGATACCTTTTCCCCATAAAATGTCAGATAGTGAAAATGCAATACCCCGCAGTCCAATGTAAAATCTTTATATTTCTTGTTTTGTCCAACCCGCAGTCCAAAACTCAAATGTATAAATTTAGCAATAATATAAATCAGACAAAATTAGCAAATCCCCACTTCATAGAAGCTGGAACCAGTGATTGTTTGGCATTTTTGCTTGAAAATGACAACATCAAGTAACGATTTGCTTTCAGTGAATTGTTCCACACTTCCACCCCTGCCAGGAAGTGTGATGAAGAGGAGGAGGAGGAGGAGGAGGAGGTATATAGTCCATTAGTGATGAGAGAGAGCAGGAAGAGAAAGTGATGGAGTTCCTAATGTGATTACCTGAGAGTGTGTTAGCACCTTCCCCCTCCGCCACCCGCGCCGAAGAGAAACAACATCGTCTACATCCACCGAGCGAACAAGAACATCAGCTCCCTCAGCAGCGGCGTTGTTCTGTTGATCCGACTGCGTAACTGTAGCTTTCACAGACACTTTGGTATACTGTGTTGTATAGGGAGATCATTTGTTTTTCTGCAGGCTCTCAACATGACTTTGTTGTTTACTCTGTGTGTGTGTGTGTGTTTGCCCCTCCTGTGTATTATCCCCTCAGTACACCACAGACCTAGTACTGTACATATAGCAGCACATCTGTGCAAGAAACCTGATGCCCTGTTCCACTCTAATTAGCCATCTGCAACACACACACAAGCTAGGTTAGCACCTGGCTGAAGGAAGAATGGATAATTGTTGAGTTTCCAGTTACCATGTTGCCGCCCTCTGCTCTTCTGTAAGGCTTCACCTTAAGGAAAGGTTGACAGATTTAGACAGGTTTTCAATGCACGGTCACAGTTTTTTGAGCTAAGGCTTCCCCACCGACTTCCTGGGTGGGCCAGGTGTGCTCTGAGTGCACGCCGTTCTTTTTCTTCACACCAACCAGCAGCCACATCCTAATATTGCTACTGGCAGCGTACCTCCATTAGCGTTTCAGATGTGAAATACTCACACACGTAAACCTGGATTAAGGGTATTTTCATGTTACCGTTTCTTTATTGAGCTCAATGCCTCTCTACGTTGTGCTGTATCAAATCTCTGATTTTGGCAGATCAGAGAAGCCTATTCCAGTGTTGGCCAAAGCAGGGGGGTTAGAGGGAAGCTGGCAGGGTAGAAAGGGTCAAAAGAATGTGAGTAGAAGGGAAAATATTAGGCAGTTTAGGGCTGCTACTAATGATTATTTCATTATTGATTAATCTGTTGACTATTGATCAGTCTATAAAATGTTGAAAAATGTCTATCAGTGTTTCCCAAACTCTAAGATGACGTCCTCAAATGTCTTGTTTTGTCTGCAACGCAAAGATATTCAGTTTTCTGTCATAGAGGAGTAATGAAACCTGAAAATATTCAGATTTAAGAAGTTGGAATCAGAATTCTGACTTTTATTTTTCTTAAATAATTACTCAAACCGAATAATGCAGTTATAGCATTTTTTGGTGATTATCAATTGAGTGCAACCTCCATTGTTAAAAATACAAACGGCTAGTCTTATTCATTGTTTACTATTTAAATTATCAAATTGATCAGATTTGTCTTGTTTCCATATCAGTCGACCCCACTTGAGTCCTTCTAACCTCAATTTCTTGGAATAGTGTGACCTAAGATCATCACAGAGAAGAGAGAGATGATCTCCTGTATGTGATTCTACAATCCAGGAGGAAAAAAAAAAAAAAAAAGAGGGGATAATGGTCCAGAAAAGCTGCAGGTTCTGTTCACTGACCTCATTGTGTCTCCCCCTGGGCCCCTGAGGTGTTGACACACACCGCCACCTGAAGGCAGCTTGCGCGCCTGCCTTACGCTGCTGTTGGCAGCTTTTAATAAAGCCTGGAGTACTTCAGTGCGATGCTCAAGCATCCACGCAGATAGAACTTGATGGTCTGATGCCTGCAGATGTAATCATGCAGATGTTTGTCTGCCTCTCTAACAGATAAGAGTTTTCCGCGGCCGGTGGTCACTCCTGAGGACCAGGTGGTGTTGAGGAACGAGGAGGCCGTGTTCCACTGCCAGTTTACTGCCGTGCCGGCCCCCACGTTGGAGTGGTACCACGAAAACGAGCTGCTGGCAAACAAGTCTCGGTATGTTGAGAGCTAAATCCTCCCCTCTGCATCACTCTTTTCTTTCTCATCATACATCGAACTCCGCCAATTCCTCCCCTCTCCCACCCACTTCCTGCACATCCTGCCCCCACTACATTCCCTCTCCTTACTAACCATTATATAAGCTTCAGCCGCAGTTGGGTATTCCTTTGAACCCAATGAGGTGGGACCTTTGTCTTGGGCTCTCAGCTCTCTGTATGCTGTTACAACTCATGCTCAAGACGAATTGCACATTAAGGAATGTTGTTACTGGAACAGAGCTCTGTAAAGTTTCTCTGCAGTCTACAATGCATCACTTGAACACAGCCCTGGTCTCCAGCCAATCACAAAGAGCTTTGGAGCTCTCCAGTGTTCATGCACTGAGCGGAAAACCCCCTCAAGCTACAATCAGTTTACCAGCATGTCCCCTATAAACATATAAGCACTAGATTATAACCAATTTCTATACCAAGTGCCTAGTATACCCTCGGGGTTCATAGCCTCAGTCACTTTGTAGGCAGCCTGTTCTGCATGGACAATGAGAGCCTGCTTTACGATTTCAAAGTGATTATTGTGTTCAGTGAGCGAAGGAGCTGAACGACTCCAGCATCAATAGTTAGTCACTTGGGTAATGAGCTTGTCAGAGGTGGGTTTGATCACCTAGGAAGTGATGACTCAACACCAGAATTGCAGAGGGATGGGTAATATAGCGTGAATATAAACACACAGATAGACTGTTTCCTTAAAAACCTGGCATCTTTGTGGTTTATTGATCTGGGCTGATATAATGCCAGAGGAATGCAGCTCTCTGCAGGGGATATCATCTGTTTTGCACCTGCATTGTTTGGACAACCCCTCTCTAGATTATGTGTGAATATTTGATGTAGTCTGTTTTTGAAAGTGAGACACTAAAAAGAAATATACCAGCATAAGCTCAAGGCTATTTTTGCAGACAGAAGAAATTCTGCCCCATGGGGTCAAAACAAAAATGGGAAACCATACCAATTGTTTCTGAGTAGGATCCCATGTAGCTGTAAAGATGATTGCCTTAAAAAAAAACTCTTTATTCATTCTATTTTGTGGTTATTTTAGACCTTTCCTCGGAGTGAAGTCATGTTCTCCATCTCTCGGGTGGAAACATACACAAGCTCCCAAAGCTCATTTCCCTGCCGGTATTGAACAGAAAAGAAGAGAAGCGATGACACAGAAATGTCACCCCTCCCGAGGGGACCCGGTGCAGAACAAGATAGTCCTGGATAAATCCTGCTTTTGGAAAACTCTTCTCCGGAATTACACAGCATCCTAAATGCATCCAGCAGTGCCTTTACGTCTTCCTCTCTGCTTTACATATTCAGCTTTCCCATGAGCTTTACAATGACTTTGTCATATAGCTGTGATGAGTTGTCCAGTCTGTGGAGCTGATTTCTTGGCTGTGTGGGATGTGCAGCTCCTTATCTGTCATCCCTGAAGCTGGCTTAAGGTCAGCCTTTAATTACTTCTCATCCTGTCCATCACTGGCACTGATACTCCCCTCAGCCTGCCAGAGGCCAGTGGCCAGCCGTCTGGATGGGCCCCATAAAGCACAAGATTTGTTAAAATTAACTCACTATGTAGGACACTTTTTTCTTTGTGTTCTGTGGACAAAAAATAATTTACTTTAACCTATTTGGAGCAGCAGATGTTTAGTGAATCAGGGCAATTCTGATAGAGTAAGGTAACATGCCAAGCACGAAAAAGTTGGCCTATGTTAAAATAGCCAACATTTTCGCTCACACTCATCACTCATTCTGTTGTCCTGTGTGGCAGAGCGTCTCGACAGGCCAAAACAAATGCTAAGAATTATTTTCAGATGCCATCTGACTGAGAACTGGTGGGCTGAATTAGACTTGTGCAGGGAACATTTCTGTTATGGTGAGATGGTATGAAGGAGCACAGCCAGAAGTGTAAACTGTGTGATCTGTTTCTCCTCCACAGTCTGATCCTGTTCTCCAACGGCACACTGCTGATCACCCAGGTCAAGCACAAGAGCACAGGGACCTACAAGTGTGTTGGCCGTGGCCTCAGTGGGTCCCAAGTTACACTGGAGGCCTCCCTTCTCATAGCTGGTATGCGCGCGCACACACACACACACACTGTCAGTTGTTGAAATGGTGAGAGATAAACACCTGTGATTCTGTAATCTGAGAGTGAGGGGGGCATTTGGGTTACATATTTATCCTGCCCTCCATCTCGTTCTGCTCTCCCCTCCCTTCTTCTCCTGGCTCTTTCACTTAGAGCCAGATCTCTCCAGTGATAATCACATTCTCTTATTGACATCCGGCCCAGCTGTATCCAGTACACACACTGCGCTGGAGCATTATCCTGCTTCCCCTCCGTGTTATTTCCTCCAGCAGTCCAGTTGTTTGCCAAGCTTGTTTAGCTCATCAAGCTGTCTCTAAAGTGTAACAGCAGCACCTGGCTGAACAAGCGGCAAAAGTGACATTAGATAACATACCGGTATTACTCAGACTGGCAACCAAGCAGTGTAATTATGAGGTTGTGAAATGTTTAATGTCAGTGCTCCTGCCCACGTGATTTTCATCCAACATCAGTCGAAATTTACTGGTCAGAAATGACTACGTCCAAAAGGGCAGATATGTAAAACCACTTTCAAATGAAAACAAAACATCAGAACCTTAACAAATATGAGTTTGTGGTTGTGCATAAAGTTTAGGTTCTGATACATGCAGGGAAAACGATGTCATATACAAGTCCAGACTCATCAAAGTTGTTTTTAACATTACACATAACAGCGCCTCCTTTTCCTGTCTAACCATGACTCCAGAGAGAACTGCTTTAAACCCCTTTTTAAATGGCTGCTTGAGCTTACAGCAGGAGCAGGCCGTAGTATCTTCTCATCTTACTAATCAGCTAGCATTTTGAAATGCAAGTGCATGCAAGTCAAATATTTTGAATAAGCTCAGGGCTGGAATTTCTATGCATTTCAGAGACCCAAGTACTTTATTCCCCTCGAACAGCCACTTTTCCCCAGGGTTCTGGATTAACGAGGTAAGACTGTATGTGCAGTTTTAACCCAGTGAACCACAGCTCCATTTAAATACCTTAATTCACTTAATCTGATGGTAATCCCTGCAGGCATTATAGGGGATTGTGTCACAGTAGAATTCAGTATTTAGGGACAGGTCACAGTCACTTCAGTAGCTCCACCTCATTCATTTCACTGCCCCCCCCCCACCCCCTTGACTTCTCTTTCATCTTCTGAGAAATGTGTGTTTTCTTCTGTGTTCATTAATTGATTTAGATCTTAGACTCATAGAAGGTCGTAGCCACTGACCAGCTTTCAGAGCACTGTTGGCCAATAAAGTATTAATGACTTCCATTTGGGACACACAGTATTATACCACACCGTAGTGGGAGGTCTTGTGAGTCTTTGTACCACAGATCAAATTCCACTTCCTGTATAGTGGCTCCCAGTTTTGATATGGGCCACCTCACATAGGCCCCGGTTAATTCACATACAACCTATATACTCAGTTTGCCTACTGTGCGCTTTGTTCTCTAATTACTGTGGCCCGTGCTACAAATCAGAGGACTTTTCCTAACAAGACAGGAAATCTGTGAATAGAACTGTGAGTCGGAATTAAGGGTGCCTCAGGGCTGCTCATGAAATTCAAAATCAGTAATGCTTCACTGGCTTTGAAGACAGATGGATGATTATCAGGGGTCTTGTGTAAATTGAAATCAATTACAGCATTCAAATTGCTGCTGCACGCTGAAAATTCATTCTCTCTCTTTGCTTTCCGCTACAGAGATAGACGACATGGTGGCCAAGATGTCAAAGGTTTTCACAGCGGACACCCTGCAGCGGGTAGCCTGTCATGCCCCCCGTGGCAGACCTGAGCCCGAGGTCTGGTGGGAGAGAGGAGGTCAGCGGGTGCCCGCAGAGGGCAGAGTGTATCAGGATGGCCTGGATCTGGTCTTCAGTCCCACAGAGGAGGGAGATTCAGGCACTTACACCTGCGTGGCCCAGAACAAAGCAGGACGCAGGACACAGGACGTCACCTTCACTGTGGCCAGTGAGTCATACACAGACAGCTTTAAAGGGACACTTCAAACTTAAAATGTGTAAAACTGGTGGTTTACTCGTCACAAGGAGTACAACTCCTGTGTAAACTGTTGTCTAATGTTGTATAAAGTTTTATACAGTTTGAAAAAATGACGTCGTCGCCTGCATTACGAACTGGACGCATGGGGTTTGCAAGGAGTGGGCATTTAGGAGGCAGGGGTTATCTATTGAAAGATGCTATCACGTTGCATTATGGCAAATGTAGGACTCAGTGCTTTCTGAGCTTTACCCATACTAGAAATAAGAAAGTGAGGATACCTCGGCGTCTGCTGCTTCAATTTTGGGCATTCCTTTTTCAAATCTGTCAGTGCAATATGAAATCACTTAAAACAGACAGACAAAAATCTGATTAAATGATTGAAAGAATGGCTAGGGGTCAGTTTTCACTGTAAAAAAGAAAAGATAAAAACATAGGAGATATATCCTGTGCAGGGCACTTAGGGAACATGGTGAATTATTTTATTATAGTAATATATGAGTATAGCATGATATAGTAAAATTCCATATTTTGTTGTGTTTTAGCTGCCCCAGTGTGGGTGATGAGGCCTCAGGACAGCCACTTAGAGGAAGGTAAACCGGGTTACCTTCACTGTCACGCTCAGGCCAACCCTGAACCTGAGGTCACCTGGCTCCGCAACAACATCATGATCACACCAGAGGTCAGTTATCAAACACAATAACACACACAAACACACAGTTATTAGTGTCTTCTTCTGACATGCATTCTATCTACACCTAGCAGATGAAGACTCGCCTAATATCTGCTTTGTTTTGTGTGCCATAAAAGAATTTCACTTTTTTTCCCTAGGACTCTCGCTTTAAGCTGTTCCCTAACGGCACCCTCAGGATCAACAATGTGGAGGTTTACGACGGACAGATGTATGGCTGTGAAACCAAGACTGCAGGCGGCCGACTGTCTGGGCAAGCTAGAGTTATTGTGCTTGGTAAGCTGTGAGGGAGCCACTCAGTTGATCAATATATACAGCAGATTATACTTTTCCTACTGGGCATGTACTTTAAGTTATTCCCCTGACTGGCTGACTGAAAGATAATGTGTGACGAGTGGAATCCTACCCAGGGTGTAATGAGTAACATAGCGTAAAACTATATAAAAGATATAAAAATATAAAACAAATGTGGTCGTGCCTGTGGGCATGTGAGTGTGAATGTGTGTGTTTCCTAAAATAGGAAGAGCATGTCCATGTTTTGTCTCTGGGCATCCTGCAGGACACCCACAGAGGTGTAAAATATGAGTCATGCATGGCAGCTTTATGCTGGCATCTGTTTTTAACTCATTATCTGCCTGATAAATTCCTATCAGCGTAGCTCTGCTGCTGTAGGATTACTGTGATAGATGGCATGAAATGTTGCTGTTTTGGCTGGACAATCTTGCTGTATGTGCCTCTGTTAGACCTCAGTTTTTATACTCATCAGATCTGTGCGTGCATGTAGCCACATTTCCCTGAATGTGTCTGAACATGATTTGCGTCAGCTTTCGTGTCATTTCATCTGCAGTGTGAGCTGCACAAAAGAGGCTTTGACATGTGCCGCCTCCCCTTCGTGTTTACATCGTGTGTAATGTGTGTGTGTGGTGATTTGACTTGCGTTTCAGAGAAGCTGAAGTTCACCCCGACCCCCCAGCCTGCTCAGTGCCTGGAGCTGGATAACAAGATCACCATCCAGTGCTCGGCTAAAGGCAGAGAGAGCCCCACCATTCGCTGGACCAAAGCAGGTGTTCACCCCGCTGGCTTAACCTTAGCTCACAGTATCTTAAATCAGAAAAGGAATAACTTTTTAACACTTTGTTAAGGAAACATCTCATGGTTAATGCAGCGGTACCCTTGATTCATTTAATGCTAATGATGAAAAATGCTGTTTCCACAAGAATATGTAGAAACATGCACAGCATCGGCAATAAACAGAGTGTGAAGAAGATTCCTCATCATCATGGATCATTTCCTGCGTTTGCCATGATGGAGTCTGTTTAACCACTTGAATTCCACATGCAGCGACAGGCTCAGCCCTCTTAACAACCCCCTCTGTCCCTGTGCGTCTCTCTGTCTCCCCCTGCAGACGGAGGAGAGCTGCCGCCTCTCGTGGAGCAGAGGAACGGCCAGCTCCACTTCACCAAAGTCACCCGCAGTGACGCCGGCAACTACACCTGCATCGCCTCCAACAGCCTCCAGGGGGAGATCAGAGCCCTGGTGACCCTCACTGTGGCCGGTAAACCGCTCACTCATCATCCAGGAAGCAGGGAATTATGAAAGAAAGGGTCGTGGCCACCATATTAGCTACCAGTCCCACATGGAAGTACTTGCGGTGTCAGTACATTTGAGGGGGATTTAACGGGGAGACAGTCATTGATCGTTCTCATCAAGTGGCAAACAGCAGCATTTATTGTGTACTCGGTGGCCTTTTTATTGGCCAGTAATGAATTGCATTTGGGTTGCAGAGTGTAACTGAGAGGATGTTAACCACAGTCACCACAGTGTGTAAAGGAAATATTATGGCGCGTGCATGTGTGTGTGTCCATGTGTGAATGTGTGTTTGTGCACATATAGTGTACATTCGTTTTAAGGTGGAACCAGAAAATACAACGGTGTATCAAGGCCACACAGCCATCCTGCACTGTCAGGCCACCGGCGACCCCGAGCCTCACATCCACTGGATGGTCAAAGACAAGACGCTGGACATCAATAAGAGCAGGAGGTAAATAAATCTTTTTAACCTGTCTTTTAGGCCGCTCAACCATCATGGATTAGGATTACATTTTGTGATTACAGGTTCCAAACAGGATAGATTGCAGTTTCATCTCTGTGCATTCATTATACATTTTGCTTGTGCTAATATAGTATTACACACCTGAATACAATGGGCCTCATGCAAGAACTTCTCGTGAAGACAGATCTGTTCTTAAGCACGCGAGAGTGATTTAAGAGAACTTGTCACATTGTGTATGTGAAGTGGACCTTAGTATATACTGTACATACTACATGTAAACAGAATGAACTTCAAAGCGCGCAGAATTGAATGTGTTATCACCATTATCAATAATGTTAAACAGTCCACATTTCACTACCTCTGATTCTGTCTGA
The DNA here is from genome assembly GCA_011952105.1 of Coreoperca whiteheadi. Taxonomy (NCBI): domain Eukaryota; kingdom Metazoa; phylum Chordata; class Actinopteri; order Centrarchiformes; family Sinipercidae; genus Coreoperca; species Coreoperca whiteheadi. Next base: position 20,076,488 of record CM022471.1, read on the forward strand.
AATTATTTGATAAAGATTTAATGCCAAACTATTACAAGTGTCATCATTGACAAAAGTTACACATACAGTGTATACCTCCATTGGCATTCAGCTGCACCTCCACCAGTAACTTGCTGTAGGGTCAACTATTCCCGCTCGGGAAAATATATTACACCCCATCGCTTTGTTCACCATGGATAACCATTTTAGCATTTCAGAATGAGGTGGCCATGCGTTTGCTCCTCAATATTAAACGCAAAATATGTGAGAACTGAGAACAAGACAAATATGCCATGTTTGTTTTCAAAATACAAGAGAGTAGAATAGAATCTTTATTGTCATTGTACATGTACAACAAAATCGATCAGTGCAAACAGCAGAACATGGATATAAATATAACAATAAATAGTAGAAAAACAAGTAGGTAAATAAGTAGAAACCTCTAAAGTACTTATAAAATAAATATATATATATATATATATATATATACTGTATATAAAAAAGAAACATTCTAATAAGAAAGTAAACAAATCATCACACCACACATGCACAACATTCACGACAGGATTCATTTCCCTAATATTGCATTTTCAAGCAATGTTTAGTGTTTTTATGGCTTTTGGATACAAACTGTTTTGTAATCTATTTGTTCGAGTTTTAAAAAACTGCAGCAGTTCAAACAGAGAGCGCCCGGGGTGGGATGGATCTTTTGCTATATCTTTTAGTATATTCTGCACTTTTTTGAGGCAGCAAGAACTGTGTAGTTCTTCTAAGGAGGGGTGACGGCATCTGTTGATATTTTGGGGGGTTTCCTCTCTGCTGCTGTGCAGCTTGCAAACACAGAGGTACAGTAAGTCAAAATGCTCTCTACGGAGCGCCGGTAGAAGGACAACAGCAATTTTTGGGTGAGGTGGTTCTTCCTGAGGATCCTCAGAAAGTAAAGTCTCTGCTCTGCTGTGCCTTCTTTACCAGTTCTGTAGTGTCAGTGCTCCAGGTTAGGTCCTCTCCTATGCGCACGCCCAAGAACCTGAAGTTCGAGACCCTCTCCACACTGTCCCCGCTGATGAGAAGCGGCTGAATGTCCGCTTTATTCCTCCTATAGTCTCTGCTCCTTGGTTTTGGTGGTATTGAGGGGCCAGGTTGTTCTCTGTGCACCACACAGACAGACGCTGTGTAGGGGACTCAGCACTCAGCCCTGAGTGGGGAACCAGTGCTGAGGCCGAGGTCTGAGGAGATGTGGGGGCCTGCTCTCTCCCTCTGGGAGCGATCTGACTGGAAGTCCTTCATCCAAAGGCAGATTGAGTGAGGTAGTTCTAAATTTACCAGTTTGGCAGAGACACAGCAGCTTCAGTAGGGAGAGATGGAAAATGTGAATTTTAGAAAGTTAAAAGGGAATCTTGGTATATGGAGCCTGTCTGACCCTTCTTTCTGGCCTCCTTCTTCCTACTTGTTTGTTGTGAATTCTGGACCCCCACCTTCATCTGTAACGTCCCTTCTTTCTTCCAGGTTCCAGAAGATGCCCAATGGCTCCTTGGTGATTACAGATGTCACTACAGATGACACCGGCAGATACACGTGTGTGGCTGGAAACAGCTGCAGCATCAAAGACCGTGTGGCCCAGCTGTATGTAGTGGGTGAGTTTAACACACACATAACAAATTCACACAGGCATCCTTTCTTTATCAGCAACAAAGGTGCACACATTGGGGCGTAAAGCCGCAGTCACAAGTAAAGAATCAAGGCATTAATTAAACCTTCACCCTCAGCCTGTCATCTATCTCGACAGGTTAATAACCACAGCCACATCTCTGACGCCACGGCTGTCACTGAGGTGATAGGATTGGGCAGACGTTAGATTTAATAATGCTTCACACTCCTGTGGCTCCTTGTGTGAAAATTACAGTCACACGCTTGCATTAGTGTCCCACATCAACTTATTTTCTTCCAAAGTAGCAGGAGGGTATTCCAGATTAGTTCAAAGTAGGAGACAATTGACTTTAAATGTTTATTGTAGCTTGTTGCGAGACAGCGCTCCCCAACAAAGCCTGTGTGAACATTCCACACAAGTACCTTTTTTAATATATAAAACAGATAAGGGCTTGCCGTTTGCTTTTGTCGAGCACAGTAGTGCGTGTGACAGCTTTCTAAAAGTTGTTGCATGGGTTTAACTTTGCAAATCATCATAACCGTAGTGAATTTGTCACACAGTAAACCACATCTGCACATTTGCATCCTGTATTTGCATGTTCACTCTTACAACTATTATTTTCAAATGCCTAGTCTTGGGAAAAAAATGACATTTAAATTTTAAATTTGCATACCCTTTATTCTAACACGGACGCTAAAACAACGAAATGCACTGACCGATGTAACACAATATGTGACGTTGATAAAGACTTGGATGTGTTGAAGATAACACACCCTTTTAGTTAACCATCATTTCTGCCTGTGGCCAACAGACAAACCAGTCCATCCCTTTGACGACGTTGGGGACAAGGCTCCTTATAAGATGATCCAAACCATCGGTCTGTCAGTGGGAGCAGCTGTGGCTTACATCATTGTAGTGCTGGGGCTCATGTTCTACTGCAAAAAGAGACGCAACGCCAAAAGACTGCAGAAAGGCCAGGACGGAGAGGAGCCAGAGATGGAGTGTCTCAATGGTATGAATATTTAATGGGGAAGAACGTTTTTTTGTTTTGTTTTTTTTAAAGAGGTTACGAGAGTAGTTGATAATTCCTCAACTTCATGGTCCTCAAAGCGTTGTTAAAAAGTTTAGGATATTTGCTGCCATCTGGTGTTTATCCTGGATATTGCATCTAACATGTAAAATAACACAAGTTCAGATATATTTGATGAGACATCTACTGTGTCCCAATTCCACAGTACACACTAACTCTGAGCAGATTTTCACTGAATGTGTTTCCACTGGAAAAGTGACACTATGAAATATATTAAAAACAGTCAATACGCATGCAGAAAAACCTTGATTTGTGTGTGTGTTGTAGCACAAAAGGTAATGGAGGAGCTGCTCACAGCTGGAAATTAATTACATAAGAAATTACTACAACGTTTTTGGATAAAAATGTTGCTTTGTCTTTATGAAGCTTAATTGGTAGTGACATTCCAAAGTCGCACAAATGTTTCTTCCACATTTAATGTGGACTTGTTAACCATCCTCATTGACACTTGTCTTCGATTTGGCCAAGCAGAGCAACAGTTATTGGTTTTTGTTTGTTTTGTTTTTCTTCACAAGACGATGATGAATAAATGGTACCCTGGTTACACGTGTCACATTTACAATGCCCTTTAATATCCATTGAGATTTGCACTATGTCTATGACCTTTGACCCTGTGGGATGTGTGTTGTGTTTATCAGGGGGGGCTGTTCAACAAAACGGCCACACCACCGCTGAGATCCAGGAAGAGGTGGCACTCACCAACATGGGTACTATGGCAACAACCGAGAAACGCCACAGCCATGTCAACAATGATAAGCTCCACTTTCCTCGAGCAAACCTGCAAACCATCACTACTTTAGGTAGATTAAATAAACAGTTCTCAAACAATTGTACGTTTTAACTGAGAATGAATGTCCTTGTGCTCTGCTTTAATAGAAAGTGCTTTCTAATAAAACAAGGTGTATTACATTGATCTTTGAGCATCTGCGCTGACATTTGCTCTGTGGTGCACGAATGTTCATTCAGGTAAAGGGGAGTTTGGCGAGGTGCTGCTCTGCAAAGCCAAGGGTATCGAGGAGAGCGACGAGGAGACGGTGGTGTTGGTGAAGAGCCTGCAGAGCAGAGATGAACAGCTCCAGCTCGACTTCCGCCGCGAAGCTGAAATGTTCGCCAAGCTCAGCCACCCCAATGTCGTCCGCCTGTTGGGCCTGTGTAGGGAGGCAGAGCCCCACTACATGATCCTAGAGTACTATGACCTGGTAATCACGCAGAAATAAAAGCATACACGCGCACACTAACACACACACACGCACATACACGTACACACACACACACACACGGATTGAAGAAATGTATGTTTGTTTTACCTGGCCTGGGAACGCCTCGGTATTCCCCCGGAAGAGCTGGAGGAAGTGTCCGGGGAGAGGGAAGTCTGGGCGTCTCTGCTTAGACTACTGCCCCCGCGACCCGGCCCCGGATAAGCAGCAGCAGCAGCAGAAGAAGATGGATGGATGGATAATGCTCACTTTTTTTTTTCTTTTTTTTTTATCATACCAGGGAGACCTGAAGCAGTTCCTGAGGATTTCCAAAAGCAAAGATGACAAGATCAAATCTCAGCCTATCAGCACCAAGACCAAAGTAAGTCTAGGATGTTGTACCGTGATTGACAACTGACGGCAACCTGCACACCATTTACCATGCAAATAATAACCGAAAGAAATGGATGTCAGCTTAAGCATATAAAGAGGGTTTATGTTTTTGTGCAATGTGTAGTGTTTCCATTCCATGCGAGATTATGTTCCCTTAAAGCAACATTTAGACATTTAAGAGAGTTCAATAAGAGGATCAGTACCACTCATGCCTGTACGCTAAATATGAAGCTACAGCCAGGAGACAGTTAGCATAGCTTAGCATAAAACATGGGGAAACATCTAACCTGGCTCTTTCCAAAGGTAAAATCCACCTAGCTGCTCCTCTAAAGCTCACTAATTAACAGGATATATCTGTTCAAAAGCCGAAGTGTAGAAATTAGAAGCCATGGTTTTACTGGGGGTTATGTGCTAAACAATTTCTTGGCCGGTGACTTCCTGGAGTCTTGTCATCACTGCGACGTTGGCAGGCAACCCGACGAGACATTTTTCCACAATGCCAAACTATTCCAAACTCACTCATGCAACCAAGGAAAACCTTGGTCTTTTCTGCTGTAGATGTATTAACAAAGTGACCTCACCGTGACAGTTTTTTCTCTCCCCCCTCAGGTTTCCATCTGTGCCCAGGTGGCTCATGGGATGGAGCATCTGTCCAATCACCGCTTCGTTCACAAAGACCTAGCCGGCCGAAACTGCCTGATCAACAGTCAGAGGCGCGTGAAAGTGTCGTCACTCAGCCTCAGCAAGGATGTCTACAACAGGTCTGTCAGACAATGTCATTTTAATAAAATTCACCAACTTTAATCACCAACAACGAAATCTAAGCCATCTCTGTTCATCTGGCTAATTTTAGTTGTTTCCGTCTCCTTGTCCTTTCTCTTGTGTACATGTATGTAGTGAGTACTTCCACTACAGACAGGCATGGATCCCGCTGCGCTGGCTCCCAGCAGAGTCTGTGTTTGAGGACGACTTCTCCACCAAGTCGGATGTGTGGGCCTTTGGAGTGTTGATGTGGGAAGTGTTCAGCCACGGGGAAATGCCATACACCAAACTCAGCGATGATGAGGTGCTGGAAGGTCAGTATGATGCTTTAGCGGCTTATTTCTATTCCAGGTCCTGATTCAGCACACAAGATGAGAAGGGTCGTTCAAGCGAAAAGAGGTCCCTGTTGGTCATTAGAGTTGTTTGAATGGGCAGATAAATGTAAATTAGGGAGTCTGTCAGTCACCACTCCAGTGTTTCCAGGTTTCTGATTTGGTTTAACCTCCCTCTCTCTGCTGGTCCGCCCCTCTAGCTCTGCAGACAGGGAAGCTGAAGCTGCCCGTTCCAGACGGGTGTCCCTCCAAAATCTACAAGCTCATGGCCCGCTGCTGGGCGTTAAGCCTCAAAGAGCGTCCCTCCTTCTCTGAAATCGTCCACACCCTGGGAGAGCTGCCCTCTGACAGCAAAGTCTGAGACGACCATAACCCCACATCAGAGGGGAACTTTGACCCAACCCGCTTCCCCTAAAATACAGACAGGAATGCTGGATTATTAGTCTCTCACATTTCAGGGAAGAGGGTTGAGGAGGAAACACTTTTTATATATGCATTTCAGACTGTGGCCGTGTGGATCAGACTTCTTTCCTATATCAGTGGAAACGCACTCACGTTTGTGTGAATGGCTTCTTGTGAGCAGCGCCAGGGGTTTACGTTTGCCTTAACCGCAGTATGGATGACCCTCCCCCTCCAGTCACTTGTCTGTGGTTCCAGTGTGACCCTGCCTGCCGGCGGGCGCTCTGTTCAGAGACACTTTGTTTCACGGAGCCTCACAACCTCAGTGCCTCTACCCCTCCACACACACAAACACACACACACTCACACACTCTCACCCGCAGACCTCCAACTGCTTTGTAGGGATTGGTCAGACATTTAGGAAAACCCCTGAAATTTAGGTCCACTACTCTGTCAAGTCCTCTCAGCGTTTTCTTATTAAAGTAGAAATAACATTTAAGGGAAAGTGGGCTATAATGTTCCTTCAGTGGAGCGCTGAAGTTTCTTAAATATTCTATCAACAGCTGCATCCTGAGTCCACCACCCTAAACCTGAAGGAGACACCTAGATACTCTGTCCACCAAGGACCCACCACCATCCTCCAAAGTGTGTGTGTGTGTGTGTGTGTGTGTGTGTGTGCCACTGAACTGTTCCCATGCTACAGTGTACTTTCAAAGAAGAAGTGGAATGGGTTTTTTGCATGAAGGTTCGTCGTCCGTTACGCTCGTGATTTTGCGACGTGAGGAAACTTGTGGGGAAAAGTCATCCGTGTTATGGTAACACTTCAGGAACATTTAAAAAAAAAAAAAAAAGATCAAGTTTATATCCAAGGATATATTGAATAGATGAGATTGTGCCAGCGTGGGCTTTGTACGTTTTTATGTGTGTTCTGTTCTTGTATTAAGTTTGAGGTGCTTATTGGTGACCACCTATGGGTAAGAAGTCATTATACCACATTAACATGATCACGTTGTGTCAGTTGCAGGGATGCAACCTATCGCTGTGTTTAACCTGCGACATATTTTCTTCAGAGGTCCAATCACAGTCTCCCTCCCACTCCAATTGTTTTGTGCAATGCTGCAAAGTGGACCATCACACCAGACAATGTGTACATAATAGAAGCCATGCACTAATTTCACTTAAAAGAATATCCCTCTTTATTTCTATCATGTTGTGTAGTAGGACATGCAGGTGCCTGTTTATTTATGATGAAGGTCCTGTCTTTTTTTTTTTTTAACTGTTTATAATAGGAAGGTACTTCTCTGATGCTATGTATTCATTCTCATGGTCCGTCTCAGTGTGCGTTCAGTCTGGTAACCAGCTGAATATGCTAACACAAAGTACAAAGGAGGTCAAAAGAGTGACTGCTGGTCACCACTACTCATTTAAGTGCCTGGTAAATGAAGGATTATCTTAGCTGTTTCCCTTTTATTGTTTGTTTTTTTTACATTATCTAATCAAATGGAATGGCCTTTGTTTATGAACTTGTTTTTATACGTCATTTTTAGTGTAATATTTTGTTTTTATGAATGCTAGGCACTCACACCTAGACCTCTTTTCTTTTTTTTTTTTAATCCGCTTCAGCAAATGTTCACAGTAATCAGATATATACATACATAAGTATACATGCTGCTGTCAATAAAGGTTCACAGTGTTTCTACTCAATGTGTTGTGGTTAATACTGATAGCAGCACATGTTCAAGAACCCCATCTGTGACGGTTTCCAAAAGATCCTGTTTTTAGTAGGTGTTTTTCTTCCTTTTTAGTTTGGTATGAAAATCAGCTTTTTAAATGATTTAACCTTGCTTTTTAGTCCACGTTTGTGCAGTAATGCAGTTGCAAGCAGGGACAATTTTTAGAACAAGACATTTGTGTACAAGAAAACTCCACAGTAGGTACTTTGCTGCTTAAACAAATTGCATTCCTGTTGTTGGGTATTCAAACCGAAATGCAGTGAAAAGGATCGTGGGAATTAGTTAGCTTCTTTCTTTCAAAATGTTGCCACTTGTAAGCTAACTGAAGAGTTTTCAGGACAGCTCCCGCTTGCAGCTGCGATGCCACACGATAAAATGTTCAGCAAAAACACAGATGACGAAAGGTTCACTGAGGTAGATCACTTACTTCATGCAAGTCTCTGCAAGTTGATTTTCATACTGTGTGTAAAAAAAAAAACTGCTGCCTGTAAATACTTATTGTGTTCCTTTGAAAAGGGGCCAGGGTAATAAAAAGCAGTTTATATGCAGTCTATATTTAATGGGCTGTAATATGTAAAACCACCTGTATTGGCCTGTAAAAACCAGTAATTTTGATTTTACTATTAATCTAAAAGGTTCTCTCATTAACCACTAGAGGGAGGTGTATATTTCCTGTAGGTCTTCTTAAAAGTGACCCTAAAAGCTTGCCAAATATTTTCCCCCCCCATATAATTATGTTTAGAGTTGAACACTCTAACATGACCTTTTATAGCTGCAAAAGAGGATTCCCATATATGAGTAAGAGTCCGTTTTGTCTTGGATTAGTGATAATGTTCTCCTTTTGATCTGATAAATACGTAATTACTAAAAACGTTGCATTTCATTTGGTGCCCGCAGGCGACTTCGGCAGTTCACTGTAGATATTTGAGTTTGTCCTGGTGCATCATGGGCCGGACTCTGATAATGAGAGGTCTGATTGCACAGTAGCCTATGTGAGAGCTTGGTGGTCTGCTGTAAGTATACTCTATAGTGACGGATGAAGAGGCTCAAATTCAGATTTGCACACAGAACCATGGGAAGACAGCTTCTCATATCCTCAAAGTCAATTCACAACACCCTTATATATCCCCTTTAAAGTGTTTGGTATGTTGGGTGACTTTTTGCATAGGCCACCTATTTGACAAACTGAGGATAAGTCTTAATGAGGCTCATGAAACATCCACTTATTCAGTACAAGTGATATTGTGTCACATTTATTTGCCACTTACACCCCAGGGAGCTCTCGTGGTAGTAAAAGTCCATACAGTTACAACAGCAAAAAAATCCCCTAGCATCTTGCCAACAAATCTTGGGTGAGAAACCATTTTCAAATACCATAATATGTTGCATTTGTTATAACCTGCCAGGAGTACCAGATGGGTGGGGTGTACTGCATCATCTCAGACATGTCAGATAAGTACACCAAAGGGCCTTTCTACAGATTGTCCAGTGACGGTCCTTTTCCACAGAAGACATTTTGAGATTTGACAGCAGGAAAAGTACATTTAGCTGTGTCAGTTTCAGGGTCCTGGTATTGTAGGCCTACACGCTGGCTCGCTGTCATTCTGTGATGACTCACTGGGAACGGAGGCACTGTAAAGGTTAGCAACACCTGTGCTTTTCCTACTATGACACGTTATTATGTCTGCCGTGAAAAGGGCCTGTTGTGAAAACTATGCAGGATTGCAATATAGGTATGGTATGCATTCACTATGTAGAATGTAACTTGCATACAAGCTTCTTAAAAATAGTAATCAAATACTCATAGACCTTATTCAGCTTGCCAGCACAATGAACAGCGGTGATGCAAGTCTTGTGAAAGGTCATTAGTGTGTGATAGGAGAGTTTATTCTACTATATTTTTAGGGGAAAGAGATCAGTATACAATGCATGAACAGGAATAAAATAAGAACCTATACATGTTGATTGTTAGAATAATTTGGGTCCTTAAGTAGCCTATTGCACATCTGACTGCCTGAATTGATCTAAACGTATATATCCACCAACAGTAAAATACTGTACGAAAACACATCTAAACTAAAAAAGCATTTCCTCTGACAATCACTTCAAGTCTTTAAGCCAGAACTGATAAGTAAAGAGCTATTCTGGCATAAACACTTTGGGAAAACACTGTTTGTATATCAGTACAACCTGTGGGGAATAAAAAGTTGGATGTTTTGTTATTTTGGTGCCTCTGTCCACGGTGACGTTGTCGGTAGCGCAACCATTTTGGTATTTATTCCAATGAGGGTGCGTTGTTGACCAATGACAGCGCTACTCAGATAATCCTCAGCCAATCGATAGGCGACGCTGTGACTCACCAAATAAGGAGAGACAGCACCAAATAAGGAAACATTGTATCTCTTTATAAGGAGGGAAGTAGTTCCTGAATTGTAATATCACTCCGCTGTCGTAAACGCTGTTCTAAAATGAGATCTCTTGTATGCTTTGCTGATCCATGAAGAGATAAATATTGCGTTATTGGTGGAGTAGAAATGAGCATGTGGATGCTAAAAGGCCGAAACTAACGTTATTTTCGGTTCACAGTGCGGACTACGTGACATGGCGGAGCGACATCGAGGGCGCCCCTCGCGTTTTCCTTTTTGAGAAAGTGCTCCGAGTTTTGGAGATAGAGGAGGAGGGTGAGCCAAACGGAGCCGGGGTTGAAGGGTTTTGGGGGCAGCATCACTTTCGAAAGTTTGTCTCGGTAATTTCCTGGAGTCTCCAAACCATCAACGGGCCCGGTTTGTTTACATTCTGTAGTCCGGCCGTGTTTGCGTCTTGTCTGTCGTTTACGAAACAACGCGCTCCAGCTTGTTTGGCTGGTGTTTAGAGACTCGGTCCAGTAAATAGAATGTTACCGAGCCGGGTTGGATCGGCACCATCTGGAAACGGGTCAGCTTCAGCCAGAGGTACCACAGGACACGGTTCGGGGGTTGTCGGCGGCGGGATCCGTCCCGTTTTGGTCAGAGCCGGGCAAGCTTTACCGAGTGTCAGCGAGAGCGCCGGTGCTGCCGGGCGACCGGGGGAGAGAGGCGCCGTCGGGATGCTGGGGGCTAATGGTCCAGGGGGTCCGAGAGGTGTGAGGCCGGGGAACGGCACTGGGGTGATCCCACTGCAGACCGCCATCCAGGGCAACATGGTGGGGTTAAACACGGCAGTCGTGTTGGCTCAGGGAGCCCGGTTCGACCCGGACAGGGAGAGCGCTCCTCTCTGCAGCGGCTCGGACAACGACTCGGACTCCGGAGACGACGACGACCCAGTGGGTTCACTCGGGGACAGCAGGAGAGGCGTGAAGCGGGAGAGAGCGGAGATGGAGGCTGCGGTGACGGGGCAGGAGGTGGGACTACCACCCGGAGGTTACGGCATGGTGCCCGGTGGGGTCGCCGGGGCAAAGCCGGGGAAGAAGACACGTGGGCGCGTGAAGATAAAGATGGAATTTATTGACAACAAGTTGAGACGTTACACCACTTTCAGCAAGAGGAAGACGGGTATTATGAAAAAGGTGAGTCAGGTGATTTGGATCTCATCCGGCTACAGTAACATTTGATTTGTGTGTCACTCAGGCGTTGCTTGGGCTGGATATAGCCTACTGCAGTATAATGTAGTGCTGTGTGTTCATTCATTCAAGGAAGTAACAATGAGGTTAACCTGCACAGTCATAACACCAGTGGGGAAAGTGCTGCATTGGTAACTACATTAAAGGCATGACCTGTTGTCAGTAGTGGGCCTACATTATATGTAGAGGCTGTTGCCTTGCCGTAAATGTAATTTAATTTCTTTCTTATACAATTGTGTCGCAAACTGACTCACTGTATGTGAGAAAGTCAGAACAAACATGATGGGCAATGGACTTGAAATAGACCTGAGCAAATGACAATTCTATTTATGACCGTGTCCACGCCAGCTATCACACACACACACACACACACACACACACACACAAGGATTAACAGACACGAGCACACACACAGATTTCCAGATAAACTGACACACTCGTTCATGCGCACATACCCATACACCTTTTTAAAACAGAGACCGGCCTAGCCCTAGTACAGTTGGAAGTAGTTCCCATCAGTAGCCCTCAGTGCACAGGCTGTTCTCTCTCTCTCTCTCTCCTCACTGTGAAACAGGGCTTTGCTTGCAGGCGGCGGCCATGCGGTGGTGAGCAGCAGCCGGCCTGTAGGTGCCAACAGCTGACTAAACCCCAGGGAAACATATCAGAGGACAGCCAGAGAGCACTCAAACAGAAGAGAGAAGCTGGGGACTGTCTGTGCATGCATTATGGCAATGTACAGTTTGACCCAAGCGGTCAGCCTCATCCAGTGACGACTTGTCTTGGTTTCAGTTTTGTTAGTTGGATCTGGCGCATAAGCAGTTGACATCATAGATGACAGCAGTTGCTTCATGTTAGTCATAACGTCCTCCTCCACGAAGTTTAGTACCAAAGCAGTATTTCACTGGAAATCCACATCTCGAGCACACAATTGCTGCCATGATAAAGTATTGCTAAGTTGGTTATTTGGGGACGAGGTCAGCTGGTGACCAGAAGCACAGCAGTGGTTTTGTGGTAGACCTGGCCATTTAGCATTATGACTTTAAACACTTGGAAGCCGTGCTTTTATTGTAGTGCAAGAGTTTGTCCTCATGTTACTTCAAAGCGCCTGTGTACTCTGCTGCATTTCTCAATTTTTTTTATTGTTATGTATCCCAGACTGTTGTCGTGGAAACTGAGGTGCCTTTACGTAGGCTCCTGGCAACATGAACACTATTTGACACACTGTGCGGATGGAGATTTTTGAAAATGTTGCCTACACTATGTCAGCCATCACAGAAATTGACAGGTGGGTGGAGTGGGAAGATTCATAGTAGACTGGTCTCAAACTGGTTGCTAGTATGAGCCTAGTTTCATATTGAAGGATGTGGTGAGAGAAGCACAGGCCCTTTTGTTCTCTTCCCATGCATGCTTTAGGTGCGGTGCATGCAAACACTTTCGCAACACAACTTGCTACCTCAATTTGTGGCACTCAATTAATACTTGTGCTTTTTTTTAATTTGTTGGTTCCATTATTTGTCAAGAAAAGGTCATGTTTTCATTTTTGCTCTTTCTTTTTGCTCAATGGGGTGTTTTCGTGGCAGACGTTTTGACTTGTCATGGCAGGAAAAGCACTAGTGTTACTAAAAACTTATATTGAGGCTCTATTGAATTTTGTTGCCTCAATAAGCCCTGCAAAGTGAGCCAAAATGCACATTACTGGGGCTCTGAAACTGGCTCAGCTAGATGGAATGCAGCCATTATCAATGTTAATATTTACACCTTTCCTGCTATATGTCTAGTGCTGAAACACTTAGTCAATTAATTGATGAGTAGACTGATTGATAGATATTATTCAGCAAAAATGTTGATTGAATAATTGTTTGTTAAACATTCACTGGCTCCAGCTCTTTAATGTGAAGACTTGCTGGTTTTTGTTGTTTTTATTTTTATTTTTTATTTTTATGTAATTTTAAATATAGTATTTGGGGGGGCTTTTGGACTGTTAAGCCAAAACAAGCTATTTGTACTACCTTGGACTCCAGGACCGTTCAATGAACTTTGATATAGTTATATGATTAATAAAAAAAATTGAAATAAATTTTAAGGATTAATCCAAAAATATATCATCATGTTGCAGCCAATCACAATTTCCCCAGAGCCTAAGGCGACCTCTTCATATAGTTTTGTCCAAACAACCATCCTAAATCCAAAGTTAATCAATTTACAGTGATATAAAACAGAGAAAAGCACTGACTCTTCTCATTTGAGAATCTGGAAAAGGCCATTTTGGTATTTTTGCTTGATAATTGGCCTCAACAATTTATAGACTATCAAAATTGTTGATTTTAATTTTCTAGCATTCTAACTACCAGCAGACAAAACAAGGTAAAACCTGAAAAATAAGGCCACAAAAAAGCCACAGTAATTGTTGTTTTGAATTACACAACTACATATGTCCATGTTTGTATATCTTATGCTCCTTCTTTATTTGATATATAGGCTTGACTAGAATGTTTTGTGTGACAGAGGAACCAATAACAGCAGGAGTTGACCCCCCCCCACCCCACCCACGCACACATAATTATGAGCAAATCAGCAGAGTAAGGAAACGTATTCAATCATTTTGTACGTCTGGTTTGTGCTGCCACCTAGCACACTTAAGTTGACAAAGTAGTCCTTCGCTGCCGTGGATGTTGGCCAGACGTCGGGCTCTGCTGTTCGGGACCCCTGTGTAGCTGCTGCAGGGTCAATCAAGGGAGATGGTAGTGGAAGAGGATGACTGGAGCTGTGCGGTTCATCACCGGCTTCTGTAATGCTGCATTAGCGCTCGTTAAGGTGAATTGTACAACCAGCCAGAGATTCGTTTCAACACTGTTCATCAGTATACACGCACTTCAAAAACCTCTATATAAATACGATTTAAAGTGCTCAGGTGAAACAAGTGTGACGTAGCATTGAGCCACTATAGCAGTAGCTGGTCATCATTAGCCTTTCTTTTCTCTGTCATCATATTATTGCACACAAAAGGCAATAATACCTTCAGCTTCAGCACGTGCCCAGCTGTAGAGGATTGGCCTGATACAGCTCATAATGAACAGTGTTAGTGTTAGAGCGTGATGGAGTAGACCAGCATGAACGCATGGTTTTATAACCGCTCAATAAAATCCTTAAATTTGAATGTGATGTGTCTCCTCCTCCAGACTCTGCCCAGAGTATTGCACTCCAACTTACAATGGCACATCTATCAGCAAGCTGTGTTCACCAAGGTGATGGTAATGGCACTGTGCCTTCACCGCACCAGAAGCATCCTCCACATAACTTATGACTCATTTAGATAAAAAGGCTTTCTCAGGAGTTCACTCTGAGTGCAGCCTGTGTGTGTGTTGGATGGAGTTGAATCTCATTGTGCTTTTCCTTTTACACTGGGTACTTTTGAATGTGAGCGTCTGCATGCTGTATAATGAATGACAAGGTCAGAAGAATGCAAAGGCGGCCTCAGGTTTCAGCTACCTCTGCGTGTTTGGAATGATTCCTCATGTCCTCCGTCAAGACTGGGGTTACTACTACTCCCCCCTGCCCATGCAAGCCGGCTCCCTGCTGCAATTAGTCTCTCAGCTATATCACACTCTCTATTCTGGGAGCCTTATCACATGTTATTTTAGCTTCATTTGTGCTATACATCAGAGTTCACTACAGGGGTATATTTAGATTCTAGTGTTTTCTTGGCAAGGTTTTTTTTTTCTCCAGATGTTCACCTTTTGGGATCTCTTATATTCCCATTCCAGTGGAGATTAATTTGTCTATGAGACGAAGGTAATCCAAGCCCCAATTTGGTGAACCCTATTATTCTGATGTTTAAATTATAGGCGGACTTCTTAGCCTATCCTCTCTGTCAGAAACTTGAATTTTGTTCTTTCTCTTTCCTAGGCCTATGAACTCTCCACCCTGACGGGAACCCAGGTTCTGCTGCTTGTGGCCAGTGAAACGGGTCACGTCTACACTTTTGCGACCCGCAAACTCCAACCCATGATCACCAGTGAAACGGGCAAAGCCCTGATCCAAACATGCCTCAACTCGCCGGACTCGCCACCACGCTCTGACCCCTCCATGGACCAGCGCATGAGTGCTACGGGCTTTGAGGAGACGGACCTCACCTACCAGGTGTCTGAGTCGGAGAGCATGGGCGACACAAAGGTGAGAATTCAAAAGTGGAAAGGTCTGCTGTCCTCCAGGTGGTCAAGATAAGGATTAAGAATACACTCCATATGTTTTGCAGAGCTTGTAGTGACACTGCAGCTGTGAATCCCTGAAATTGAATGCTGTAACTGTCCCCACAACCCATTTCCCCTGCTTTCAGCAACAACGATACTCGAGTTGAAGGCTTTGTGACTCACTGACTGATTTCTAATAGTGCAAATAAAATGTTCTTTTCAAAAGAACTGATAAAGCACCAATGGAGAGTGATTAATGGATATAGTGAGAAATCTCTCCAAAAAAGGCTAGACAGGCACACAAGGAGAGCAAATAAATCAAACCCACTAGCAGTTGTGGAAAATAATCTTTGTCCTATTGTAAACACAGTTTTGAACTTTTGCCTGTTATATGTGAGGCCTCTGTTTTGGGCTCGTGGTTTGGTTCTGAGCACCAGGTCTTATTTTTAATTAAACCAAAAAGTAGTCCTTCAAAGGGCTCTAGGCTGAAGGGAGAGCCAGATAATATGTAGAGTATTATCCCACATACTAAAGGGAGCTGTCTGCACTGCACTTTTCTGACCTCGCATCCAGGAAAACCTCGTAACACTCTGAGAGATAAATCACTGCAGGTCTGGGTTGTGTTAGGATGAGAAACATGCGGCCTGCTATATGGAGGACTTTGGTGTTTATCTTTGATTTTTGGGATGGAGCTGTCTTGTGTTCATGGATGAAGATTGTTAAACAGAACTTATATATATTTTTTTGAAAATATACTGGAACATCACACACTTTGTGCAGTTTTCAAACTCGGTAACCTTCTAAAAATTGCCATGACAGAAATATGTTGAATTTAGGATGTGATATTTTCAAATGATAAAGATGGATTTTTACTCTGACATCCTCATAGTTATTAGTTGGTTGTGTGACCTATTCTCATCCCTAATGAAAAGCCCTGTATTTCCCAGTGCATTACTGCAAGTGTTCCTAAACTTTGGGTCTTTTGAGATGTTGAAGTGAAGCAATAAATTCATCAGGAACACTTGACTGTCCACACCTTGGCGCAATCACGTGCTGGAAGCCGAGATTCCCTCCACTGTTTACACGGCTTAAGTGTGCCCCTCTGAAGACCGACACTTCCAGGCCTGTTTGCCTGCGTGCTGTTTTCACAAGGCACTAACTAACACGTACCATACACCGTCAAGGATGGGGAGACCATTTCATGTTAAGCCACTCTCATGCCCGCTCTGCTCATTGATAAAAATTAGATTCTGCCTCTGTTGCCATATATGGTATGGTTTCCCTGCCTGCTCTCTTGGCTGAGGCCCCTCACATTCCTTATAAGCTGCAGCGGTCTTTGGAGTCCTGTGATTGCCCCCCCCCCCCCCACCCCCCAC
>CM022471.1:20099658-20112642 GCA_011952105.1 Coreoperca whiteheadi
AAGAAAGAAAAAAACAAGCAACTAATCAGACAACTGAATGTAAATGTAATGTACAAACCTGCAACGAAGTACAAAAAAAAAAAAAAAAAAAAAAAAAACAAGAAAGCTAACAGTGGTCTGGGAGCAAGAGGCGCTTTTTAGGAGGGCGGGAGGAGAGGAGGGTGAGGGTGGGGGTGGGGGGCTTGTGGTTGTTTGTTGTTTTTTTTTTTTGTACTTCGTTGCAGGTTTGTACATTACATTTACATTCAGTTGTCTGATTAGTTGCTTGTTTTATTCATACTGCCACACTTATAATTTTTTTACAACGGAAACTACAAGAGAAATAGGTAATTTAAGAAGGAACGCACACTTAAGTGGACAAGGCCTTATGATATCAGTTACCCCCAGCTCAGGAAAAAGAAAAGGGAAACCAAAAAAAACTTTATCTCCAGTGTCAAGTAGAACTGTTGGCTTGCTTTTATTTATTTTTTTCTCAGTTCTCCTCTTAAAGATTTAATTTTTTTTTACCCAGTTGTCATGACATACATTAATATCTGTAACCCCTACACCGGGTATATTCAATTACAAATTCAGTTGGGCCAGATTTTAAAACCAGGAAATGTAGATGGGCCAAACATTTTCAGCAACCTATTTAAAACCTTGTTTGTTTATTTATTTTAGCTTTTGGTAATGACAAATTTTAAACAAATGCAAATGAATGTCGTAAAAAAAATAGCAGGCGTTTGGAGATGGCCGTAAAATATAATACTTGCCAGTCCAGGCAGGGTTAAACTGACGGTTTTCATTGTCAAATTTATGTTTCAGAGTCGACAGACATATTTTCCGTAGAGCAATTCCCTACTTGTGACTGTCACCAGATGTTTTGAAAAGCTGCTAAGCGTGGTCGCAACCCGCATGAGGAAAAGTTGATTTTGTGAAAGCTGTGATTGGCGGTGTCGCTACATCCGTAAACATCCTGCCTGATCAGTACTCCGCTTGTGGAACTCTCAACAGAGATGAGAAGGAAGTGAGATGGATCACTCATTATGTCCGTACGCTATATGTAGGTTACTTATTTTGTCATATGAGATTTGTGTGTGCTGGGCCACTCTGAGGTTGCTTCTGGGCCGGATGTGGCCGGTGGGCCACCAATTGCATAAGCCAGCCCTACACAAATGTAGAGTGAGTTATTGTCATTTAACTATTCAACTATTACTTCAACCAAAATTGGAAAGTCTCCTGGGAGAATGAAGAAGTGGTAACAGACAGACCGTAGATGGGTGATGGCTCGTTGTTGTTCAGTTTTCCTTTTTTGTCGGAAAGGGCAGAACAACTGTGAGTCCTCTATGTGGCCCTCCCACTTTTGACTTTCCAGCTGCTGTTTAACTAAAGAGGTAAAGGACCTTGGACTGTCAGAGCCCCTCAGCAGCGCCTGGATCTGAGCTGCAGACCAACTACGAACTTCTGAGCACTGTGTGGTTTTGGTTTTGTATACTTATGTGGATTCAGAGCAGCTTGTATAAGATACCACCTGCTTAGCCATCTGTATGTCATGAGGCCCAGAAGACTCGGAGTTAACTGTGACACCCATGATTATTTTGTTAATTCTCTGACTAAACGAAAGTTGTTGTTTTTATGATGGGGGGAAAAAAAAAAAAAACTCAGTGAGCCATACTAGCAGATTATCTTTAATATTAAGATGTGAGCATATTGTAATGTGGGACTGGGAGCCAATCCTTACAGTAGCTCCAGGTACATGTTTGCATGGTGGTGTGTGGTTGGAAGGCCTTATCAGTGGAGTACATGCTGGATCCTCCACCTCTCACCCATGTAATCAGTCACATATAAAAACCAATAGTGCTTGGCTAAGAGATTGGCCTAGCCTGCTTCTACACTGCCTTTCTGTTTATTAATAATGAATGGGCCTTTTCAGAATTTCAAACTTATAGGCCACAACACACCACAGTAATTTGCTTGCACACTGTAAGCCTGTTGTGACACATGGCTGTGTTTCCAGATACTAAACCTGTATTATTCGCTCACCTCATCTGTTGCTGCTGCACTGTGCAGAGTGCATGCAATGACACTGAAGCTGGATCCTCCAAAGGACAAGCCCAGCAGATCAGGAATTATACCACGGCGAGTCGATGCCCCGGAGTGTGGCCGCAATGCTTCTTCAAAAATGAACTAGCCACACGGCCGCTTTAGCATGCCCTGTTTTAGAACTGGCCTTTGTGCCCTTAAAGGAAAGTTGCGGATTTCCACATTTCAAACTAGATGTGACGCAGCAAATAAACTCCCAGGTCTCCATCATCCCCAACAGTAGCACGAGACTTCTCCCACTCTCATTAACAGCCTATCCACTTGATAACATTAGCTAAACAGCTTACGACACTGTACAGTGTAAGTATTAATCTTCTTCTTCTTTTCCTTTCGGCTGCTCCCTTTCAGGGGTCGCCACAGCGAATCATGCGCCTCCATCTAACCCTGTCCTCTGCATCCTCTTCACTCACACCAATCAGGCTGCATATTGCTACATAGTGTTAGCTAAGTTAACTTCGAACGTACATAGTGTATTCATTAACTCGTGAGAGTTTATAACCTGTCAGATGTTACGGAGTGCTAACGTTAAATTTTCAGCGCGATGCCATGAAAGGAGTGCACATATGGTATTTCCCCCCTTTATAATGCTTACATTACATTGTGAACAACAAATCTGCGTTGAAATAAACAAGAGAAACTCTGCTGCGCATATATCTTCAGCACCAAACGGGAAGCAGCAAACTGGGTAGTTACTTTGGTGACGACCGAAAAACTGTCATTATGAAATAGTCCCATGATATAAATAAATCTGGCATCCTGAAATAAAAGTCCCATGAAATGAAACGCTATTTATTTATTGAACCATTTTGACTCATTTATTTATTTCATGGGCATATTTATGTATTTATTTAATATTGAATGAAATGGCATTCCATAATGCTGCACCGTCTCAGTTAGCCCCAGAGTCAAAAATGAAAACTTGTAATGTCAACAAGTTCACGTCACTTCAATACATGATGGACAACTAACAAATAATGTACCTTGTTAATAATAAATACAGTATAACTTTAATTTCTCCATATCACCCAGTTATTAAAGGGGTACTTTAGTGATAAAGTACTGCACTTCTATGAAGTTGGAAGATTTAAAAAGGACTCATCCAAATCAAATCAGCAGACAGGGTTAGTAGAAGACTTTTAGTCCCTAGTATTGGTCAAGCCCCTATAACACTAGATCCTACAGTTCCCATAATGTAACAGCATCTATTTAGTAGACCCTCCCTGCCCACATCTTTCAAACATCACACCTTCAGTTTGTAACACAGACTCTGTGAAACTGAAGTCTCAAAGCTCAAGCCCGTCATCAGGGTCTGATGACATCATCACGGTTATCTATTTTCTTGGAAGACATTATATAACTGTTTTCAGAGAGTTGTACTCCCCATGACTATTAAACTATGTTTACTACGATGACATTCAACAAAGGTTCCTGGCTGGACTTGAACCACGGATTGAAGAGTTAACAATGCATTATGGGATACTGAGGACTAAAGGTTTTGTCCTCCACATTTGGGCAAAACAAAGCTACATTTCTTGGCCACATTTGGAGGAGCCTTTCAAACGGAACAATCTGTTACAATGTCTTCTGTACTCTGTACTAGTACTTCTGTACTATATGTGAAGAATCAGATGATCAAGCCATTGAACTTGGACACCACATTATGGATCCTTGTTGGCTTTGCATGTCCCATTCATTCTTGAAGGGCCCTTCCTCTTGCCTTGCCACATTTCCCATTGTTTCCCTGCTTGTGATCACACCCCTTGTTAACGTGAACCAGTAGAAAATGTACTGCCTCTATTGATGTGTCTCAGCAACGTCTGTATCGGTTTAATCAAACCCTCAAAGAACATTGAACCCACAGGAAAATGCAAACTCTTTAAATGCCTTCTATCGTGTCCTCTTATTCCCATACTGCTGTTACAGATCATTAGTATCAAGTGTTTGTGTAAGTGCGTAGAAACAGGCATGGGAGGTTTAGATGTGCTTTATAGTCCCAGCCTTACGCCTACCCTGCTCTTATCATGCAGCCCACTCACCAACACGTCCTGCTCTGCTGTTCAATGGATGTTCACATTAGCGTACGATGCTACGTCTCACCTCCTTTGATCTTAAGTTCATGTGAGCATCTCATCTGCCTGATCTCTACGCTTTTGACTGAGATGTCATGTTGGTTATGGTCCGTTAGTTGTCATAGTAACTCAACAAAATATGAGCGCAGAAAGGAGGTTTTTGATCCTCTTCAGTAGAGTTGGATTGAGCATGATGATTGGATGAGTATTCAGGTGTGTGTTGCAGTATTCAAAGAGGATACACAGTAATGTTCCTACACACCTCGTGTGATTTATATATTTTTTCCTCCCTTGGGCATTATGTATTCTGGAGTAGCATTTTAATAGGATTTGATTTCCTACATTCAGTGTTGACCCTTCTTCAACTTAAATGCAAGTTATTGCTCTTTTAAGACTTAAGAATGGCACTGTTCAGAGAAACACTCCCTGCACTACTTAGTATTTTACATATGGATGCAATTACAGGGGTCCCAGCCTGTTTCTCTACCTTGTTTATGTCATTTGCCCTCAGTCTATTAAAACCTACTCTGATTAAAGTCACCCATCCATTGATCCCTGAAAACACTGCAGCGTTAAATATTAAAGCCTCCTCCTTCTGCCCACTCTGCTCTCAGGTGCTCAAAGAGGAGAAGCCCCATTAATGGTGTTGTTTTTAGGTGTCCGCATATGAAACTCTTCTGATGTTGCTTTGCAGTCACTGGAATAAATGGGTTATAGCAGAGTAGAGAAAGTACTAGTGCATCAGTTTGAAATACTATCAACTTCTAGCTAGTCAAAAATAGAATCTTAAAGGGGCACTCCACTGATTTTACACATCCAGGTCAATTTACGCAGTATCTTGTTATTAGAGCTTGACCCATACTAGGGATGAAAAGTCTCTATCTCACCATCTGCTGCTTCAATTTTCACCATTCTTTTTTTTTTTTTTATAAAAAGCTGTCTCTTGTGAGTCTCAAGTTTATGAAAGTACAATACTAAATCGCTGGGGTACTCCTCAACTCGATGTTCTTCCCCCTTAACCGAATCCAATACTAATTTAATTTCATCCAATGATCGTCCCCCGTCTTTCTTACTCAGTGTTTGCTTTCTTCCACAGGATACGCTGAAGCCGACGTTCACGGTAGCCAGCCTACCAGGCACTACCAGCAGCACCCAGTCCACAGTACCCACCACCTCCACCACCATGCAGGTGAGCAGTGGACCTTCGTTTCCCATCACCAACTACCTGGCGCCTGTCTCGGCCAGCAGCAACGTCAGCGCCAACGGTACCGTCCTCAAGACCGCCGCCTCCACGGGGGTCATGCAGCTGCCCAGCGGTTTCACTTTCATGCCTGGTATGTAGAAGAGAAAACATCCAGAGCTCTGTTACAATTCTTCATTTTCTTTTTATGGTTTGTTTGTCTTAACCTCATCCTTTAGAATCGAAGTGACAGTTCTGCGGGCCTGCATGTTTTGTTAACGTCACCGTGTTGTCTAGCTTATTAGCTGATTAGAATTTGAATGGCACTGCGCCATGACCCCAGCCGGTGATTGTTCCGCTCTCTCTTCGAGCTGTTCTCATCACACAACAGCCTTTCATTGCCAGTCACCAACACTCAACGCCCTTGGATTTACAAAGCCCCTAGTATCCAGGGAAGCCACGTCTATTGGCGACAGGGCCTGCCTTTGATTGTCACTTGGGGACAGGAATAATTAGTTGAGAGGGACACAATAGACCTGGCAATGAGGGCTGACGAACACGGCCCTTAATTAGTCATGAATATTCAATGAAGGATCGGTGGCTTGTGCTGAAATTATAATGGAGGTGTACTTTGTGGAGCCGGAGCTTTGTGACAGAGTGGTCCTGAACTAGACATGACCCTTCGTTAAAGGGGGACTTCACAGACACACTCTGAAACTCAGGGGATCTCTACCGCACCAACTCAATGAGGATTTAAGGGCAGCAGGCTCTGATTTGGGGATCCCTAAAGTGTTTCTAAATTGGCTTTCCCCAGTAATTATTCATTACATTCCCTTTTCATACTGGGTCTACATCTGTGGGTCTCCAAGTGGGGCCTGAGGACTCCAAGAGGTCACGATTCCCCCAAAGACATGAAGCAAATTTGTATTTCATGATAATTTCATTTCATATGATCTCATCTGTAAAAGAAGCTCAGTGCTCTGGAATACTTATTTGGCCTGTTCGTGACATGAACAATTTGAAAAGGCTAGGGTTGACAATTAAATGCAGATGGTGTAATCTTTTCTACGGTGTATGCTGCTGTTGTTATCATGTTGACAAGAGTCTGTGTTTTAACTGTGAAGCCGAACAGGCCCCACTGCTCGTCAGTGTTGTATTTTCCAGGTACTGGCAGGAATGTCAGTAGCTAGCACTGTGTTGGTTGTCTGCGCTCTGCCACAGCTGAACAGACAGACCCACTAATGGGTCCTTGGGTCCTGTATGTTATTTTGACTGGCAGCTGAAAGGACAGCCAGGCAGTGTCTCGGTCTTTCTCTTCCTTCTGCAACCTTCTCTCTCACCCTCTCCCTCCCTCGATTGCGCTCTCCGTCTCTTCTGCTCGCTCACGCGCTCTCTCCTCTTCACCACCTGTCTGGCACATAGCAGCAGTGCCAGGTGGAAGAACACACCCTCCCACACTAGAACCCCCTCAGTTGACAGCTTGACAGGGTCTTCCCACTCGACTGCGGCAACTGTCTATGGAGCATATGACCAAATGTGAGGGTGTAACTCCAGAGTCATATTTTGAAATGAGATATCTGACATTTTGTAAGAAAAAACAAAGAAATTGGGCTTCACAAAAGGACACACATCTTTACAGTTGGGAAGTATTTGAATATTGCATGTTAACAGATTTGCTCTTCGAAATTACTAGAACACATGTGTTTAGGTGCCTTAAAGTCAACTAAAATCTCAGTGTGCTAGCCAACCACCTAATCACTGCTTAATACAGTCATTCAGTATGTGTCACTTGACTGAGAAACCATGTATATATTAAAACTGCTATTGAACATTTGCATTATTAAACCTTTGATTAACAATGTTACAACAACTTAAAAGTACCCAGTAAAGTTTTTGACCATTAGTAACTCTAGCTTGTAGCTTTTACAAGCGGGTCTCCTTTTTGTTTGTCGGTTTCAGGCTGTTCTTCTGATCGGCACACAAGAAACCTCCACAGGGCACCTTTTTTAATATCTATTACTTGAAAACTAAAATCACTCGTATTACTGCTTGCTTTGTTGCGCACCAGTCATGTTATCTAGTCAATTATCTAGAAATAGATGGATAAATGATTGCTTGACTTCAATAAATGTAAAAAAAATAATAATTTCGTGAACCTTGCATCCCTAGCTAAATGGGTGCACATGTGCTGCCATTTCATATAAGTTTGGGCCAACTGAAGATTGTAGAAATGTACTCTGGATGAAATTAAGTTAATAGCACTTCTTCAACCTGTACTATCCTTTCACTTTAGTCTTATTCCCCCATGTGTGTGTGTGCGCCCCTCCAGCAGGCACTCCTCTCCCCCCCGGCACCCCCACCATTCCTCTGAGCCAGCTGCAGCAGCACTCCCTGGCCCTCCAGGGGCAGCATGGTCAGGCCCTGGCCGCCGCCCCGCAGCCACAGCAGGGACAGCAGGCTGTCTTCCGCTTCCCTGCTGCTGTCTCCCTCACAGGTGACCTGCTCTGCATGCTGCCACGACTGTGCCTGCTTATTCTAAATCATAATCACATCATCTTAACGCTGCTGTGCTAGTACTGCTAATGCTACCTCTTCTGCTATGACCAATAATCTTGCCCGTAATGCTAGGATTACTAATGCTAACGGCGACTTCTTCTGCCTCGGCTAATAGTACTGCCAATGCTTCTACTGCCAGTGCTACCATATGCCACCCCTACTGCTTAACTCCCCATATTCTTACTACGACTAATATTCCCTGCGTGGGGTGTTTGATGACTTACTGTATTCCCTCTGTGCCTCTCCAGGAGCGGGGGTTCCGCAGCAGCTCCAGGCTATCCAGGTCCACAACACCCAGACGACCTCCAACAGCGACAGCAGCCCCGAGATGTCCCACACCTCCACAAACTCCACCAGTAGGTCAAATCCTCTCTCTGACGAAAGACTGCCTGTCTCCTTCAGGCCAGCTTTAATTTAGCATTTAATGAAGTTTCACTTGTGTACAAACCCACCATCATAATTTTAGTTTGGCCTGAAAATACAAATGTGCAGCATCTCAGCGAGTGGAAAAAGGGTCCTCTTGTGTGTTGCTGTCCTACTTGCAACTTGACAATAGTGAAAATGGCATTTGTGTTGTATTTTTTTCTAGCTTGCACGGTTTGTTTTTCATTCTGCTCCTGTTTGGAATGAGTTGTGTCCTGAAGGGCACTGTTATCGTGCCACTACTCACTGCATAAGTAGGAGTTAGCAGTTGAATTTAATTAGATATTAAGCGCCATCTGCTGGCCAATATGCGTACACACCTCTTGCCCTCAGTGTGACATGTGCTACCCCCCCCCTCCTCCTCCTCCTCCTCTTCCTTCCAGCAACAGTGAGTCTCCCAGCAACCATTGTCACCTCGTCAGTGCCAACATCTGTGGCGGGTCACATGATGTACCCCAGCCCCCATACAGTGATGTACGCCTCCACGCCGGGGCTGGCTGACGGGGGGCTGGCTGTGCTCAACGCCTTCTCCCAGGGCACCTCAGCCATGCAGGTGGCCCACGCACAGGCCCAAGACCCAGGTGAGACACTGAAAACACAGGCTGAACACACACCTTTTTACTGGGTGACAAATGTGGAGTCATTTGTAAATGAATTCAACTAAACATAATGCTAGAGAGTTTGCTGATGGGGAAAAACCATGTGTGTGTGCACCCCCCCTCCAGGTGCTGTCCCTCAGGTATTCCTCACAGCACCTCCAGGCACGGTGCAGATCCCCGTCTCAGCGGTGCAGCTTCACCCAGTACGGCAAGATCTGCATTTTACAAGTGAAACTCTCATATTCCCTATGCAACCAGCATGCCACGTGACTGCACTAATGCATCCTAACCGAGCACTGGCACACAGAGGCCACAGGGTTGTCACCTGTTGCCTCTTTGTATGAATGTGAATGTGAATCAGCTGGCAGTTTAACTGTGATTTTTCAGCAAAATACACACTCAAAAGACTTAACAAAACACCATTGTAGCAGTGCATGAAAATCAGAACTTAAATATATATATATTTTTTACTTTATAAAGTTTAGAGGGGAATTCATTTATGTAAGTTGGTTTAAAATATAAAGTATTTTTATTAAATGCAACTGGAAAGATCCTATAGAACTTCAGGTTATATTTGGTGTGCTGTTTTAAAAAAACAAAACAAAAACAAAATACATTGATCCACTCCACAGAACATGATTTCAACGAGTAAATAACTTACAGATATTATTACAGAAAACATCAGCATCTCTTACAGCATTACACCACTCCATTTAAAAAAAGAGCATGTAACGTAGCAGGATTTCCATCGGCACGAGGTGTTGTGTGATGTGATTGGCTGTCTGAACTGTCTCCTGATGTGGCTGTTTTGTGTTCCAGATGGTGATTGGCCAGCAATCGAGCGGCAGCAGCACTAACCTGACGGAGCTCCAGGTGGTCAACCTGGACGCAGCACAGAACTCAAAGAGCGACTGACAGATGTTTAACATGGGTAGACCCAGGGACACACGCAGACAGACGTCTATTTATTGATGCCTTCCTAAGAGTTTCACATTACACTTCTGAATGTGACTTTAAAGTACATATATATATACACACAAAAGGGCATGTGTGGCTGACCCTTATTCAGTATGTTTTGGTATATAAATATATATATATATATATATTCGCAAATGCATAGGAAAAATATCACTACATCAATCATCAGAACCTATTTTCTATGCCGTTAGATGGTGTTATTTTTTTGTGTGTGCCCGTTTCTTCGCAAATGTGTAATTTACATGTGTACACGCACACTGCAAGGTGCCACAGCTTCACACCAGCCAAAGAGACGTTTGTTTGTCTGAATGTTCCAGTGTGAGCAACTTGTGCACAAGCATGTGTGTCTGCGTGTGCACGCATATCTGGGGTTTGTAAATGGGCGGGGAGACGCTTATTGACTTAAAAAAAAAAAAGACAAAAAAAAAAAGACATTTGGAAATGTACATAGTTTTTGGTTGGTTTTTTTTCTAAATTGATACTTGTATTTTTAGCCTGGTTAAGTTTGTGCAACGGCATGTAGTTGTTTTTTTACGTAGTGGGTTTTGTATGTACATGAAAATGATTTGCATAAAGAAAATGAATTATTTACATGTATATGTAAATTTAATATAACAACATTTGTTGATATACTGTCAAGCTGTTGGGAGTTTATCACTACACGATGGAGAAAGAACGCTGGATGTTTTTCTATATTTTTTTTTTTTGATTGTGACATTTGTAGGATGGTCCCTCAAACAGAATCAAGTAGCTGGGTCACAAAATGTAAAACATAAGGTATTTATGGTTAACTGTTAAAATATTCTTTTCTTTAGCTGGAAAGATTTCAGTGAGCCGATGGTATGACATCATTCAGTTCTGCATGTGAGGTTTCCTAATGAAGCCCTGATCTGGCACTTTCTTGTGTAGAAATTGTGAAAACTATGACAATCTGATGGAAGCTAGTTTGTTTTTTTGTTTTTTTTACCATCCCATTTTATATTTTCATGTGTTCACACAGAAAAATGAATATAATTGACATTTTGAAAACTGTCACACACACACACACACACAGTTAATATACTTAGTGATATTTAAGTTTTTCATTTGTTTTTAAATGCCACAATAGTTGACTTGATCCTTCTATGGGTAACAAACCTGAGTGCCAAACAGGTTTTCATGCGATCACATACATAAGCAAACTTTGCCTAATTTGTTTAAAAAAAGCAATCCATTGTAAACCTGTTGCTCTGATTTGCCTCCACTAGATTGCAGAACTTTAATGTGATGCTACTACTGACTTGAGTCGGTGCATTGCACACAAATCTCTCATTTAATGAGACACTGTATAGACTTGGCAATTCCATTTCGATACTGCACTCAAAGCATTGGGGTTTCCTTGTATGGAAACACTTGTTATTCAGTGCAGTCTCAATGCTGTACTATTACAACAGGAATGATTATGAATATTTTTGTAAGAACAAGGATCTCTAAATTTGGAAAAGTGACTTCAGGTGCTTTAAAATACTCCTTTAACTAGAACTGTAAGACCCTCGCTGACTGCAATCTCAGTATGTACCTCAGCAATCATTAAGAATGCGAGTTATTAGACAGAGCCTTCTTTCTGCACCATAGTGCCTCTTTTTCCATGGCTGACTCCTAAATCACTGCAAGGCAAATGTGAGATTTACTTATTTCCAGACCACCTCACATGACTTTGGTCATACAATCCTCTGCTGTGCCCAGAGAGTGAGCTTTTGACTAATTTTTTTTTTTTTTACAGAATTAGCTGGATGACTGAGTGTGGCTGGCTTGGAGCCAGAGAGAATTTGACAGAGGATAAAGTACCCAGGCTGACTGCTGTTCAGTTGTTCACTGGCGCCAGGGGTCATGTTCACGCTGCATGTTCTCTGGTCTGTTCCTGTACATGATATCATGTCATCCTGTAGGCCTGTTTGCATTACAGGTTAAGGACATTCAATTCCCCCATAATATCTGGTGGTTTTTCAAGAATATTTTGAAGGGGGATTATTATTATTGAACAGACTGTGGTTTTCACCTTGTCGTTAAAAGAAATGGTTATTTTGTGTATTTTTGTTTTGTTGTACAGATATTTTGTAATAAAAACAAGATGAAACACAATGAACTGTCTTTTTTAATTGGGACGGAGACCGTTGAACAAAACCATATTGTCCTGAACAAAACACAAGCGTATTGAAATGAAGAGGGCTGATGTGGAATCAACGAGCCAAAGCCTCAGAGAGAACAGGAGACCGCAGTGATCACTTACAATTAGTCTGTGAGGCAGGCGGAGTGAGCATGCACCTTACCTTAATGTTTCAATTATGCATTGCACAATCACAAAATCAAACTGGCCGTGAGATATAAGTATAATGAGACTCATCCGTTTCCACACCAGAGGAGAGCAGCGATGAACATAAAGAAATGCAGCAACATCATACAGTGATTGGTCTAAGCTGAAAAGAAAGTAAATCCATTGGCATCCGATTTTTGACTATATACTGAGAGTCCTGTACATCATCACAAACCAAACAAAGTCTATGTAACATAAGAGACAGGCATAATAAGATCACAACAGACCACAGTGAAGCAGAAACCCCTTACACATCGATTCTAGGAGTCCTCAGAGAACTGCAGTGTAAAGTAAGGCATCATATCTCCCTGTCAGCGTCCTCAAAGAACAAAGTGCTGACAGCTAAGAAATCATCACAGATGGCTGGACTGCCCCCCCCCTCTCCCTTTCAACAATGAAAAATAATGTATAAGCATGCATTTACGCCAGGTAGTAGCTCTCTATTGCTATTGTACACATACAATATACAAATGTACAGAACAAGTTGGAAAGATAGTTGATTAAAAAATGTGAATGATTGACAATTTAAAAAAGGTTTCCCATTAAAATAGAAATGTTACTCCTGGTACACCCTAGATTTATTTTTTTTAGGTTTATGAAACAAAACATTTGGGGGAAAAAAAAGCTTTTTTCTGTTTATATTTATATTATGAAGAAAGACAATGTGCAAATCTGATTCTATACAAGCAGTTGCATAATGTAGTTTAGGTGCTTGAGTGATGGGTTTGAGGTGGGGGGGGGGGG
>CM022471.1:20112667-20226838 GCA_011952105.1 Coreoperca whiteheadi
GGGTTTGGGGGGGGGGGACGACAAGGCTCAAGACCCATGGCTTCAATGAATGATTCTGTCCATTCTCTCCACTAATAAGTCATTACACTCGCACGTCAACAAACTCCTCGCCAAACACGCTTTCCAATCACGGAATCATTCACACTGGGAACATAACACAAGACCCAACGTTATATTAAGTAGCATATTGATTTAGACTAATTCAAACTTAATGAATCACAGATTCACGGACACAACAAAAAAAAAACATTCTAACAATGCACAGCACCGTGATCATTCAAGATCAGGATGAAAAGGTAGCCTAATACTGCTAGTAAACGCAACACCTCATAGGAAGTCATGATAACCTATGGCGGAACTCAGAGCTCTTAGGATACCAGCGGTTTCCAAACTGGGGGGCTGGGCCCCTCCAAAGGGTCACAAGATAGATTTAAGGGGCCGCGAGATGATAAACAATATCGGAGGATGATGTATTTTTGCTACAAAACATGTTTGTTTTTCCAGACTTTCTTCTAATCTTCGCTTTTTTCTTATGAATTACTGGAAAATTTCAATAAAAAGTCAGAAGTTGGAATCACATATTGGTTGAACTGTTCACAACTTGCAGGCATTTACAAACAGACAGACATGGCTTTGTTTAAGGGATCAAAATCCAATAAAGGTTGGAAACCACTGCTGGAAGCTACAGTATGTCCAAAGTTAATGATGTATTAAAGACACTGGTCACTAAAATAAGAGGTTTGGTCCTCTGTATCCATCCCATCAATAGAACAAACAAATCATAAATGGTTTAAAACACAATAACACTATCTCCTGGATAAAATAAACACTGGTGCGTGCGCAATGCAACACTGGCTCCGGTGGAATCAAAAACAAGATGCCTCTTTCCACAAATGTCAACTTGACATTTCCTAAAAGCCAACCAAAGGGAAAGGATGAACGAACCTGAATAACGTAACGGGTGTAATGCAAAGAGATCTGCGTGCAAATTCACATAATTTGCAAAATTCACCATTTCATTTCAGAAAATGTGATGGATGGTGACATCTTTGGGTGACGGTGATTGCAGATGAGCTTTGGGAGCACAAGCACTTAAAGACAAACTGAGGAAAGACGAGGACAGAAAGCAGCATCTGCTTAGTCAGGTTACTTTGACAGTTTTAAATTCATTTTATCTGAATATGATTAGTTAAAAAGGCAACCTGAAAGCAAACAAATAAATAAGAGGACATATATATACTTATATATAAAATATAAGTGCAGTATCGTAAATACTGCAGTTCAATATGTATGTAAATTCAGGTACATATAGGGGTTGAAGGTAGTGGGCATTTTTCTTTACAGCCTCTTGTCTTCAAACGGACAACACGTTAGGAGTTAAGATAAAAATGTTTCAAAAGGAAACAATCTTCTGTAACTGAAAGGTGCGATTCCACACTAAGGCAATGACGTTTACAAATGGGTGAGAATGGGACAGAAAATAAATAGACAAACATCTTTTCTCCTTGATATAATAATTACAGAGCTATCATCTTTTGGCTGGTGAAAAAGAAAGATGGTTTGGATGGGTGGGTGGGGGGGATGCAGAGTGACCATCTCTCTGCACCTCGACCTCTATCCTCCTCTTATTCCTCTGCTGGCTCGGCAGTGTCTGCGCTCTGACCTGCTCAAAAACAAGACCAAAGACTTTTTATGGTGGAGCCCGAGAGGCCAGAAGAGGGGGAGCGACGAAACCCGTCCGTGTGGGCTTTAACAGTCTTGCAGGGATGAGCGGTTAGTGGTAATGTTTTGGCGGCCTTTCGCCACCGGTACCAGCACACCCCAAAGGCCCAGTTTACTCCTGAGCCGTCTGCCCGGCCGAGGCAGATCGATGAACAGCAGGGAGATTACGGCGAGGAGGCGGCGGCTGCATGGTATTTGACGAAGGCGATGGCTGCCAGCTCTTTGCAGAACTCCTCCAGCACGATCACCCCCTCCAGCAGAGTCATGTGGTCGATACTACAGGAAGGACAGACAGGAAGGTGAGAAGTGCGTTCCAAAAGTCAACACAGAAGATGAGAGCACCCGAGCCACGTGGAAGCACGTACGTGATGCCCTCTGGCTCCAGACCTAATAACCTCTTCCTCACGAGCAGCAGTTTGGGTGTGAAGTCTGGGATGCGCTGAATCCTCAACATGAGATCTCCCACCACCTAACACACACACACACACACACACACGAGAACACAAAGTGATTACCAAAACACAAAAGCACTGCTTCCATCCCTGGGTAAAAGGTGCAGTAAATCATTACTACGCTCATTGGAGTCATTACTGTAATTACCATGAACAAACAAGACCCAAAACTGCCTTTTACACTGTGTGCTACTGGGATAGATTTCAAAGGAAAGTCAGTTGGACTGATTCACAGAACAAAATAGGTACACAGTCGCAGTTCTTCCAGTAAGAAGCAGGTCGAGGAGCAGCATGTTCACGAGATTCATAGCAAGTGCAACAGCACGAGAAACACTACTCTAAATACCACTGGCATAAGACAAAAGGCAAACGATCGTGAACGTGATTATTTATGAAAATTCAATATCAAACACTTCAGGATACTACACTTAATAAAATCAATCAAGAAATCCCAAAGTACCCAAATAATAGTGATGGTAAGCTATGAACACATCTCCTGTCAATGATGGATAAGATAAATCCCCTTACTTACCCTGACGATGACGGAGAACAGAGACCTGCAGCCAGGGGCCAGGTTGATATAAGGGTCCAGCAGGTACTCATGCAAGTGGGGGTGTGGTAACAAAGACAGCTTGGACAGCACAGCCGTCACCTGCAGGTTGACATCGTAGGGCTGGGGGACAGAGAGGGCATCAGATATAAAACGTCCTAAAAGATAAAGATGTCCTGGAATTCCTTCAGTGTGTGTGTAGAAGAACTGCTACGAATAAATAACAGTCAAGTGTCTCAGCAGTCAGAAGCTTTAATAGAGCACACTGCCTTTAAGATTTGACTTCCTAGATGCTGCAAGAAACCCATGAGCTGCCAAAAAGTGCATTTCGCGTCTGAATCTCTATTAGTCATCTTCACAATTCCCATCTAACATCATTTGTCAAATGAGTTGATGGCGAGAGCTCGTTCTTTTGTTTTTTCAAAAAATAGAAGGCCTGTCAATCAGCTGCTCATTTGCATTTTCTCCCAATTTCTCTCTCCCCCTTCCATTAGAGGACTAGTCCGTGTTCTCTTGCAGCAATAAAATTATCTTTTGGATGCGCGGGTAAATTAAATCTGAGTGAAAATCTGTTTAAACTGATCTGCTCCTTTACAAAAACAAAAAAAAAAAAAAAGGGTTTTTGGTTAGAATTAAAAAAAACAGAAATGATGGCTCTGACTTAGTTTGACCTTAAATAACCTTTTGTGCTGATTAGCATGCGCAAAGCTTAATTTATTCACTGGAATCTGGTTGTACAAGACATGCTAAATTAACCAGTTCACCTTGCCTAAATTACATTTTAGGATTGTGTAATGTATTAGGTCTGTGTATTTACATTAACTAAAAGGCAGTTTTACTATCACTTTTTAGATTCAACTAGGTGTTACAATTTGCTTACAATCAAAGCTGCACCTGTGATTTCCAAAGGGCACACTTTGCTATTCAGACTTGTGGACTAGTGGAGCTTAAACAATGCGACAGATATTTCCCCACTGAAGCATGCGGTTATTCTGAATGACACAACAGACGTTTACTATATGGTGGATCAAACTGACCTGATCTAGGATGCGGCCCATCCTGTCGAAGAGAACCTTGAGGAAGTGGCCCTCGAAGAATGGGGTGTCCAAGTTACACTTCTCAAAGGGCTTTGGATTTCCCCTCCAGTCCCACCGCTGGCAGACCCCACAATAGTCCCTGAACTGAGGAGAACAATTCATCTACACTTAGGATCTATTCTACTAGTGACACGAAAGAAAAGTGATGAGCAACAGAACCTAATAAAGACTAATGATGAAAGCCGTAGGAAGAAACACTAATGCAGATTTCTCACCCCGCTGCTCTTCGTCCCGTGTGTCACAAGCCTCAAACATACTGAATGCAGAACGAGCCTTACCTGTCTGTGTGCATCTCGGAGGTAAGTGTCATAGCCGGTGCCTTCAACATGATACGATGACTTTGCCTCATCGGGCACCAAACACAGGAAACTGCAGGCAAGAGAAATGAACAGCTCAACTTTGGGGTTTTTTTTGGTTTTTTTAAAGACAGAGGAACTCCACATACTGTATCTTGTATCATGAGCAGACGCTGTACCTGTTGACAATCTTGTGGACCTCGGTCTTCCCGTCAGACTTTGAGTGGTCAGGACTCTGTGGGGGAGAGGAGCTGAGCCAATCAGAACCAGACAGCCTGCTGTCTGGAGAGGGGTCATCACCAAACAGTGGATCCTCCTCAAGGTCTCTGTAGAAAGAACATGTCTTTTAAAATGTATACACATTTATGAGAACCCGATCTGATTTCGATTGGTGCTACTGAAGTGGTAAGAAAAGATGCTCACTTTTCATCTCATTTTTCCCAAAGGACTTAGGGACGTCTCAACACAGTGCATAACTCTGAGAAAAATCTGGCCCACTGGTTGTAATAGTGTTAAGCTATTTTATTTAATTTCTGTTCTCCTTCCTGGTACGAAAAAAGTGAGAAGTCCACTTTGTCAGTGTTCTTGGGTGTAGTTAAAAGCGGTCAATATGTGGTCTTTCATGAGATGATGGCTTTTTAGGCCTCTTTAGGCTTCAGTTCTGTTGTGCACTGTGGGAAGTGAATGAGTGTCTACATAGGAGATGCAGTTTTACTTGGACCTTGCATGTAACGTATCTGGAAGTATGTTAACTGTATGTCTGTAGATATACAAATGTCACTGACATTCTTTAGCTCTTCCGTGAACTCCTCTCACCCTCGCCCCACCCAAACAATATGATCAGGTCATATCATGTAAACACAGTATGACAGTGCTGCATTTGGTGACTTCATTCCTTTACATGAAAACTAATGTCATATAAAACAACATCAAACAACGCAAGCTATTGCTCATTATGTAGCATTATCCCAGAGTTGATCAGTTATCATTTGCTGACTTTCCCACTAACCATGGTTTAGAAAGATCCCCACCAATTGAAACACACAATAAGGAACGGTTTAGTTGAATCGGCGGCACATCTGAAAAACACAGCTAGTTGATGCCTTCACTTTATTTTCACTGGTGTGTTTGTGCGGATAATGATTTTTCGCAGCTCAGGGAGGTCAGAGGTCAGAGGCAGGTCCTTACACGGCATCATGGGGCTGCCCGTTCTCCAGGGGCTCCCGCTCCTCCTGCGGTTTGTTCTCCAGGTAGTTCCTCTCTTCCAGGCTACGCAGCACCAAGCTGTGGAGGATGTGCTGGTTGGGCTTCTGGATCAGCTGCTCAAACAGCCGCAGTGTCATGATGCTGATCTGGGGACACAGAAGAACGAACGAGGCTAAGCTCCCACAGTAAACCCAGAGCAACATGCCAAGTATTGTCTCACTGACAAAAACGTAGGCAGTGGCTGTTTCAAACATTAGAGATGACTCAGCTCTCTTTTCTGTGAGGAAAATTTGTGCAATGGCTCTTTCAGAGACTAATTAAAATTCATGTGATTTTGGTTAATCATATGATTCAGTGAATCATGTGATATGCCCTTGGAGGGCAGATGGCCATTGGAACTTTTGAATAATGAATTTCATTTTTGAAGGCACATTAATGCGATCAAGAAAGGGTGTAATAAAAAGGCCTGAATGAGTCTAATCAGCCAGTCATAAACGATGTTAAAAGGAACATTCATTAGCAGGACCAGGTACATCTGGAATAACAATTATACGATAAGAACCTCGTCTGACAGGTGGTCGCAGTGCTCGATGAGTCTGTGTCTGAGTGGAGTCTGAGCAATCGTAGCTGGAGTCTCTGGCTCTCTCTCCTCTCCCAGCAGGAAGTAAACCATCTCCTGCAGCAGAGCCTCCGAGGTCACCTGCCTGATGATCCTGTTCAGCAGGGCTGTGGAGGTCAGGATGCCCACCTCGGACCTATGTGCACCCACAAACACGCCACGTGCTACTGAGCGTTCATGCCACATAACACGCTGACAAAAGACTAACAATTTAATAATTGTTGATTGATTGATGATTCAAAGCAAGACCTACGTCTGCATAAGCTGCGGTTCCATAACAGACACAAAGAACCTTTCTCTCACTGCTTTTGCCATCACTGCAGCTGCTGACTGGAAGACCGTGAAGAAAAACAAAACATGTAGTTCAGCCTTCTGAGGCTTACAGACACAAAAAAAGTCCTCCTTTGGAGAGAAGTTGTTTTATTCTGTCTATTCTGACTAGAATATGACACATCAAAACACAGTGAGTCAGCATTGGTTAAGGACCTTCTGAGCCTCCTTGATCAGCTGGTCACAGTAATCCAGCCAGGACAGGAAGGAAATGAGAGCCCTCTTCCCTGTGAAGACAGCAGCATCCTCCTTCAGGTTGTATACATCCAGACTGAAAGTGGGTGGGGGTGGGGGTGGGGGGGGGAAGAACATTTAAAAAAAGTTTAATGCAACTCTTCCAATGTATCCACTGAAAAATAGCCTTTCACAGACGATGCTATTTAAGGGCTACCTGCTAAGTCACATTAAACCAAAACGTCCGATGACAATTGAATTGTATCCAAGTAGTGCTACAAGTCATTACGCATTGGATTTTATTAAATATGTGGTTATAGACAGTAAACACTGGAAAGAATTTTACCCCCAGTTGACTGACTCCACTGTCTCAATGTCCAAGGGGTCTATGGACTGTGGTAGGGCTTTATAGAAGGAGACCAGCCTGTCGGTCAGAAGCTCACAGAGCTCAGTGTTTTCAGTTAAACACTTGGCAGCTGCAGGCTCTGGTAAACTGACCAGCAGCATCAGGCCCTCACATGCCTTCACCACGATCCTGCCATCCTGAGCAGGGGAGGAACAGATCAAACTCATGAATACAAACTTTGAACTCAAATGAAGAAAAAGACATTACATATGTAACCTGCAGTAAATCACCGAAAAATTTCCTTGCCCACGTATAACTTACATTGCTCTTTGTGAGGTTAAGCAGGGAGGTGACGAGATTGTAATTGTTGCTGTTATTATTGTTCGTGGTTGGACTGGAGGCGGAGGCAGCGGCGGCAGCCTGTGGCTCCTCTGTCAAAGTCTGACCAGTGTCTGGAGCCAACACATTCGCTTTCACCACCTCTGTCCCTTCAGGACTCTTTGTCTCAGGTCTCTTTGACTTCTGCAAATAAGTCAAAAATAAGAGATATTCTATGAACTTAAAAATCCTGTAAGGCGCTTACTTTTGCTAGTAATATATACAGATAAATATTTATGAATGTGCCGCTTAACTGTTTTTCTCCCTGGTGTCATAGCAACTCACCTCAAGGAAGAAGTTGACAAGGTATGGGTCCTGCTTCAGTTTGGCACAGACTATACAAAGGAACTGAATCTCTTCATTTTCTGTAGGAGCAGCCAGCACCTCCCCACACAGACGGATCAGTTTCTGACAGAGGAATGTCACAGCGACAGAAATAAAAGTTACAAATAAGCTGAGGAAAAGGACTTTCAAAAATAAACTGAAATCCAGACTGCAACACGTCTCACCTGTACAGGCCTGTGGACATTGATGTGTGGCAGGAGAGGTTGACGAATGTGGGCTAGCAGCTTTGTGTAGAAGGTAAGCACCTGCTGCTTCATCCCCGGAGGACACTGACGGGAGATCATACAAACAGAATATGTAACATAGACGTGTTTACATCCTGTATGGAAATACAGCTCACAGTGCAGCTTCATCGAAGAGCCTACCAAAATCGTGTATTCACATACAATCACTTGTTAGCTTTTGAATTCACAGTCGTACTGCAGCTGATTGCACACTCACTGCTGTGTCCAGCCCCCCCAAACTACAATAAATCTCTCTCTCTCATAGATATTTATTGCATTTTAATTGCAAGTGTACAATTTATTCTTCTTCTTCTCCTCCTCCTACCTTACTTGTTTGTATATAATTTAAATTCACAATTATTCTGTTTATGTATGCTTTTTTTTTGCAAGAGCTTTGGCAATGTTAAGATCTGTTTTTCGTGCCAATAAAGCCCATTTAGATTAGACTAAATAATTAATTGGCCGGGTAACTAATTATAATTATTTGATTGGTTGATTAATTGATATATCAATTAACTGATAGCTTGATCGACAGATCTATATATATAGGTCTGATATTGTGATATGTTGTTCCCGGAGGCATTGTTCATGTAGTTACCAAAGCATGACTGCCTTACATCTGCCTTGCCCAAGGTGTAGAGCGTCTCCAGGATCTTATGATGTAGGAGATACTCCATGCAGGGTCCTGTCTCTCCAGACTCCCTCTCCCCTTCCTCCTGGGTCAGGATGTCCAGCATCTGTTCCAGGTGGGATGGGATGTTGGTGTCTGTAACTGGGGCTTTGTCATCTAACGGGGAAAACAAAGAAACATGTCAGAACCTCTAAAGATACAAACATAAGTGAAAAGGTCTTGCTCATCATTTTGGAAGTGTGAGGTTTGCTTATGCACCCTTTATCTAACCATTTCACCTCTGCAAGGTTTTTCCTTTCCAACATTTTTTTACCTCATGCTCACAAACAAAAGCACAACTGTGCAAACTACGCAGCTCTTGCATAGCTTTTGCTTTAATCCAAGTGCAAAAAGTTAATTGTTGATTATAAGAAGTAACGCTGTTATATTCTGATACTCTAACATTTTGTGCATTGCAAAAGAGGTAATTTAATCTGTTTCACCCTTGAAAAATTGTTGGTAGTGCTAGCTAATGGCATTGAAAACATTTTCCTTGGGGGTTCGTTTGACACATTTATTGTGAAGCACATGCAGAAAGTGGTGAGTTACTGACAACAGCCTGCTTGTGCATCAACATTAGCGTAACCCAGAAAATGAAGGGAGCACGACTCCTGGCAAATAGTAATAAATAAGGCAATAGTGTGCACGGTGGGCCAAATCAAGTGAATGAATGTTGCACAAACACAAATAAAATATTTCAAATTTCAATAAGCCTTTTCTTTTTCAATCAAATTACTATTCAGTGCAACTGGGTTTCAAAAGTGAAGCCCCGGTCAGTTGTGAGAGTGAAATAGTAATACAGTGTTAAAAGAGTGGCCTAATTATGCTTTCCTTGTTTGTCACCAGTTAACAGGTGTGGGTCCATTAATTCAAGAACAAGCTAGGATACACACACGTCTGTCATGCTGAATGTGACAAAGCACACAATGCCAGAAAAATATGGTCAGTCGGTGAAATGAAGGTTAATTTGGAAGATAAATCAGCACAACAGCTTTCATCAAAATGATCAAATAGTTCCTTAAATTAGTCGTCATGTGGACCGATGAAGGCCAGGCTGCTTACAAGTGCCCTCAGAATAATAGATAACTAGCAAAACTAGTGATTAAATGCCCCTGAAAACAAGCTCAGCTACGTAATACGCAAAGCACAGATTATTCCCCGTCAGCTGTTCAGTACATTTCTACCAAGGATAACGGCTGCAAAGAAGCTGTTGCTTAGAGTGAAGAATAAGAGGAGACATTCTTGGCCCAAAATAAACAGAGACTAGACCTCAGTAGTTCCAGCAGAAGTTGTCAAAATTTTACATGACTGGGTTCAACCACCAAGTACGTGAGATGCAACCTGACACGGAGGCAGAGCGTAGGAGTTCTACTTGTGCAGGTCCAACAGGCAAACACTCTCCTAGTCTGGAGCGGCTTTGGGCCAGACGGAGTTGTTGAAGTCTATTGCAAACTCAACCAGCATGACATTCCCAGCATACTTCACAATTCCACCCTTTCTACATAACCATTCCCTTTGCACTGCCTGCGTTCATTTTGTATACTGGTGCTGGATGAGCAGGTGATTACTTAGTTGATAAACAGACATTTTGATTATCAATTACTGATCATAGTTAAAAAACATGCAAAATGTTGGCTGGTTAAAGCGTAAAAATGCTGCTATTTGCATGCTTTTAAATAAAGCAAGTTTAAGACAACTATTTTGGATCTGGTGAGTTGTAACGTGCACTTATCTTTTAAAATGTTGACAATAATACGTTGATCAATCAACAGTGGATACATCATTGTCTGAAACTATAATACTGTTACATACAGTATGAACAACTTATGAACGAGCGGAGTTTCCTGTGATTGTACGCAAACTTTAAAGTAGCGTCATCGGTACAAAAGACAGCAACAGCTTTGAAGGCAACCAGGGGCCCGTTTCAGAAAGGAGGTTCAGTGAAAACTCGGAGTACGTTAACCTTGAAATAAGGGGAACTCTGGGTTTTCTGTTCCAGAAATGGAGGTATGTTAAACCCGAGAAAGTCGGCTAAGTCAAGCCCGTTTCTGAAAGAGAGGTAACTTATCCTACCAGGGTAACTTACTCTGGTCGGGAGCAGGTGTTCTTCGGTAAACCCAGAGTTTCGCTCGGTCTCCACCCCTTTTTTAAAGAGGAAGCGGTGTTTAAATAGCTAATTTCATTGCGCACACTTCCGTCAAACATAGACCATCAAAGTGATAAAATGGCATGTGCTTTTATGGACGATCCTGTGGATGAAGAGGCTGCATTAATTTGTTCGGAGTTACATTTACATCGGGGGAGGCTTTTGAGGCCGCGACTGGATTTTTTTGTCATATCCGTATGCATTTTTATTTAAGCGGTATCCTTTTTCTTAATAGTCAATTAGATACATCCATAATCTCATCCAGCCTTACATTAGTAACATCAGCCATCGTGGCCGTGCGCTTACATCCGAGCAGATGCTTTGCGTTACTTGTTTCTTTCCAAATGGCAGTTTTCTGTCTCACATCGGGGATGCAGAATACATCAGTAAGGCTGCTGTATGCAGAGCGGTAAGGAAAGGGTGCATCGCTCTTGAGTGCTTTCTGAGAATTTTTGTGTTGTTTCCTGGCCACAATACTAGCTACAAATGACTTCTTCAACAGTGATATTAGATTAATGTAATAATTTATCACTCTAAAGAATTGGATTACTTATTACTTTCTAAATCCCATATCGTCCCCAATCACTTGAACAATACAAGGAGTCATGAAACTGACCAACGTGTGTCGAGGGAGATGGTTAAATTGAAAATATAGCTTTTAACATTAAAAAGTTAAGTTAAATCCACTATTGTTTTAAACTGAATTGTTCTATAAGTCTATGCAGTATTTAATGCAGTTACTTCAGATGTAACTTTAAATGACAGAAGAATTAAGAGTTATTCTTTTTCAAGTGAATAGAATTAAGGTACAGTATTTAAATGTATTAGTAATTAATTACACCCAATAGTGTATAACAGTAATTCCAATTTAAACTTAGGGCGTTGACTCGAGCAGCTATTTTCTCCCAAGCAACGTCAATGTGCTTCGCAGCTGCAGCCGTGTTCATATTCTCCGTAAGCTTGTAGAAGCACATCCAATTCTGCTGGGGAGAAATATGCAGACCTCTTTTTGTCTGGTGCTGTTTCCATGGTGACTCATAATATCTGTGCTCCACTGATGGCTTTTTACAGTTGTGGTGCACGCGCTTAACTCAGAGTCGGTCTACTTAGAGTTGACTAAACTAACTCATTTCAGCTGTTCTGTAACT
This sequence comes from Coreoperca whiteheadi, assembly GCA_011952105.1. NCBI lineage: Eukaryota > Metazoa > Chordata > Actinopteri > Centrarchiformes > Sinipercidae > Coreoperca > Coreoperca whiteheadi. The sequence goes on from CM022471.1 coordinate 20,124,371, forward strand.
GAGAACTCAGAGCTTCCAATCTCAAATCAAGTCAACTCAGAGTTCAGGTTTTTACTCAGAGTTGGTTGAACCTCCTTATTGAAACGGGCCCCTGCACAACAATAAGTCTACCTCTGATGATGTCGTGACCATAAGTCTTTCAGACTTTTCTTACCAGAAGTCTCAATGTAATAATGTGTAATGGCTTTCCAGTGATAGACAAAGTCCTCCTGCAAGGGCAGCGACGGGGCAAGCTGAAAAAGAAGAATGGCAATGATAAGCGTTGTGTGTTTATCATAGTGGTGGGCCCAGAGAGTCCCCGCTAATCATCATGGCAACATGTTTCAGTCACTTTCAAGCGTTGGAGCAGAGACTGAGAAGACTGGTTTGTTCTCAGAGAGTGTCTCTTCTAGTTGTCAGTAAATATCTCCTCAGTGCTTAAATGGTCCCAATGTGCCACTACAAGATGACTTTGATCATTGTGTGTAGCAGTTTTCAAAATGTTTAAAAAAAAGGGAAAAGCTTTCATTGTGGAGTGACAGAGAGGTTAACGCTTGTCACGGATCATGTCCTCAAAAACAACCAACATGAGCTCACAAGCTAATATTAGACGTTTCCCTATCAACTCACATCTTCGCCTGAAGTCTAAAGTGATCCCTTTGGTTAACTCACCTGCCACCCGTCTATTGTTTGAAACCCGTGTGAGGCAGCTTGAGAGCAGGTTAACGTTACAGCTGGTTTCCTGCTGACTGACGTGTAACAGCAAGCGTTTCACAAAAGTCGATGGGAGATAACCCGCAGACTATTCCGTTAACGTTGAAACGTTTGCGCAACATCACACAAGGCCGTCCAATCATTTCGACATAAGGCTGTTGTTTGAAACGAGATAGCCTGCTACGGCATTAGCCATTAGCTTAGCTTCTTGGGGCTATTCTCAGCTCCCATTAGCGGCTAACTAACGTTAGCTCAGCTCGCCAAACTAGCTTTAACACAGATGAAGAAAATGGCAATACGGAACTGTGTCAGTTAGTAACATAAACGAACAGACAAATAAGCACACCCACGAACGTACAATTGCTAACAAGAACAAACAAATTCACACCACAAACAAAACGCTAACATTAGCTTAGGCTAATTAGTTAGCTCGCTAGTTAGCAACATGTCCTTAATGCTGACTTGATGTGATGTCTGGGCGACAAAAGGCCCCTTTCAACCAAAATAGGCAGTACACAAAAGCAAGCCGATGGATAAATAACTATATGTTTTTGGTTAACCCCCCCTCCACAACAACTCACCGCTTCCACTGCGTGCTGGAGAATGGACGTAAATTTGGAGAACATTTTGTTCTTCGACTGGACCAGTTTCTCCCGAGAAGACCTAGAGAATTCCTCTATCTTCTTCTTCCTGTTGCTTCCGCCTCGATCCAGATTGGAGGTTTCATATAATGACCCTTGTAACGAAAGAATAAATGCGTGCAATAAAAGCGTTAACACGTTGCGTGCCCCCCCCCCCCACAGGACCGCACAGGCCTGGCACAACCACTGTAAACAAGACGTCCAACGTTACAGACACCAGCAGGCTAACTAACGTACGCTCACTTTGGACACGGTGGCACTTCCCTCGCCAAACGCTGCTGTTTTAATCCACCAGGGGGCGCACGCACACAAGGCACGGGGTTGTGATTACTGACAACGATCGATGCATACAAATGAAGACAGCAACCAATACATTCAATGAGGGACAGAGATCGATATTTTCAGTTTGGAAACAACAATCAACAAGCCCACTTCAAATGTAAAAGCAAGTATGGGATTACAAAGCGATATTGGTTATATGGAAAAGCTGTTAAATCAACTGATCATGCTCCCACACGATGCACTGCGATGCTTTTCTCAGAAATGTCAGCGTTTTCCCCCCACTTCAGGGCTGCCGAGGTTATGCTCGCTTAAAGTCTCACGGCTTTGGGGACAGAGTTGAGGACTCCACGTGAGGTAGAAAAAGCCAAATAAAGTGGCCGGATTAGTGTGTGTGTGTGGGGGAGGAAAAAAAGAAACATTCGTTGCTCCAGAGTGCCTGTCAACTTTATGATTTAGTCCAACTACCACGTCCAAAACAGCACAGTCATCCCAGAGCAAATTAAAAAAAAGCAGGCTAGCCGGTGTTACGTTTAGGTGACCCGAGTGCAGCTGCAGGGAAGGAATTTCAAGAATGATTTTAATTTATAGCTCCGTAATTCTGTGATATTATGCTCAAATATGGACATGAACTTGTTGGAAAATAAGAAGGATGCTGTCTGATCCAGGACACGCCCTGTCGCTGGAAAGTGCTCTCTCCATCGGCGCAGTCTAGTCTAGTCTACCAAATCGCAGGCTGTATGTTTCTCTGCGTTTAATCCCACTAAATGACAGCCAAAAACTTAAAGTACAGATAATATTAGCCTGTCAACCGGTCTTTTTCCCCCCTCCTTCAGAGCTGCACCGGGGCATCTCCTCCTGTTCATCTCGGCAAAGAAAGAGAGGCTCTACCTACCGGGCATGTCTGCTAGAGGTGAGTATCTTTTGCCGCAGAAGCCTTCATAACAGTACATATAGAGGAAAAAGTCTCTTAATTTGGGGGGAGGAGGAGGGTCTTGGTTCAAGGATGGATGCGATGGGGAAGAGAGCCCATTTGCGTCGTCTTTCGGGAGGATGAGGCTGTGATAATGAGACCGTTGTTGTAAGTAGGTTACACCGGTGCATGGCTGAAACTACAGCTTCCCACTGCTGCAGCCCTTTGTAGACAGCCTACAACTTATTTTGTTAACGTGAACACTTTGCACTCTGGTACAACCTGTGAATAGATCAAAAAAATAAAAGAAATCCCAGCTGTGATAATGAGCCTCCTCTAAATGATGTTTCCTTTGACATTTGATATTGCCTTTAATCAGGGATGGTGCATGTCATTAGTTAAAGGCTACACACACCCTGACTGTTGCCATGTGGTGTGTATTCTTAATTGACTGGTTGTGATACAGTGGAGTAGTGAAATTTGAGGGTCGCAAGCTGGCGAGGTGACAAAGAGTACTATCTTTTTGGGAACAAAAAGCAACACAAATGCAAACTGTATCATTTGGTGCAACAGTCTCAACCTGTCTGAGTTGTGAAAATGTTGTCATTTCTTGCTGAGCGCGAAACACCTGATACCTGCAGATAGTGCAGGCGGGACATGTTTGTTCCCATCAGGCAGACCTCTGTGCCGTCCTGGATTTGTGTCAGGTGACTGTGTTGGCAGAATAGACAAAGAGCCTCCAGCTGTTCCTGCTATAGGTTGTGATCAGGTGGTCCGACTGCCTGATTGAGAGCTGGATAGAATCAGACAAGTGGCAATGTTAACATGACCTCCAGGTTACTATAGTAAATCTGCAGTTGGATTCATCATGATGGGCCTGATCCTGTTATTGGGTAAAACAGCAATGTTTTATAAAGAAGCTCAGGCTGTACAGTATGTCACTCCCCTTCCAGCTCTGTATTGCTGAGCCTGTGGAGCAAGATGACTTTGAACACCACCACCCCCTCCATCATGATGTGGTCTACTGTATCTGGTGGAGATCGATGGAGTTCAGAGCCCGCCGCTTGATGGCCCCCTGTGGTACATAGATCTGATTAGCACGCTTAAGCCCCTGCAAACAGCCAATCATTATTCATGAGAAGTAACTACCCTGCACCCTACAGTTGTCTGATTGTGAAGTGCCAATTAGCTCTGTGTTGGTTAGGTTCTGTGTGGGTTATTAATTTATCATCACAGAATAAATCAGGCACATTGACACAAACACCATGTTTCAGAGGACATAAAGTCATTTTTCTGTAGGTAATAATTCAGAATATTTTTTGGATTGTAGAAATATATTTTATTCCTATACTTTAATGAGAATCTGCATGCACGTTGTCCACATAAGTGTTGAGCAGTCAGACTGTATTTTGAGTGAGTGAGTGATTCAAAATGTCTTTTAATTGACTGGTCGATTTACAGAAAATGAATGGGTAACAATTTTGATCATTGATTAATTGAAAAGTGATTTTTCAAGCAAAATGTTTTCCATTTCCAGCTTCCCAACTGTGGGCATTTGCGCCTTTTCTTCGTCATATGTGATAATAAACGTCATATCTCTGGGCTGTGGACTGTTGGTTGGCCAGAACAAGCAATTTGAAGACGTCAAATTGGGCTTTAGAAATGGATGATTTTCCGATATTTTCTAGAGGAAACTATTAATCGAGTAAACAATCGGTGGATTATTAAAAAAATGAAAATAATTGTTAGTCACAGCCTAATGTTGATTACTGGAATGAATGGACATTATCCCTGAGCCCCCTTTATGTTCAAGGTATCAAAATATAGTTGCTGGCTCAGCCTTCATTTTTAACCTCTGGTTGTAATATTCTACATATTCTACCATCCAGAAATCTATAGGCAGGATCTAAAACACGTTAGCGAATTAAAAGAAGTTAAAAATGTCTCAAATGACTGCACTTTTCCCTCCCACTATACATTTATGATTACCTGCCCCTCCCTCGGTTGTCCAGCAAGCATCAGCCAATACTGTTCTCTCAGTCTTGCAGTCGCCCACCCCCCCATCCCTGTTGTCAGCACAAGGCCATCAGCTTTTACCTTGGTAGTGATGCCCTTCCATTAGTCACCCCACCCTCTGATACACCCTTGCGGGCAGACTGCTCTTTCTGGGCCTTTCACTGTCAACGCTTTTCCTGCGCCGTTTTCTTTTGTCTAGAATCTCTTAACATGATTTTTTAAGATAAAACCATTATTTATTTATTTATTTTATAAAAACCTTTATCCTGGGGAGGTTGACAGAGCACGCACTGTATATTATTTCAAGAAGGGCTTTCACATTCATTCCTACCTGGGAGCTGCTCAGTGAGTCTGCCATTGATGGCCATTGAGCCGTTCGACCAGAGCAACTGGGGGTTAAGTGCATTGTTCAGGATCCCCCCGGTAGTAGCATTTGACAGCGTTCCTTATCAAATTCACCCATGTACAATACGTTCTCCCTCTTGTTCTGGGAAATCACCTTGGACAGTTATGCCATTTAGCATAATCTCTTCATTTATTTTTATAGTTTGCTGTTCTGCTACCATTGGATCTCTACTGCTTAGGTCGGCTATTCATGCGTGGGTATATTTATTGTTCATCATTTAAGACATTCATCTCAGCTCCACTGCAGAGTTCCCACATGTGTGGGCCAATGTTGTTCATTCAGTTTTCTGCTACTCTTGGGCTGTTGCATAAGTTGGCATGTCATATTTTATATATGATTTTATGGACCATTGTAGTAAAGTAGTAAAGTGTGCTGAACTGGTGTATTTTAGGTCTTTCCCCTCTTTCTAAGTTAAATGTTCAACAAACTTTCAGCAACATGAATCAGAGTTTCAAGGTTTCATAAATAATCAATAAATGTGATGTTTATTGTTAAGGACAGGGATCCCAATCAAAATGCAGACAAACATTATTGAATTCAATTGTAACTTATTTTCATGTAACCTTGCAAATCAGCCTTATAAGCAGCATGAATGTAAGTCATAAAGAGATATGTCTTTGGGGGACGCGCTTCCCTATTTTGTTCCAAGCTAGACTGCTTTTTTCCAGCAATCAGATCTGAAAGTAATCATTGCATTTGGATGTATGGGTAGCTTTAAATGGCTAGTAGCAAAGGAAGTCGTCCCCCTGATACCTGGTACATCTCTAGTTCTGCCCTGCTCCAACCTCCTTCTCTGCCCCGCCCTTTCCTTGAGCAGGGTTAGCACATCCTGCACACCGTACCTGTTACACTGCAGTGTAATCTGGATGACTAATGGTGGATGAAAAAGGAGGCAAGGCTCCATTCTGCAGTAACACAATCTGATGCCTCCTCCTGATCCGACCACTGGAGAGGGCTCACGCTCCAACAGCACGACCCTCTGCATCAGCACTTTTCTCTCTGTGTGTGCTTGTGTGTGTGTACTGTATGTGCGAATATGAGGGTTAGTGTGCGCGCGCATGCATGTGTCCTGGCAAAAGCCTGAATAATTGATGAGCAGGGGGAAGGAGTAAAAGCGCTGCCGGACGGGACGGTGTGTGTGTGAGTGTGTAGAGATGGGGGAGAGGGATACAGTGTGGCAGGAGCCTGGCTACGCTGGGCTCTGCAACTACGCCCAAAAAATCACCTCCTGCTTCGGACTGGATGGTAAGACAGGGGGAAACGGGTGAAGAGGGAGGGGGGTGTGTTTCTTCTAGCGTGGAGCAGGCGGCAGAAACGGCAGAGGCTATGAAAATGCCTGTAATGTATTTTGTGAGCGATGCAGGTTTTTCTGTGCGCAGGGACAGCAGCCTTGTTTTCCGAGCATGTATGTGTTGACTTGCGAGCGTGTGGGTAGTTGTGTCAGAGCTACCACAGAGTGCATGACAATTGGAGGGCAGTGCCTCACTGCAGCAGAATAGCATGTCCTTAGATACTCTCAGGTCCATGTGTTTGCATGCGTGGGTGTAAGAGTGTGCGTCTTCTTGCTTATACCTCACTGTCGCACTTCTGTCTTTTCCCTGGAACGAAACTCTGGCTTTCTAAATGAGAGAGTGAAGGTGTGCTTGTAAGCGGAACCTGAATTAAGTCAAATGAGTTAAATGCTGTATTGATGTAAATATTAGATAACTCAGCCAACCAAGCTCCAGCCATCCTGTTTCTGTGCACCCTCTTAGACAAAGAGGAAAATCATTCAATTTGAAGTGCAGGCCAAGCCCGACATCTCCAGACTAAAGGGGTGTTTTATGCTTTGTCATTGTCTGCTGTTCTTTTTTTTTTATTTTTATCATTCCTGCGTTCCACAATTGATTTTTTTCATTTGGTCGGAGAAAGTAGAAGAAGTAGTAGCGTTATCTGTCTGATAAATATCCGACGTCATGGGAGGTTTTTCATCTTTTCTGCTTTTAGTTGTTTATCTGTTTTTACTGTATGTATTTAAGAGACAGTCCCATCTTGGCAGCGCAATTCTTTATGGTTTCAAAAAACCGGAATGTTTTCAGTTGGTTTAAAACATATCAGAGCACTGTGGGGTTATGTTGTTTTTGTGGAGTTGGCTCAGATTCTCCCTCTGCATCATCATCTTTACACCTCCCGCCAGGACATGTCGATGACTCAAAATTAACTTAATGCCAAAATCACATTTCCAACGAAGGTGAATGCATCTTTGACTCAAGAAAGAGAGCTTGTAAAAAATTAAATAGCTAGATGATGGTTACACAGATTTGGCTTGTCAAGAAAACATTCTGGAACTCCGTGCAGAAACAAATTTGTCCCAACATTAGATGGTTTGAAGATTAAAAACTCGGAACATGCCTTCTTACTAAGTTACATCTTCCAAAATCCTAGACCCGACGATTTCACCGGATAATGGAGGGCCACTGCTGGCATTTCCCCTTCATCTTTTATTGTGAAGGATCCTGCTGATGATTAATGGTGGGTTAGTGCATTGTTGGCTGCTGGAATGACCTTGCTGGTTGTTGACCTTGTAAAGGACTGGCAGACTGCCCTCAGAAAGTATGTCTTGGATCACTGTGATGCTGTACACTGATATGCATCCATTTAGTCTTACGGTACCTGAACCCACCTGAATGCAAAGTACATTCACACAAAATCAAACTTTATGAATATAATCGAATATACCGTAGATGCATCTAAAATACTTTCTCAGAGAGGACTTACTCTGACCTAAAATGTAGCCCATTGAAATAAATATGTTTTTATTTTGAAAAGGTCTGTAAGAATCTCAGCTCTTGATTGGACATGTGAATAAGCAGAGCAGTGATTGGGGTGCACATGAGTCACATCAGGTATAGATACTCCCACCGTACACTGGGCCAACCTGATGTAGAGCTACCTAACCCCACCCAGAAGATAATCATAGGCTCGACGTCAGCCCTAAGCTGCTTAAGGCACCAGGCTGGTTGGGCTGAAGACACTCATAGTGTAAGCTTCTTTCCCTGTTCCTCTCTCTGCTTTACCTGCAGCGGAGTGCTTTGTCATGCCTGCTGTGTAGCATCTCCACCTCGAGGTGGATGTCAGCGCTCCACCTCTTACATCCACTGCATTTCTGAAGCGACAGGTGGAGGGATCCTAACAGGAGGAGTTTCCACTAGAGGCCTCCCTGGATATTGCCATGATTTTATGATGCGCTGCTGCGAAGTGAGCCCATCAAGCTCTGGCTCCTTTGTTTCCGTTTTGTGCCTCTATGAGCACCCCACGTTCTTCATGACCAAAGGCGACTGGATTTTAGAGCAGGTCTGAGCCCGACCCTGGCCAACGTCTACCCGCAGTGCTTCACCCTGGGACAGTTGTAGGGGAGCAGGGCACCATGCCCACTCTGCCCAATCTCAACAGCCTGGGCAAGCTGTGCAGCTCCAGCCGCAGCCACAATGTCGACCGCGTCCGGGTGAAACGCAAGAGCTCAGTCAAGCGCATGTCCATCATCGAGGATGGGCATGTGGCCGAGGTCCTGTACCTCATTCCTAAACAATACATGGAGCAGCTGCCCTACCTCGACCCAAATGACTATTATCTGAGTGAGAGGCTGAATGATGTCGCTACAGGTAGGGCAGGAGAAAAGATGTATCTAGAGCTATCTATGTGAACAAAATGTATTCACCATCTCCCATTACAGCCATCCATCCTAGCTGTGGCTGACTCATAACTACAACACCATTCAGCTTTAATGATGATTAATCAATGAGTAATAAAAATTGACCATTAAAGTGCAAAAATCTTTTTGCATGGATTTAATGCAAGCACATTGTTCTACTTTTAGACATTGAAGTTACATTTAATTGTATTATTTCTTTCCTTGTCATCTGCTTTTCCCCCTTCAGCAGTTGTTTGTTAATACCACGAGGGACTGTTGTGTTAGTCTCGTATTGCATTTTGAATGCATTGCTTTGTAGTTTGATTGTGAGTAGGTGTCTGAATGTGACTTGATTAGTTGTTGCTCAGTGATTACTTAATTTTAATTGGATGGCAGTGAGTAATTACACCTCTTGAGGCTTTTCACATCTGACCTGCGCACGAGTTTACGCAACCCGACACCAAAAAGTGTTACTGCAAATATTGAAAAAGTCAGGAAATAATCACTGTCCTCTCCATAGTTATATAATGCAAACCCATATGCAAGGGCAGACCTGCTGCATTTTGCCAAGCAACAGTACATGAGGAAGCGACATGGTGGCTTACATCAGGATTACAACATGGGCATGAGGATAAATCGAGATTTCCAGACCTTATGTATTCTCTGACTGCGTGCCAGGCAGAGTAGTAAAATCATCATTGCTTGGCACTTAGTTGTTTGCAAATACCCCAGACAGCAGAAACTCCTTCTGTTTTGGAGTTAAAGTTTGATTTTGGCCAATAGCCCAGGTTCAAGGAACGTTTGTCACTGCAAACTGACTCTAGATCAAACATCACAGAGATCAAGGCTCATGTTAACCATTTACTTTCCTCAGTGAGAGCTAAAAACTTTGTTTTTTTTGGACTGGAAAAATTCTTCCATGACCTTTCGGAGACCCAGTGTCTGGAAAAAAAACATTGGTGCTTTCAAGACTTTCAAACTCACAAAGAAACAACGGTCCTCATTTTATTCACCCTTCAATCCAACAAAGCTGAAATATTGTGTTCACTGTTTCCACACTGTAAACAATTATTTCATCAGTTGAGTGCAATGCTAGTGAAGTGATTGATGAGTCAGAAACCCAGGATTCCTTTGGACTGTAGATTAACAAATGTTCTTTTTATGTTTGTAAATTGTCGAAATACTTACAAAAAGAAAGAAATGTTGAATGAACGTTGTAGAGAAAACACATTTCTTTGTATTCAGGGTAGCTCCAACACAGATATGTTAATGTAGCAATGGGTAAAATACGCTTTGAAGAGGTGAACCTGGTTCCACAGGATTGCTGTTCAAAAGATTCTCACTGTTTTGTAACCCATTTTAAAATAGAAACAAGCTGGTTAAGTGCTCATCATTATCCAGAGACAGATAGGCAGGTCTGTCTATGCGCCAAAAGAGTTGTGGGCTTCATCCTGGTTATTAATATTTTCTGTCATGCTATGTGTCTGTTGGATTTGTAAATATCAGCAAACCAGTTCATCAGTGTTTAGCTAAAGGTTTTGGCACATGTATGCATTAGTGTGTGTGTGTGTGTGTGTGTGTGTGTGTGTGTGTGTGTGCATGTGTGTGTGTAGTTGTCTGGCATCCTAAAATCCTAGCTTTAATCCCATGGGTAACTGTGCAGTATATCCACTCAAACCCCTGTTGTTTACTGTAAATGTGACCTCTTGCACTATAATGTCAGTCTGGCTTCACTACTCAGGGCAATAGTCTATAACTGTAAATCAAATGGTATTTATTACTGTCTATAAAATGCACACGCTATATGATAACAGTGCTTCATCTGCACTAATATGAGGGCTGTGCAGTGTATAGTTCCCTGGCCAGGTTATTAATGGATAGTCAGACGTGGCTCATCCACAGGTGAGCCAAATACAGTAGAAACCTTTCATCCATGGATAATAGGCTCAGGAACTCAGGAATTGCTTTTGGCAAGCCTTATGTAGCATCAATGTCCAGAAGCTCCTACATAGATTATTGAAAGAGGCAAGATGATAATAGGTCCATTACAGCATTATGAGAAGACACAATAACAGACACCTTTGTGTTGCATTTAGCAGCTAGTAGCCATACTGTAAACCTCCAATTTTCTTAAGGAGATGGCTTTTTAAACAGCCAACAGCTGGGAAACAGGTCCAATTAAATAGCCACTCAAATCTTTGGTCTTCACAAACTCATTACATGTTTCTCTCCCTTCATAATAAAAAAAGGGTGGAGTGCTGCAGAAATGTCTGCAAACTATTTTTACCATTTGCCTCGCTGGCATGTCTCCATCGCCCGATGGGAAGAAAACGCCCCTGTGGAGGCTGATGCATGTTGCTGGGTATCCAGCAGGTGGCACAGTTGACACTGCAGTGGATGAATGCATTCGGAATGCATAATGGGCTGCCTGCATCAGCAATTACAGAGGTGGTGCTGATGCAAAACTATTCCTCCCCCTCAGCCACAGTGAGGTACAGTGAGGCTCCAGCATGGGACTGATGGATCGGTGACCGTGTGGTCCCCAATTGCTGTTGAGTTACTTCTGAAGTCATATATTCTTTAGCTCACACACTGAAGTGTCTACGAAACATTGGATTGGTCCCCATGATTTGTCTCAGCTGGAGTTTATTAGCTCCCCAGGAGGCAATTAAGAAACTTTGTCAACACGTTATATTATGGAGCACTGTACTGGTTAGTTAGTCAGGCTTGAGTGAAGTACTATTTGTAAATGATTCCATACATTTTCTATATGTGGGGAGCAGATGGATGAGGTTTAGCATATAAGCAGTGCGGTGATAATACTAAAACAGCGTGATATTCCAAGCATTAAAGTAAACAAAGCAACAAATTACGTACAACAAGTGTTTTGTTAGTAGGGTTGACAAGAAATGTCCATCTTTCGTGTGGTCATTTCAGTGGCAGATGATATAAGAGCTGGTGTGTTCTCCAGGCTCGGCCGGGAACGTGCTCTCCTGTGCTCTCTGTAGTTGGATGCCAGAGGATCCACTAAAGATAATTAATACAAAGCTCATGCTAGAGATCCCAGTAAGTGTGACCGTCGACCTCAGATGGCCCCTCTCTCCCTCGCATCAAGTCCTCATACAGTACATGACCTGCTGGAAGCAGCGCAATTATCAACAACTTAGGCTGTCACTCAAGGTGAGCCTGGCTTTACTGCATATGATGAGGTCGACAGTGTTGTGCAGTGACATTGGATCTGATTAGATAACCCATATTTTCTATCATTACTGTACTGTAGATAATATTGTCAAAAAGCACTCATCATTTAGGCAAACATTTTTTGAACTGTGGATAAATGTGTTAATGCTCATATTTTTTAAATTTAATTTCAACTACTTATTTTGGTGCTTGGTGCTATAGCCACCTCCAGTTACTGTCATGAAAGGCCACAATTTCCAAAAGAAGGCAGTCTTTTATTCCATTGCCTCATCTTTTACGATTTTAAGGCTTTAAGTCCATTTGTCAAATATGCAAATTTTTGTTAAACTGAACCAATCTTTCAGCGCAGCAGGCTAATTACTGCACTGAAAAGAGTAATTGCTGCCCTGTTGTAGTGATACAAAGTCTTTGTTGGGGTGTGTGTTATATGGTACAGTGATGTAGTAAAGAGTCCGTTTGTTGACATTTTTACGCCTGGAATAGTTTATGTTAATTTTTAGGGTGTCATACACATCGTGCCACACCGTTTACAATGGAAGTCAAACTGATGTGTGATGAGGACAACATGTTAGAACAGAAAACGATTTTTATGTATATGGTGGTCCTTATGTCTCAACAGTCTGTGTCACAGTTTATCTTTACAAGCTTGTGTGTTTTTAGTAAGGGATGTGTGCGTTGCTGCATTATTACTGTAGCGTGTGTGTGTGTGTGTGTGTGTGTGTGTGTGTGTGTGTGTGTGTGCTTAAGGGGGTCTGTTTTCGGGATTTGGGGTTACTGTTTTTGGTCACACAGAAGCAGCAGCAGCAGCCACCTGGTTGCTGCAGTGAGGAGGCGGCTGACACAACAGAGGGGCTGAGAGGGAGCAGGAGGGGAAGAGGGAGGAGGTAGAGGAAGAGGAGGAGGAGGAGGAGGAGGAGTGGGCAGAGGAGAAAGAGAGGGATGGGAGAAAAACAGGCAGTCAGGAGGCAAACCCCACGCTGTAGCGGTGTTTTCGGAAGGAGAGCTTAGCAGCGCCTACACCTCTCTCTCCCTCTCTCTCTCTCGCTCTCTCTCTCTCTCTCTCTCTCTCTCTCTCTCTCGGTGGTGTCTCGACTCTCTTTTTTGCTCTTCAGTCTTGACTAAAAAAAGGAACTAGCAGCTCCTGTGTTGCCTGTGATCGATACCCGGAGCCTTTTCTGGTGCTGATTTACTTGGATTCCAATGGTCATGGTCAAAGAAAAAGGTATTCCAGCGGTCGTGGTCAGAGAGTGTGTGTGTGTCTACGTGTGTGTGTTTTTAGGGGATTTGTTTTGCTTGTCGTGCTGGCTGCAGTGTGTGTCGATGTGCAGCATGTCCGGTTGGATTTGCACGGCTGTGTCTGGCTGTTTGACTGAATTGTTAGTCCCTGATTTGATTATTTTTAGAAGTGTGGGGACTGATATAGTCACAGTAATGTGGACATGGTTTTCTTTATGTGGGTGTGTGCTGGACTGATGACACAGTATAATTATGCACCATATCAACATATTCTCCCTGGTTAAAGACTTGAACCAGCTACGCCCTTCTCAATACTCTCTAGCAGCTGATGCCTGGGTTGTAGTCGGCTTAATTTGGCAGCGTCAGTCTTTATGTAAATGTATGCTGGAGCAAAGCATCTGGCTTATTGTATAGGAGCTTCACACCAAACGTAAAACGCTCAGGGTGATAATGTGCAGATAGTGCTAGGTTAGGACAGTCCGTCTTTTCATGCAGGCTGAATAAAAAGGTAACATGTAGAGAGAAAAAGTGGAACACTAGTGTAGGGATCCACACTGCGCAGAGCTAGGGACCTGCACTCTCTGTCTCTCTCCCTCTCTATCGCTCTCGCGCGCTGTCTGCAGCCGTTGCCATGGCGACCATCTAAAAGGTACACTTCATTGTTGTCAGCTGTGGCCTCATTCATAGTGTCCTGTTAAAAGAAAAAGATGATTGTTTCCACCTATAACTGAGGTCGCCCAGTTGTGTGGGATGAGCTAGGTGAGGTCGGGAGGCATGGTCCAGAGATATTAACATTCCTGGCAATTTACTTGGGCATGTAGTCGTGAGGTTAACCATTGTTTGTCAGTATGACTCACAGCAAGCGGCTACATACTATATAATAAAATGTCCTGTTTAAATTCATAAGAGGCAAAATGACAACGATTCTCTGCCATTTGACTTTTTCAACCACTTAGAAAAAAATGAAGGACAAATATTGAATTAATAAGCATGTAACTTGCATATTATACTGAATCTATAAATATTACTAAAAGCAAACTATTACATCACTGTTTTCCACATTAATGTTAACTGGACTGGACCTGAATATGAAAGTAATTTACCACAGTAATAAGTCATTATACATCAGCATTATACTCCCAGTCCTTTAATAGTGTCTCAAGTTTACCAGCTTAAGGTATTACTCCTGTCTTTCAGTGGATGCTTTATGAGTGTGTGGGCATGAGATATTTTTATGTTTTGTCTGAAAATATTTCTATCACCAAAAAAACATGTTTGCAGATTTTTTTTTGACAGATATGAGTGTGTAGGTTTGTTTATGTATCTGACAGCACGCTGGTGGCTGGAGGCGGCGTCCGGCTCTGGAGCTGTTCCCTTGATGTGGATTCGACTGGCCACAAAGAAAAGGCCTTTGCCATCGATTCCCCCGTGCTGGCAGAACACCCGTAACCTCTGGCTGCCACGTGTTCATCTCCCAAAATCCCTCTGAAAGTTTTCCGTAGACTTAACCCGCTACCTCGCCTGCCGACTCTTGGGATTTGTTGGTGGCAGGAGACATGTCTGGGTTTATCGTCCACATTTAGAGGCCTCTAGTTTTTCATTCCTCTAAACAGAACTGCTTTTGCGACCTAAGATTTCATCGTGTATCCTCCAGGGATCGCATCATGCAACCTGTCTGAGGCCAGGTGGGCTCTGTACCATCAGGATGCACAGCTGGCCAAATACTAAATTATACTGTATGTTCAGAATGATGAATCATAATAAAAGGATTGCAGTGTTAGCGTTTTGTCAGCTTGCAGGCGGTTGTCCTCTTTTCAAAGCCAAGAATACCCTTGAAATTGTTTGGATTACATTGGGGCTATTTGTACCCAAGGCAGTCGCATCTTTTTTACCTTGATCTACACGTTGGTGCACATTTGTACAAGCAGTTGATTAATTTATTCTCTTTCACGCGCTCGGTGCGTTAAGTTGCGTTAGAAGCCCTTCTGACTCTGTGAGATGAGATGATAGTCAACACATATACGTTACCTGCCTCGTGCAAAGAACCACCAACTCCCGGAACTCTCTGCATTCACAAGCTGAACATTTTCTTTTGACACGAAAGTCTAATGTCATGTGGCTCTGTAGCTGCCTCCCGTGATTTCGCAGAGTGCTGCAGACAACTGCAGTGGTGCCTCATCTTTGAAGCTTGCCAGTGTCTACCCCCTGAAAGAGGAGCTAAACCCTTTCACAGACATCAATGCAACACACTCTCATAGACACACAGTGTTTGTACAGCTGGCACACAGGACCAGAATATACAGATGAGATAAGTGGTCGGCCAGGGAGAGACAGGCACTGACCTAAAATATAACGGCTAAAACAACAAGAGCGACACGAGAATCACATGAAAGAAACACAGACTGTAGCCATATACATTGTGCCAGTCAACAAACGTCCTTCCCTGTCTCGCATCAATCGGTTTGATTATCACAGGAAATACGACACAAAGGTGTGGGGGCCGTAATGGGCCGTCATCAGAGGCAAAGAGCCACGGGCTTCATCAGCTCTACAAACACAATGGCTTCTGCAGTTCATGAAGCCACCATTGTCTGCTCTCAGATAAGTGGCCAGACTGGAAGTCCCTCTCTCTGTTAATCAGCGTATTATTACTATGATGTACCTACCCAACAAGAAACGCTCCGCACTGTTACGTTCTACCATTCAGAACAGGTCATTATTCCAAACCCAGGTCCCTGAGGATTAGTTATTCAAGGTTGGGGGGCCTGGTGGAGACTGATAGGGTCGCCCCCCCCCCCCCCCTGCAATTTGTGCCCGTGTTTGAAGTGCTTTGTCTGGGATGCTGGTGGTGGGGCAGAGGGGCGGGGAGGCAGTGAGTGAGTACAACCATACATATTCATGGAGGGGAGGGTTAAGAGCTTCTTGTTATGTTTGGGTGATGAAGAGCTTTGCAAGCCCTCCCCCCAAACACACACACACACACACACACACACACACACACACACACACACAGACACACACATCCTATCCCGCATTGGGATTTCATGGGAGGCATATTTTGTGCCCTTTGATATTTATTATGGGTCAGACCCCCTTGGAATATTCTATCCCAAACTGGTTGGATTGGATGCATATCGGAGTAAAAAGTGTGTGTGTGTGTGTGTGTGTGTGTGTGCGCGCGCGTGTGTGTGTATTTTGTTGCCTATGAAGCAGACACATCTGGGGACAGAAGTATAAGCGTGGATGCCATGAGCAGAGATGACTGCTTTTGCCACTCTTTTCATCAGTCCCTCTGTCTCTCTTTGTAACACACACACACTCATACACAATACACAATAAGGCACACGCATGCATACTGTACACACAGACAGAGAGACGCACACACACACACACACTCCTTTGGGGCTGCTATCTGTCTGTACAGGAAACTCTTCTGTCTGTGACTCTTACAGTAACAAAGGCGGTGAGCGTCTGAATATTTTATTAAATCTTTTCATCTCTCATCTGTTGTTTAATTATATATTTTCCCAGTGCATTTCCAAACCACTACTATGGCTTTACATTCCTCTGGGTTCATGGTAGGAAATGAAGGAAACAAAGTCTGAGGCTTCCTCAGCAAATCCTGCTCTCTCTGTCATAACCCCACTCTATTGTTATTTACCAGCGTGGCTGGTGCACGTGTTACAGGAAAATCTGTCCTCAGGGGATTCAAGATGGCCTTCTTTACCTCCCTCCAGAGTATCATCTGTAGCCTTCATTACTGCCAACGCAGCAAGGCTGTGCTTAAATGGGTGGGGGGTGGGTGGAATATTGGGGTGGAGAGAACAGCCCCCTTTCCTCTGCCTGGCTTTGGGATGCTCTGCAGGTTATTGTTCCCTCAGCACCATGGTTGTGTGTGTGTGTGTGTGTGTGTGTGTTCATTGTGTGTTTAGGCTCATATCAGTCACTTTATCCCCTGGTGATGTGGCAGGACAGATCACTCTGTCAGCACAGCCAACACATCCAGCCCAGAATGAGGAATGTGAGCAGCAGTTGGAAAAACTACTGTATATTTCACAGTAAGTTGCTCAGTGCTGAGGTTGCTTCATGTTCTGCGTTCTTACTTATTTATAGCATTATATAATACTTTCAAGCAAATCAAGCGCCATTTTACTGCTATGACAAGAACCCCTAAAGACTCACTAATGGATTTATTTCAAATCCATGTTATTGCATTTCTTTATGTCATAAGTGAGGAGGCTTGCTAAACATTTGAAAGAGATCTCACTAATGGATTTTATGTCCAAACAAATCCTATAAATGATTTCACTTGAAATTTCACAGCACTTTTTATGTTGGCTTCCTTAATTTTTATGAAGCACCATGTAGAGTACCCATCTCAGCTTGCTTTTGCCACAGTCTCCCTCTGTGCAGCCACTCCTGAGGCAAACACAGCACTTTACAGTGGAAGAGGTGGGGTTAAGCTGGAAAAACACACAGTGCTTAGAGATTCCCATCCAAACCTCATTTTTTAGATCCTCTATGCATGGGTTTCAAACATCTGTCTTGGATTTTTGTCAACCTGACGTTAGCAGTGTTGACTTTTCCATGCTACACTGTGAAATGTAAAAATAGTAAGGCGGCAATTGAAACATGCTCAAGACAGGCTGTTGGCATCTAACAACGAAATATAAATATACTTTAAAGCTGCTCTAATCAGTATTTTTATATTAACACTGAATGACCACCTCTCTCTGCAGTTCCCCTCAGCTCTATGGAACGTTTTAGTTGGTTTTACAGCCTGCAAGTGTTTTGGTTCACTCTCTCTGCTGTTATCTGCATATATAGGCAGCTGTCTTTAGCAACCAAAAAAAAAGCTCCAAAAACCCTCTTTACACTACCAACGCAGCACCAAATTACACACAAAGTTAGTGACTAGCTGGTAAATATAGTTGTGCATTTATTTGAAAGAGAAAGCAAAGGGTAATGGTAAAGTTACAACCCAAAATGTCCATTGTAAACATCCATCGCAATTGACAGACCAAATTCCTGGTTCAGCTTTGACCTTCCCTACCTACTGTAGTTGTGGTTCCGCACAATTTGACGGATAATTATTAACATTTCGAGTGTGCTCACTTTTGGTTTTACCTCCAAATACAGTGGTTAATGTTAAACAACCAGTCTGATCGTCTGACCGCTCTGTCCTGTCGGACTTTGTTGCAGTGATGTCTGTGTTTCCAAATCTTAGCAATTACTTTAATAGTACAGTGTTGTCATTACTGATATGGCCAAATAAAATATAAAAAAGAACCGAGTTATCAACTGTATTTTTTTCCTTTAAGTTGTCCCAGGATAAATAGTGTGCATGATGTTCAAAATGACTTGTTACATTGGATAGTTTTGCAGATTACAGTTACCCAGATGGCCTGTGTTTTTCTATGGAGGTGCGATGTCACAAACAGTGCTGCTGAGACTCAGTTCACTGTCACAGTAGTCTGGTTCACCCAGAGATGACTCATTGTCCTGCTGAGTGTAATCACATCTGAGACACCAGGGAGACAGATCCTCCACCCTCCAACCCCTCATACCCACATTCTTTCCAGAAAATAATGTTCTGCAACTGTAGAAGTGGGATGCAAGGTAGGCCAAGTCATCAATAATCCAGAGTAAAGTCTCTCCGGTAGGCCATCGATTGGTCATGATGCTATTTCTGTGCCTTTGGTGGTGTCTTATTTTAGCCTTGCAAACTAATGATTCATTGCAGAGCAGAAAGAGCAAAGATCCTTTCATGTGTATTGTGTGTGTGTGTGTGTGTGTGTGTGTGTGTGTGTGTGTGTGCATGTTTTGTTTGAAAAAGAGAGAGAAATGAGAGGATGAAAGAAAGAGGCTGCCTTGCTAGTTAATGCTCCTGAATGTGAAATAATCTGCTGGTTTCAGAATAGCTGATAAGCTGTGTGCAGTGCGGCACTGCAGCAGTATTTACATCCCTTACAGTAGTGCTGGATTAATGTCTGCCCATGTCAGGGACGCCCAAACTTTTTACTGAGGAGGGCCACAGGCTGACATATCATGGATCTAAAGATAACACTGGATACTGTTTGTAGAGATAAAGCAAGTTGATAATAGCTTCTCTGTCTTATATAATTAGTATGGCTGTCACAATGCATCACATTAAGAAAGTGATGTCTAAATCGTCACTCAGATTAAGATCTATGCACGCTAGTCTTGTAACTGGAATCATTTTAAAATGTTGCCATCAAAAGTAGGCTATTTTGGTACCATTTGCAGTCATGTTAGTGGCATCCAGCGTCGCTTTAGGGACTGCAATGTCGGTCCCCTACTTTGGTTCAGACTGATATGTCTCAACAACAATTTGATGGATTGCCGTAGGATTTGGTACAGACATTCATGGTTCCCACACAATGGAGCCTAATGACTTTGAGGGTCCCCTTTTTTTCCAGCACCACCACGAGGTTGACATTTGTGGCTTTGTGTGAGTTGTCTCAACAACTATTGGCTGGATTGCCATGACATTTGGTTCAGATACTCCCCCCAGGTTGAATTGTATCACTTTTGTGATCGCTTTACTTTTCATATAGCGTAATCATCAGGTCAAAATTTGAATTTGTCCATTTGGTTTTTGAATAATGACATTCCTATCAAACCCACTGTACTTTGTGGCAGTTTTCTAACATCAAGATGATAACACACTAAACTAAGATCGCTAACAGTAAACATTACACCCGCTCACAAAGCTGCTAGCGTGGCTGTGCCTTAGTCTTGATCAAAGTTGCTCTTCTACTTCACATTCTTACCATATGCTTATTCTTCTTTTCCTTGTATCTGCATGCAGGCAGTGTAGTTGGAAATATGAGGGCACATTTTTCTGCCTTGACAACTGCTATTTTTGTGAGTGCCTTGCTCTTCTTACTGTCAAACACTTGACACACACAGGGAAGAACTGACCTCTTCACAAGTCCGAAAAGTAGCTTTAAAACAAATTTGTCACTTCCATGTTGATTTGTGTCTTTGTTAGCATGGGACAGAAGTTAATCTCAAGGTGTTTGACACTAAAACTTACATTTTAAACATGTCAAAAAGAAGCCATAAAAAGCATGCACTGCAAAATCATTACAGGGAACATAAACTAGGCATAGACAGCAAATGCCCCTTAAATTTTTCCCTTGAGGAAGAAAATACAGTAAACTCAATAGTGAAACTGATTTTATCAATATCCTTTTAGCGTGCCATTTACGAAACCCTGTGCCCTGCAGCATTTTGACTCTCTATCCTCCACTGATCAAGACAGACTATATTTAGGTGGTTGCTCTCTAGGGAACCTGTCTGGGCTGTGAACCCCAAGTTGTGCTGTCCTGCTCAGTGTTGTCCTTTTTTTTTTACCCTGACAGGCTCTCAGCAGTCGGTCTTTGTCTGTGGTGCTTGCATGATGCTGCAGATTCAGGTTCTTGTGCAGAGCGTGTCCTCAGATGAACAAAAAAAAAAAAAAAAAAAAAAACCTGCCAAAAACTGCACAGACTTCCACATCCGTGCGACCACGATGACTCATCAACATTACAGCTCAATCATGATGTTAATGTCTCCTTTCTTGCAGTGGCTCATGCACAGGACACACACCACCACTCCACAGAGAAGCCCCTGATTAAGTGCTACAAGTGTGGGGAACCATGTAAGGGCGAGGTGCTGCGGGTGCAGAACAAGCACTTCCACCTCAAGTGCTTCACCTGTAAAGGTACAGTAACACACAGCTTATTAATAAACTTCTCAAGAATGTCAGACACTTATTTGCAAATTGGTTATTGGGCATTGTATGTAATTAAATAACATGTGTTGAATGGATTTGACTAGTATGCACTGCTTGGGATTTGGCTCAGCCTTACTCCGTGCGAGACAACTCTAATATTATGATCAAAAAGAACAGGATTTGGTAAATAAGTTATTTGTTTACAATTTAAAAAATGATCCCTCAGACAGCTTAGATGAGTCTTTGTTCCTAAACTGGAGAAGAAGAATGTGGGGGTTGTGTGAAAATTGGCCGCTAAGGTGTGAAGTTTTAAAATTCATAGCAAATTTGATACAGCCTCGATAGTAGGACATTTGCTGTCTTTCATTCAGCACATGCTGCCTAATGCTGCCTATGCTGACTACAGTTGAGTTTTGTAAAATATGATTCTCCCCTGTGATGTACAATGATAGTTCACAGGTATAGAGGAGCCATATGTCTGATGGCACTTTAGGTTGACAGACAAAAGTGGAAATGAACCAATTGTTCTATTTCCATGACGGTCCCTAAAAGCATCCCAATCACACGGAGTTGGAGAGGAGCAGTACAAGTCCCTAAAGGCCACAACGTCCTTTCCATCCTCCTCTAACGAGGGGGATACATGGTGGCATGACTCATCGTCACTTCTCAGACCGACATACTTCAATTAAAGTACCATCCAGGCTGCTATGACAAGTGACAGTGAAAATCCTTCTGCATTTAGCGTTATTACTGATGGAGTTCTGGCATTCTGGCATGATTACGACTTCGCGTCCCCTGGCCGACCAAGCGGTCTCGCTCTTGTATGGTGAACCTGCCCCACTGAAGTCCTTGTAATTAATCTGTGACTGGAGCACTGTTATAGAGTTAGCTTAGTATACCAAGGGACCAGAATAACACAAGCAAACACTGAGATTAGTACCTAATTCTGTTCTTTACAAGTGGATATACATGCCTTTAGAGTGTAGTACCACTTGTAGTGCGTGTGTGTGCGCAAGATAGCAATTGTCAAAGATGACACAAGGACAGCTTTAATAGCCAAAAGACACGCTGTCCTAGTCCTTGCTCTTAATGTATGTGTGCTGTTGACAGTCTCCAAACTGTAGGAGGACTAATGATAATTGTCAGTTGTGGTCATGCCAGGTTGACTGAGCTTATTGACACTCAAAGGTTATTAAGAGATACGATCCCTTGGCAGACAAATCATAAACAGCTGCTTTTCGCATGCATTTATCTCATTCCAGGAAAGGCACAAACGCGAAGCCCTTCAATTTCACTTTCATCTCAATTTGATAAATTGACCCTCTTAAGTTTCCAAAAGGGCATTTTATGTAATGGCATGCATCTGTTGAAAAGCGGCGGTGGTTGGCCATCACAGTCAAAGGCCACCAAATCCCTACTGCTGGTTTTCTCTTGACTCAGTTAGCTTACAAGCTAATCTCATCACCCCTGAGCCCTAATGCAATTAAATCTGATTCTCTCCCTCACTCGCTCCCATTCATCCCCAGGATTTAGCGTGGCTCATTGCATAAGAATGATTAGGTGCGGTCATCTCAAACACCAAAATATTTTCCCTCTTAGCTGTGGCATTTCCAAAAGGCTATTAAATTCCCAGGCTCACTCTGTGGTGCTGGAATGGTGGACTACATGGCTCATTTGAACATTATGTGGTTGAACGACTGTACATACAGACACGCCTTATGTCTGAATCGTGATCATACAAACCATATGTGGAGTTTACACAGCGTATGCAGTCATTATTTTCTGTCTGACGATAAGTGAGTTATGATAAATGTTATTACTAATGTGTTCTGCTTGTTTGTTAGTGCAATGACCAATGCCCCTTTAATGAAATTTTTGGAGGGCTAATGAGAGGTTTCTGGAATTTTATACAATAATATGATTTAATACAAGAATATTATAATGTCACATGTAAAATAAGTGTTTATTTTAAGCCATGGTCTACCCTAAATGATTTTAATTTTTGAATGCCATATTTCCTCCAATATGGTCAATCCTTCATATGATCAGTAGCAAAACCCACTAACAGCGTCACACCAACATTAAAATATTCCAAACTCTCAACTGTTCCCTGAGTAGTATTTCTTCCTTTGCCAGTATTTCGTGTTTGTGTATATCACAAGGTTATATTTGAATGGAAGGAAGCTTGTTGGAGAATGACAGCGTAGTGTAGAGTATTCAGAGTCAGTTATCTTCAGAAACAGATCAAGGGCATTTCCTGGGCTAGACAATGAAAAAGCCATGCAGAGTTCCACCAAAAGGAGAAGGTTCAGGGTTTTTTTCTCGTGACTGTGAACACCGCTGATGAAAGGATTTTACGTTACGCTTCACATTGTAACGCACAGAGCTGTTAAAATCTATTTTTCACTGATTTTCTTTTTGTCAGCATCCATTTCATGCAGTCAGTGAGCCTCTCAGGATTACACAGACTAGCAAGTCTTAACAAAGCCATTGATGCGTGGAGGAGTTGGGCAGCTTGATGGTTGGATGCTTTATGTGTTATATGGACAGAGCACTAAATGAACTGACTCGCAGAGTGCCAATGTGTGTGTCCCGTATAGTGTGTGGCTGTGACCTCGCCCAGGGGGGCTTCTTCATGAAGAATGGGGAGTATCTGTGCACGCTGGACTACCAACGCATGCACGGCACCCGCTGCAATGGCTGTGGGGACTTTGTGGAGGGGGAAGTGGTCACTGCCCTGGGCAAGACCTACCACCCTGCCTGCTTCGTCTGCACCATCTGCAAGTAAGACACACAGACTAATTTTACATTAGCTGATAAACCACAGAGAAACCCAGATAGACTTAACTCTCGTGAATTGTAGAAATACTATAGTTACATTGCAAAATATACAGGTATCCATCTGTAAGTTTGGGAAAGTCTTCGTAAGCAAGTCTGACCGTAGGCCTTAAAAGGGAGAAAACAGGGACATACCCAGCCATTTAAAGAGGCTTGGAAAGTGCCATGGGTCAATAATAATTTAATAGGAAAGTATCTCAATCTTCCTAATTGAATTTGTGCTTCAAACATATCTCTGACTGACTTTGACTTGAATTAGCTCATTGGTTTCCATTATATCTATCGATTCTGACCAAAATCTCCACAAATGCTACTCTGTAGAGTTACCTAGATCTTGCTTTATCGCATTTGTGTACAGCTTCTCAATACAGTACTGAGACTCTGCTCAGAATCATGAGAAGTGATGGAGAAAGCTGAAGTCCAAGATGGAAGGAATTCCAGTAGACAGTGTACAGTAGCATGCTGTGTGTCATGTCTGTGTCATTTGAATAAATGGCCTCCTCGGGAACAGTGTTGACACACATCCACATCTTCAGGTCCTCTCATCTTAAGCCCAGTCAGACTTCCTGCAAGACACAGCTAATAAACTCTTACACTTATCATGGGACCACAGCTCATGTCTTGTTGACCAATTGTTGATGTCAAACCTGCTTCCAGACGACCGTTCCCTGCCGGGGACAGGGTGACCTTTAACGGGAAGGACTGTCTGTGTCAATACTGTGTCGAGCCCATGTCTCCAGGACCAAAGGACATCCTGGGCTCCAGCAGTAAGTAGCCATTGTCTGTTAAACACATGCACACAGGTTGAATGCACAGGAAGGCATTCGCTTTCACATGATGCTATTTTGGCTTCCACACAGAATTGGGAAGTTTGCAGTAGGATTCAAAGTGAAAATGGATTACTTGAAGGAATTAAAAAAAGTTTTAGAAAAACAAAAAGTCTGGAAAAAAGAGCTTTCAGGTATGATTCATGCATGACATTTAATGTCGCTGTTGTCGTTTTAGCTGTGATTTTTGTGCTGTGAAGAATAATTTTCAGGTCTACATCAGTCATCTTGCCCACACATTAATTGGCATACATTTAATTGAACGACAAACAATATGTTCAAATCTTTTAGAGACTTTAAAACTTTTATAAATATTTAATCGTGACCATAAAACCCCTTCACAAGCAGCAGCCTGTTGGTGGGTCAGCCATTACAAACATTACCAATGCTGTGCAAAATAAGGCACAGTACATCTAGAATATGTCCATTTTATGAAATGATGAAGCTGAAACAACATGGAATCTTGGGTTTGATCATTTCAACTTTAAAGCTACTTAGTTGGACATTTTGGGAAATTATTATTTGCTTATTTGCTTTCTTTCCGAGAGTTAAGTTTGTACGGATTAAACAAACAAGGTATCATATTTTTACTTGTGAGGTGTAGTGGGTGCTGCTGGTAAGCAGATTTTGGAAACTGGGCCTGGCTACCTGTTTCCCCCTATTTCCAGCTGCTGCTAAGCTAAGCTAAGTGACTGCTGGCTGTAGCTTCATATTGAACAGACAAGTGGTATCATTCTTCTCCTCTAATGCTCAGCAAGATAGCGAATAAGGATGTTTCTCAAAATATCAAACTTTTCCTTTCGGGGGAAATAAAAAAGGAACGATGTTAAGGGGTTAAATAAGTGTGTAAAACAGTTCGTCGCTGGTACTACCCGACAGTTCCATGTAACCGTCAAGCAGTATAGGAGAAGATACTTTGTAAGGAGCTCTCCTGCAACCCAGTTATGCTTAAAGACTGAATGATGTATCATTCAGGGAGTTCTTCCGCCTCTCTCTCCTCTTCTCGTGAAACCGCCTCGTGTTCGACCCGCCGTGTTCCTTTATGAATAACACCAAGACAGGCCTTGCTAAATAATGCATGGCCATGCATTTCCTTTCCTCTGGAACAGAGAGTGTGCAGCCCTCAAACCCCTCCTCTTCCAAGTCCTCTCATCCTCCCTCTTTCTCTTTCCTCTCTTCTTCTTCCTGTTCTCGCTCCCTCTCTGTCTCTCTCTCCCCCTCTCCCCGTCTCTCTCACCCCCACTGGTCTCTCTGTTGGCGTTTGAAGAGCTTTTAGACAAGGTCACTTATAAATAAGGCATGCTGATTCTCCTCACGTCATCATTGCAACCTCGTTATGCCTTGCGTAGTTATCGTCCCCTGTGGTTGCACTGGGCTCTGTGTTGCTTTCATCCTCTGTTCATTAAAGAAGAGATGACAAGATGATTGTTCTCATAGAAACCAACCTCTAACACTGTTAGAGCCTCGGGATCCTACTTGGATATGGATGGAGCTTTTAGAGCCATGGTAAGAGAGATGTAGGTGATAGAAAGAGGCAGCTGTCAGAACATTGCTGGTTACCCTCTATCACCATCTAGTGTCTTGGCTCATAACTGACAAGATGTCTCACTCGTTGCATGCAATAATTTACCCCTCGGTTTATATTGTTAGTCCATTAAAGGATGTGTTTTTACATGAAACGAACCTTCAAGCAAGCATTAATTCACCATATCGGTGTTTCCTTGGTCTCTTTTTGTATTTTCTTGTAGTGTATGCTGTGACAACACTTTATGCGTTTTTAAGCCGTGCTACTTTTGCTTTTTCGCAGATTGTGCAGGATGTGGTCGAGACATTAAGAATGGACAGGCTCTTCTAGCACTGGACAGACAGTGGCATCTGGGCTGCTTCAAGTGTAAGGCCTGCAGCAAAGTGCTGACCGGGGAGTACATCAGCAAGTAAGCAGCTCAGATCCGCTGTAATTACAGGCTACTTGGGTCAAATTCAGACCTGCATAAGGTTCATGCACAATATGATATTTCACTGTCAAGTCCCTGGTGTTTAGATTTGCCTCTCTTGTCTCAGGGATGGCGCCCCCTACTGTGAGAAGGACTACCAAATCCATTTTGGAGTTCAGTGTGAGGCGTGCCATCAGTTCATCACAGGGAAGGTGCTAGAGGTAAACGACACAGACACATGCACACATCACTTTCTTCAGCTGCCTCCCTCTGATTGGCTCCCTTGTCCAGGCAGATGTCTCTCGGTGCGGCCAGCTATCTGATGTGGAATTTATAATATGCTTCTGTAAACAGACCATTAATATTGCAACTGGATTTCATATGAATCCTGCCGACGGTAAGTTTGAAAGAAATTCTAAAGGAACAAAATGCTTTCACTTGAATTTGAGTCCTTAAGGTTTATTTAAGGACTACAAGCACGGCGAAAGTATACCTAAAGCCTCAAATTAATGTTTGCATTTGGTACATAGAAATAAGTTCATAGTTAACACATTTTGAGAGTTGCTGGAAACGTCTAAATTCTGCTTCCAGTACAGACAGAGGATGTTGCATTGGAGTGGAATTGTGAAATGTAGTTTGATAATCTCTGGTGTAATCTCTTCATCACAGAGCCAAATAGACTCTTGACATGACTGTATTCAACTAAAAGATTCATTCTTTGCAGATTTTTAGGTCTTTCCAACTCTGCCTAAATACACATGCTTGTACACTCATAGAAGCTTGCTTTGCCGCAAATTATATAAATATTACATAAAACACCTAATGTGATCTGACATTTAAGAGGTGATGATTATTCATTAATTCTGTATGTCATGCAGCTGTTATGAAACTCTTGTTTGAGCGTTATTAACATTGCCTGAGCCGAATTTATATAAAATATTAGCAGCACCTCTGTCCTTGATCTCTCTCTCTGTTCACTGGTCTCTTGAACAAGTCCTAGCCTGTCTGTTCTGCAGACAGTGATCCAATCAGACACTGAGTTATGTGTCATTTGATGGCATGAAAATGTCACTGCTAGCCAGCCAGCCAGGCTTACAGTAATCCAGCACTAAGGCAGGCCTTTATGACAAAAGGAAAAGGCCTCAGCATCTCACCCCTGAGCTGCTGCCAATGGATCAGTGGGGCCAAAGCCATAGCAGGTCTGTCTGATAGTCTAATCACTGACCCAAGACCTAGGTCAAATACCGTGTAGCCATTGGTGGCTTTGCATTTTGTCTGCTCCTCTGGGAGTGTAATGTGAATGGCTTATTAAAGCAGGTGTAATTAATGCAGATATTAAATGTGGAGAGAAATAGGGAGAGTATTTAATGGCATACTACACACATACTGTAGCATAAGTACCTTTATTATGCCTGAGAGAGGTATTCAGTTTTGTGTATGTGAGGAGAGTATTGGGTAGAAGGTGCTATGAAGTGTCTGCTATAGTCATTTTTGATATAATAAAATGTAAAATGCAAATATTAGTCAGTGGCTCCATATCTCTGAGTGGCCACTTGCCAGCTGAAATGTTACTGAGGGTTGTTATACAGCAGGCAGAATTTCATTTGGGTTTTTATCACCCCTGGTCAAAGTCACATGGGCTTGACAATGGTGCACTCTGCATGCAAAGTGCCACATCAGTGTAGATGGAAATTCAGGTGCTCTAGTCGTCAGATCATTTTATTGAATTGCATTGTGCTGGTTATCACAAAGATGAACACTCAGATATCTGAAGGCTGGTTCACTGTGTCAAACAGGCAGATGTCATGGTGGTCATGTTCAATATGGACAATCTTGCCATTTTTTAAAAAAGTTTTTACCGAAAGAGAATATGACTGGAATACATTAAATGATTTCATATTCCCACATGAAGTGTTAAAAAAACACCTTATTTGCAGGAAGCCTGCGGACCATATTCAGGGGAACATATTCACTAACGGTCCGCCGAGTGCCACAGTTTCATCAACAGTTGCTCTTGAAGAAAGGGAGAGCGCTTACCAGTATCCAGGATCTGATGAAACTACCCCTTGCACTAACAGAGTGTGGGTGTTAGAGGAAAGAAATGTAGCTGAGAGGCAGGTAGTGCACTGGGGTTGTTTCCTGGAAGTCACAGCTCTGCTTGCAGGCTTCATTGATCTTCATTTTCCTGCGATGTCAAGTCTGTTTTGTGGGCCCTGTGTTTTCCAGGCAGGAGATAAGCACTACCACCCCAGCTGTGCGAGATGCAGCAGGTGCAATCAGATGTTCACAGAAGGAGAAGAGATGTATCTGCAAGGTAAGCAGACCTACCTATATTGTCATTGTCAGACGAAAACTTTAACAGAAATTGAAGAATTGCGTGCTTCTCTGTAGGTTGAGTATGGCAAAGGGGTATTAAACCTATTTAAAAACCTTTTTAAACCCATGAGCGTGGGGATTAAATGGCATATTTTACTATTATTAGTACATATGTATATATATATGTACAGTATATACTGTATATGTTCAGAATCAGAAATACTTAATTGATCCCCGAGGGGAAACTCTTTGTAACATAGTTTTTTGTGCTGCTGACACTCTGTACTGAGCATTTATTTCAATGCTGTACTGAAAAGGCCCAATGTCTTAATAAGGTAATGGGCCATCACAAGCGGACAGAAAAGCTTTATTGCTCCATCTATAAGTCTTTGAAACTACACTAAAGGGATGGACACCATTCTTTCAAAAGATATTCCCTCATTTGGTGTTTTGATGATGGTGGTGGAGAGCGCTGTCTAACACGTCACTCTAACATGTCCCATAGGTGTTCAGTTGGGTTGAGATGTGGTGACTGCGAAAGCCATAGCTTATGATTCACATCAACTCAAACCATTCAGTGACCCCCTTGTGTAGAAGCTCCTGCTATTATTATGTCTCCATCATTTATGTAGGTTTTTCCTTTAATTTGTCAAAGAAGGTTCGACAAATGAAAAATGTATTCCTGTACAATGTCAGCACAAATTGCAAATGGCCGGCTGTCAGGCCTGGAAAATGCAACTTTTCAGTCAGACACCTTCATCAGGCATCAAACTCACAATATGAACCATTTATATTAGAGCCACAGGCTGCAACAACCAGTCAAAAAGGAGTCAAATAACAAACACTTGAGACAAAAGAAAAACGAAACAAACAAGAAAAATGGAAATAAAGAAATACTGGGAATAAAAGTGATTTTTATTAGTAATTGATTTTTTTCATCAACTATTGATGGTGTAATTGTCTCAGGTATTTTAAAATGTACTCCTTTTTGATAAGTTGTACCAGTGTAAAGATGATTTTGTTTCATATTGTGAGTTTGATACCTGATGAAGGTCCGTGACCGAAATGTTGCCTTTTCATGACACCTAGTGCTGACACTTGGCAGGAATTTCTTTCTTTTGCGTAATTACATTTTTCCTATCTACTCTTTACTGTGTGTGTGTTAGACAGCCTTAAATGAAGTCCTTTAAATATTCACCAATGTGTCTCAGAACTTTTAAAACACACTTTTGGAACACAATTTGTCACATGTTGCAAAACCCCCCACGTATTTCAACAATGTGAATGTACTTTATTTCCGCATGTTGTTCTAAATGTATTATCTCTCTGTCGTCGTCCTCAGGATCAACAGTCTGGCATCCTGGCTGCAAGAACACCACTAGAACAGAGGAGAGACACAGGGAGCGGGTAGGAATTTGGGCGTCACTGACTGCATTGTCCATGACTTTGTCTTGACTGAAAGCACCTTTCTGTTCGAGTCTCATGACAATTTTTACCCGGAAAAGATAGGAATTCGGAATATGTAACAAGGGACTCTGCATAGGCTGCTTCCTTGCTGAACTGTTAAACCTTAACCCACTGTGGTTAAAAATGATTTGCCTATTGCGGCGGTTTTGTGTGCGTCTGGGCCTTTGCATGTGTGTGTGCGTGTATCAATATTTGTTCATGTGCGGATTTACATGTTGACTTGTTGGCCTTGATGTATGTGTGAACTGTGAGTCGGGCTGGAGAGGCACAACCCCTGTGTGATGTCCTGTGATCCCCCCTCTCCCTTCCTCCACAGCTATTGCCTCCGTCCCTCTTATTCCTCCAAAAAACAGAAAGGCAGGTACTGTATTCGCTATTGGCTATGAGATGGCATCATCCTGTGTTCCACCATGCACCTAGGACACCATGCACTGTATGCTGCCCTCTGCTGGAGGCAGCCTGCAGTGCCCTCTCTGTGTGTCATGCGGAGCCATTCAGTCTTGTCTTTTAACCACCTAGACTACGCTCATATCAAAGGTGCATGAGACAAAGATGCGCACACATTTGGAGTAGCAGAGACGATATCTCAGATGACTAATTCGTCTTTTCTAAGCCCCATTTACCCATTAGGTGAAAAGCTCATTTAGTTACGCTACATTCAGACCTGCTGCTGCCATCCAAACTGTTCATTTCCCATAAACAGGCATGAGGTTCTTAAGAACATAATATCACATCGCTAAAGCACTCATTCACTTTGCAAATTTGCAAATGAATGACCTAATCATGAGATGACATGTTAGTGTTTCAAAGTACTTCATGTGATTAACGAAAAGGAAATGCAGGGTTTGCAATTCCCTCTCATCGCTCATACCGTATAAAGGCCAAACAGTGTAATGTTGGAGTGTTTTGGGTAGAAATCACAGTGATAAGCAGATGGCAGGGGGCTGTGGATCATGGGAGACTGACTGCCTGACAGACGTTGTTGTGACTAACAGGCCACTTGTGTGTCTTGTCACAGCCTACGAGGTCGTCATCCGAGAGTATTTGTTCCAGACCTGGTTCAAGCATACCTGGCTCACCGGGTCACACGATCTATGTAAGAAATCTTATGGAGTAATATGTCTAAATAGATTGTTTTGATAAAGACAGATTTTCTCTCAGAAATTCCCCTTTCTATAACAGCCACTTTTGACAGTTGCACCTTGTTCAGTAATAGAATTGTTTACAGTAGTATTCTCCATTTACCCTTGTGTGTGTATGCATGTTTGTTTGTCTTTATTTGTCTCCCTAGGCAAAAGTAGACAATGAGATCCTTGATTACAGAGACCTAGCTGCAATCCCAAAAGTCAAAGCCATTTATGACATTGAGCGCCCTGATCTTATTACCTATGAACCTTTGTACACCACCTCCCTGGATGAGAGAGAGGAGAGACAAGAGAGTGTGGGAGAGGTAAACACACAGAAAGCATGCATCTTTTCCTGCATGCACGCCATTTTTTATGCACATACAGTACTGTGCATTAAGAGAAATATTCCTCAGTTTATCCTCTGTTTTGCTGTGGTTTTCCTCTAGTAGAACTTTTTCCTCCTGAACCCCCCGCCATTCACACAAAGGAGTCTTTACTGATTTTGTGATACTTTTCATGCTGTAATAAAAACTTGTATGCAGTACTGAATTTCTGTGTCCCTCACAGCTCCACACTGCCAGGAGAGAGCGTTCCCCCTTGCCTGATGACAAGGTAAGATACGTGTGCTGATGATGATAAATGATCCTAATTCGCAAAGGAAAAAACAGATGTGTGCATCACATAAAAAAAAGAGGCCATGAAAATCAGCAGTTAGATATTTATGTCTGGCTGTCTGGGCTCTCACATCTCTGTGGAGCAGTCTAATATTATCTAGATAAACCGGCTTGTTTTAAAGAAGGTCTTAATAATAATGTTATATTCGGACTTGTGTGTTTTTTTGTTTTTTTTTTAGTCCTCAAGAAACATGTCGCCAACCCCACCCGGTGAGGTGAGAATAGCCTTTTTTTCAAAGTCACTGTCCCCTGTATGCGATGCAAATGATATGTAATGCATTATCATTAATCCCAGCAGTTTGCGTAATAACCCGCGCGCGTGCACGTGTGTGTGTGTGTGTTTGTGTGTGTGTGTCAGGGCTCTTATGACAGGAGGGAACGCATTCTCCAAAGGTCCACCAGTCAGGGCTCCATAGGATCACCAATTTATAATCGCCATGGTTACATCCCCACTTTGTCACGGTCACCACAGCATTTTCACAGGCCAGGTGAGTACTTGTACATGCGTATGTGTGTTAGCACATGTATAGTGTTACACTGTTTGTGATAAAATCAGCGATTCCAGGGTTTTTATAAAGTGGATCGATGAGATCCACTTTATGGTCAAGCAGATGACAGGTCTGAATTCATTGACCCCCCACCTTACGTTTCTCACTTCCCTCCTTCGGATCTATTTACCACTTTAAAGGGGAAATTCCCCAAAATTGACTTTGGGTATTTATGTTATTGGTTTTTTTTCTTGTAATACTTTGGTTTGACGTGATGGACAATCTCTCCTTTTGCAGAGTAACATCCTTAAAGTCAATTTTGCACCTTTAACAACACAATTTCTCTTGAGCTACTATTCATCTTGAATACTCATTTCCTATCACTATAGGTGTCTTTTGTTTCCTCTTTTCGACATTTGATTCCTGTATATCTTCCTTTTCTTTTGACCCTCACCTTCTCACTATCTATCTCCTCCCCACACTGTCCTCCTCTGCTGCCTGGTCCTGGGGTTTTGTCCCCTGTCCTGCACCCTCCTTCACTGCAGAGGCTCTGACAGGCATGCAGAAGCTCTGCTCCTCCCTGTGCAGTAACAGTGTGGGCTCCAGAAATAGTGACTCCCGCCCCACCTCCCCTTTCAGACACCACTTCCTCCCCCATAGCCAAGGTAAGGCCCCCACTCCACTCTTCTCTGCTGCTCCCCCAAGGCAACACATCATCTCCATCGTCACCTGGGATTCCACCTCCCGTCAATGCCCCATGTGTCATTCTGGATCCATGGCCATTTCTCATTAGACTATAACTGCCATCCTGAATGGTCAACCCCATGTCTTGGTCAAAGCCATGCAGGCAAGGCACTGATTTTTCACTAACTAGCATGCACCTATTCACCTTTGA
Source organism: Coreoperca whiteheadi (assembly GCA_011952105.1). Taxonomy (NCBI): domain Eukaryota; kingdom Metazoa; phylum Chordata; class Actinopteri; order Centrarchiformes; family Sinipercidae; genus Coreoperca; species Coreoperca whiteheadi. Next base: position 20,157,733 of record CM022471.1, read on the forward strand.
CTAACACAGCCTCTGCCAAAATAGCTGACAGGCTCTTTGTGTTTGTGTTTTGCAGCTTTGCATGCACTTGAGAGATACTAGTAATCCAAATCCAATATCCAAACAGACAGTTCCCTGAATGCTGGATGATGGATGACGTTTTTTGCCTTGACAGAATGAGCCTCCAGAAATAAAAATTAAGGTTTTGCAATATAAGTTTGCCGTTGCATGCTGGGAGGTATTCATTTCTTATTGAATTCATATTACACAACAAACTAACGGACATTAAAGTTCATGACTCATAACAAATCTCCCAAGCATTTAATCTCGCTATTTTAAACTCTGCTTGTTTGATCTGCTTTTGTGCCTTCATCTTGCACATAGTATACAGCTCCATTTGCTGCATTTATCCAAACCAACCAGAATGTCTCCCATTCGCTCAAAGTGACTTCGACTGGTCCCGTTGGCCCCGTGTGTTGCACCGTTCAGACTGTGGTTCCCCATTAGTATCCCTGCTCATGTTCTGTTCTTGGTTCTTCTCACTGGAGGCACTGACCCGCCGAGTGGCCGGAGCTCCCCCCTCCCGCTCAGGCCCGACAGCCGGCCGGTCACCCCGCCTCTCTCTCAGACCCCTAAACATTTCCACCTCCCAGGTAGGAGCTGGAGCGCACCCTGTCACTGCTCGCCCCTACTTTAGTTTCTATCTATCTATCTATCTATCTATCTATCTATCTATCTATCTATCTATCTATCTATCTATCTATCTATCTATCTATCTATCTATCTATCTGGGATCAGCTTTTGCTTTCTCCACTCTTCTTTCTCAGCTATACAGATGTATCACAGGAAAAATGGTGAAATTCAATGTAATCCCTATGCGTGATTGCTTGGTGTTTACAACAGATATTTTTAATTTGTATAAAAGATGCACTGTATCCTCTGTAAATTTATTTTCTGTCTGAATTTGAATGGTTTCAGATCAGGGGAGCAACATCTACAGAAAACCACCAATCTACAAACAACATGGTACCTTTCATCTTATAATATAGCCTGTTTTACTGTAAGACGAGGAGGGGGAAATGTCTGTCTAGGTACTAATTCAGAGTAATACTGGTCAGTGATTCCCAACCAGAAGTAGGCCTACTTGTACCCCAGGGGGGTACTTCTGCAGTTGCCAGGAGGCACATGGGAAGATTTTAAAGTAGCTCAAATAATTATATAAATTATGATTTGATTGAAAAAATATATCCATACATTAAAGCAGCTGTAACACCCGAACAATTATGTAAGAGTGTGTGAACACATAAGTCTAAACAGGTAGCTAAAAGTAATGAATAAATGGTTGGAACATTCAGCTTCTCTCCAAATGGTAGTGCGATGGCTGCCCAAACCAACCTAAATGTTGACACTTGAATTGTATGAAAAAGTTATTGTAACAATATCCACTTTTATATAATCAATAGTGTTATACATTTGGAACATGATAGGTGGGAATCCATGAAGATGTAGTTCAATTGACAGGGCTGTTTGGGTAGCCTACCTTAGACCAAAAAGGTTGGGAACCATTGCTCTAGGTAATTATGTTACTGAAAATGCCTTTGTTAATCAGCTGAAACTGTGTAGGCTATTCATCTAACCATGTAGTCACCCCCAGTGTCATTGTATGAGCACTGTTTGAAGTCTGTCTCCAATCCTCTTCTGTCTGACCTGTAGCTTGTTTTACACTGCACTCTGTCCATCTTAACAAGTCTCAGTAGTAATGTTACAGTCAGCCTTTTATTTTTAAAGCAAGACTATGAAACTTTTTCTGACTTGTGACAATTACAGAATAATGAGTCATTTGTGTTAAAGTCAACCTGACTAAGAGTAGGAGGAATGTCACCACAACATGTCTCCTGGCTAGCTATGACATGTTGACTTGTTTTTCTGTTGTGATAAAAGAATTTAAATGTCTATCCGTGACAGACTAGAAGCAAATTTAGCAGTAGTACAAGAAGAGAAGAGTGATAAAGTCAGTGAACTCACTCAGTAATGTTAGTCACTCTGTAATATTTATTTAAGTTTGCAAACATTAGATTACATTAACCACTAGTGGTCATACCAGACCAAGTCAGGCTGGAGCAGCAAATCCCCTGAGTGTACTGATTTGAACAAGGCTGCCTTTTATTGCTTATGAACTAAACTTTTTATTTTCATTTGTAAGACGAAGAATGTGTTATTTCTTTGTTTCTTTTCAAAAGTTATGTAGTCTCGCTTTAAAATGGATCTGAAAAATAGGCCTCCAATGCACGCCAGCTGGTTTTCTTCAATTAAGTGATGTTTCTCAGAACAGGTGTAATTTAAGATGTCACTTAAATCATCCTTAAAACATCCGTAAAAACCACACTGACTCTTACCCACTGGCAGTTCCTCACCACTTATTTCCGAAGATTAGATTTAAGGCTTTATCCAATACTCAGTGACTTGTTAGGAAAGACATTTTTTGCATTGAAGACGGCATGACCCAGGATTAAATGATCCTTGAGCCTGACAATCAGATGGTGCTAAGATGTTTATCTGTGGTTGAGACTGTGACCCAGACGCTGATAGATCAGTTCCCATGGTTACCAACCTAGATACAGCTGCCATAGCCCACCAAATCAAGTCTGCTGATGACATCATCAGATCCGCCACCTTCCCCGCTGCCCATGCTCCCTCTCCAGATGACAGCTCACGGAGTGAGGGCAACCGTTGGCCCTACTCTCTCGCTGTATTAGGTACAGTAGGCTCCTGATGGGCATGCTTGCACTGCTATCTTCTAGTGGTACAATAGACACCTCACGACAACCTAACTCTTCTTGTTTCTCCGTTCTAGCTGCCCCAAAAATCTTAACTGCATCCCTGCTTCTTTCAGAGCTCACGCCGTTATTCAGACGTTACAGTATTTGCCTTTAAGTTTTGCTTGCACAAAGCAGAAGTGTTGTTTGGTTTCTGTTGCTGCCATGTTATTTTCTGCTTGAGGTAGCATCAGTGTCACCATTTTACGTTCACTTACTGCACATGGTATGTGCACTTGCTGTACACAATAGTGCCACAAATGACTTGGACAGAGATAACTGAGATGACTTCAAACTGACTTTTGTCTGTCTGTGTTACATTGTGCTGTTCTGTGTATTTAACATCTACCTATTTAAAATCTTGACATGAATGATGAAGTGTAAACATCCATCATGTCAATGTAGCCAAATATTCCAATCAGTCCCTCTGTCTGTCTGTCTCGTCAACTCTGTCTCACATTTGTGTTTCCGTCCACCTATTACCCATTTACTGTGTGTATTCCTCACTGCTCTACAGCCAAATGAAACAGCCATATCTTTCTGTCTGTCTCAAAAACGGAACTGTGGATGAAGCATTTCATGTGGTTGTACTATACAAGTACACGTGAAGCATGGTTTCTTCCTGTAAGGTGTGTGTGTGTGTGTGTGTGCGCGTGTGTGTGTGTGTGTGTGTGCGTGCGTGTGTGTCTTTATGGGTGTGTATGTATGTGTTTTGTCCAATTTATGGGCTTGTGTATGGCACCTGTAGGTTCAGAAGGGAGGAGACGATCCAGAGAAGAGGAGGAGGAAGAGGCCTTGAAAAGAAAGCAGCTCCAGGAGGAACATCTCAGCAAGGTCAGTGAGATAACCTTGAATCTTCAACTTAACAGCTACTAATACCAACATGAACACACACTGGTTATTGTATTTGTAATATATCCTCAATTAATCATAAACCTTTTGTCATGGGGCTGAGATGAAAGCCATACATGCATTGTGTCAAGGATCGATGGTTCTCTTTGGATATACTGTAAAGTATTTTAATGTCTGTGTGTGTGTGTAGATTCAGTCTGGATTGGGAAAGCTCATCCTGAAGGAGGAGCTGGAAAAAGAACAGATCAGGGAGCGTCACGCACGTAGCCTCTCTGCTCAGCGCTACGACCCCAAACAGACCAACTGTGATGCAGGTACAGCGCAGCTTCATCAGCTAATATGCTCTTGAGTCAGCAATGTACTGTAACACAAGGTCTGTGATATATGACACTTTTGTTTTACTTTAACATGTCTGGATTATGAAATTGCTTACAATTGTGATTTGAAAAGTATCTATTGATATATGTTCCTGAGTTGGGTCAACATCTTTTTCAATCTAAAACCAAATATATAAAATAATATTTATGTTACAGATCCAACTTCTCCAACCAAAACTAACTCTCTGCCTGGCTATGGAAGAAATGGGCTGCATCGGGTGAGAGCTCAGTCATACTAACAAGATTGCTGTTGATTATGTAACACAGGCAGCTAAATGCAGATGGGTGACAATCAGAAAAATGTTAAGAAGAAGCATAAATTGTATGTTACATGCATATATCTTGGCACCAAATGCTAGAAACACTAATTCTGTACGTGTTTTATACATAGTAATTATAACTAAATCCCATTCTTAATCAGTGACAAAATGACCATATGTTAATGTTGATGTACTGTTCTTTGTGTTCCCCGCAGCCCCAGTCAACAGATTTCACCCAGTATAACAGCTATGGGGACATGTGTGGAGGAGGCAGAGGTGAGAGCTGCTACCAAAATGTGGCCACCATGGAAATCTCTTGCCAATTTCACCAGAGCTATTCAGCATCAGTATTCAAAAATGGCTTGCTACGTGTACATAAATGAATGTGCATTTTGAAATATTTGCATAATGATTCACACAATGTGTCATCAGGGACAGCAGTATCGTAGATAGTAGCCTAGCAGGGGATTTGACAGCCAAACCATTAACTGTGAGTCTCATTTTCTGTCCCATGTTGTCCTGCAGAGTTTCAGGTATGTCTCTCATCTGCTTTTTCACAAGGCATGCTTCCTCACCTTGCATCATATATTTGCTTGCTCATGAGCTGCAAGAGACACCTTGCCCTGAATGCACACCGCCCACTCCTGCTACATGCTTGCATCACTGTTGGATTAATGTCAACTACAGGGCATGCAGTGCAGTGATTTCAAATGCCCAAACATGCACTGCCCAGTAGCTGAACCAGTGTACTGTAAATGCAATGTACAATCATCGCCTCATGTCTTGTTTTGTGTGTTGTTTACCAATGTTATGACTCCAGCTAAATGTCACATTTAAATATATTCATAAAAAAAACACTACAGAGACATTCAGATTCAAACGACTGCCCATCTTGAATACTAATTAAGATACTGAACAGTATCCAAGCTACTTTTTCCATCGAGTGAAAATTGTGCCCACTGTCATTAGTGGACATGTTCATTGCCATTAACCCTGCAGTCCCCTTCCACTATATTACATTTGTGTATGTTCTATTCTTTAGCACATTAAGGATGGCCGTGCGGCACTTGCAAGGATGGACAGGGGAGTATCTATGCCTAATATGTTGGAACCAAAAGCAAGTATCTTCTTCTTTTTGCACTGATGACAACATTGTAATCTACACTGATATACGTTTCAAAATGTATACATTGTTCACTCATTGAAGTGCATTTTAACTTGTAAACAAGGATACATTTTGCAACTAATTGAGAGATAGTCTAACCCCTGGTAATTCCACTAAGAAAAAGAGACCAGCCCAAAAGAGGAGGATGAAATTAAATAATTAGCATGTCGTATTTACCCTCGCAGTGTGGGGACATTGGTGGAAGAAATAGGGAACTTAAAGAGATTTTTACTAAAGGTGAAAGACTCACATTAGCCGGGTCCCTGATTTAGCATGCTGCTTCAGGAGCTGCCGAGTCACTCTAGTGCTTAGCATGCTGGCTTCCCCATGCTCATCTGCACATAGCTTTGACTTAAAGTGGCTGGATACTGTATGCACCATACAGTGGAGAATCCAACGCCCAGCCTGTCATCCAAACAACTCATATCACTATATACTGCGTAGTATATATGAGATTGTACATTACTGTGTGGATATGAGTTGGTCAGAGGCCTCAAAGAACTTCTAGTTGCTTATTACTGAGCATTTCAGCTAAATGAACAGCTATCATTTGCCAGTTTCTTCTTGTACAGACGGGATTAGTTATTTAGAAAAGTAGAAGCACCTCAGTTTTCCAGGACAATCATTCCCATGTGGATTTATTTGGCCTACATTACTGGTGTTAGTTCTTTTTTTAGTTTGCATTAAATTACTCTAAAAATACAGCCCGTTCCATAACTGTTTTCATGTTTTTGTCCTTACCTACTCTATTGCACGTTTCTACACCAAAAAAAGTGTGCACACCATAGCACCCTGCATTTCCCCGACAACCTAAAAAAACAGCTCTCACTCCCAGTGGGCCTCCTGTCACATACCTGTTCTCCCACCCAGTGTTCCCTCTGTCACAGTCAGAACTACAAAAATATCCAAATTTTACAGTTTTGTTTGATAAAAATGGTTTGCGAGTTTCTGAAGCTTAACGCAAGCTTGTGGTTTTGACCTGTTCACTGACAAGTGTCTCCTTCTGAAGGTGTATCCCTATGAAATGCTCATGATAACCAGTAGAGGGAGAGCTAAACTGCCCAGGGATGTGGACAGAACCAGACTGGAGGTATCAGTTTTCCACCTAAGTGTCCGCAATTGATACTGGATTTCTCTACTTTGTGTAAATCACATGTTACACAAATTCAGTTGTAGCAAGGAATGTGCAGTATCCATTGCTTCTTGTCATTTTTGCAGTGACCCTTTTTATGGCTTCGGTTCTAACCATGAACACCCCCCTCCCCTCCCACCCTCCCCTCCTTTGTTTTCTCCACCTTTGTTCTCAATTCTAGCGCCACTTAGCACCTGAAACGTTCTTTGACATCTTTGGAATGGAGATCCAGGAGTTTGACAGGCTTCCCCTGTGGAAACGCAACGACATGAAAAAGAAGGCCAAGCTCTTCTAGCACTCAGAGCAGCATGTACATACTGTACATTCATGCAGATAGCACACAACAACTGTAATCTAGATGTAGGTTTTGGTTTCTTTCCTTTTCTTCTGGGTTTTCGTTTTATCCAGGCATAATCAAGGAAGCAGTGAAATGGACTCTTTTTGCTCTGATGCTTCCTGAGAATGTGAGCTGAATGATTTGTCCAGTCAGACTTGCACAGGAAACAAGGAGTGGAAATCTCTTCCATATTCAAAAATGACAAAGAATGAGAATGAATGACAAATGGGGTCATGATATTTGGTTTGACTGCGCTTGTTTTACTTCTTGCTTTGCTTTGAGTGGAACTGCTTTCCTTTTTTTCTTGCTTGTTTCTTCCTACTATTTGTTGCTGTTGATTCCTGTGGAACTTTGTAAGTACAGTAGAACCTCATGGCGCCATTACGAAATGTCCATGCTCGTAGCTTGAACATGTGTCAGCTTTCCTTCGCTTGGGCTGAAACAGTTTTAGTCCAAAGTTTGCAAGAATCGGCTCAGTGAGTCTTTGAATTAAACAAAAAAGCCACTGGGAAAGCAGTCAGCTGACCCGTCAACTGTTTTACCGGATCTACATGGATCTCCAAGCCCCTACACATCGTCAGTCTCCTGCCCCTGCCTACTGTACATGCCAAACATTCATCTGACCCTGACAAAAAGAAAATGTCTCTCTTCTCAGGCTCTCATAAACATGGCCAGACACTTTCCCTTTACATGTATTGGAAGTACAAATCTTAATATATTTTAATGCCGTATCCAACATACAGTAACCAACAAATAGATAAAACACCTAATGTAAGAAGCAACTGTATTTGAAAGTACTGTTTTATAAATGAAAACCCACACTGCCATTTGTTGTATTGAAATCTAAGCCAATAAAGCTTTAAATCACCATGAACCATATGATCCTCGGCTATACCAAAGGTACCCACTGCCTCTTTTCTGTTCTCTGTTTTCTTCTCTGCATTTCACCAATAAACACACCGGCTCAGTGATGTTACACAGGGTGAGAGGTAGTCTAAGGACTGGTGGACTTTTATAGGACCAAGCTGATGGTGGAGACCTTCTTCACAAACACTGATTAGTTGGGGCCCCTGTGATGAGCTGCATCTTAATGTTTTTTTGTGGGGAAAAATATTCCTCTGATGTCAATACACAGACAACCACCAAGTAAAGTTTTATTCAATATTCAGAATTGAACATGATTGCAGATTGTGCCTTGACAGACCATAGTCCATTTGCAGCACATCATGTACTGTTATATAACTATAATATATTTTCCAAAGCATACCACTGTTTTTTTTAGATGAACTAATAAGGTTTCCCCTCATTCCAAGCAGCTCTTTGTCTTAAGTCATATAAAATACTAATACTACTAATGCATCACTGTGGACATTAAATAGCATTCTGTGTTGTTGGTTATCTTTGTGTGTTAAAGCAATGGCAAACAATGATTATTTGAAGACCTCCTCTAGATGGATGCATTCTAGTGCAATTAGGAAGTCATCTGAGGCTTGGCAGCTGCAGCAACCTTTTTAATGCAAGAAATTACCAAATTAATTTTATCCTGTATATAATATCCATGTTTTCATGTTGTTTATCCTCTGGGTTTTTGTTTCCCCAAAACATGGGAACTCAGTAAATTCACAAAAGCAATGCTGTAAAACTATTATAAAATATCAAATGTCAGAGCCTCTCACCTAAACATTAATGTAAAGCTTTACTCTGAAGACTTTTCAAGGCAATACTTATTGACTTAATAACCCCATAATGACTTACCTCAAGCATGTTTAAAGTCTCTCCAATTTAAATTTTCATACTATGCTGAACTGAACAGTGGCTCCCTGGATGGTGGGAGTAACAGTTACAAAATCTCTCCAGACTCGTTTTAGGACATATAAAATACTCTGCTGGGAATAATGATGTTTGTCTGATAAGATTTTTCCACAAAAAAATGCAATAAACCTGTAAGAAATATAAAAACATTACATCTACAACATGTCTCCTTCACTGAAAAGTCAATTTTCAGTGCATGTGCACTGGAGATTTTCACATAACACTTGCATAAGTTGCATACTGGACCACGATTGGCTTTCAAACTAGTTGTGATGTCACAAAATCCTGCTCGTACATGCACATCTTAAACTGAGATTTAAGGTGAGCAGAGAGAAACTTTTTTCCTTTACCAGATGGCCGTCAAAACAGCCTTCTAGCGTCAAACTATGCAGATACATCTTTCTGCACAGTGAAGCATCTTAGTGAGGTCAAAATAAGAAAAATGTATGTTTGGGTGGAGGGGGACTTTAACAATGTAGAAAACCATGGTGTGCTTTGGAAAATGTCTATGGGTGTATAAGCATAAAGCAAAATGTAGTCAAAAACGCACAAACGCGCCAGTATGGTCCTTAAAATATCATGAAAATATTCTCCTTTGACCATGTTGCCTCTGTAATATGAACTGCTCAAGTCAAATAGTGTCACTATTAGTTATCAGGTCATGCGTCACTTGTACAGTGAATGCTTGTGAGAGCTGCTGTGACCTCATTCACTCACAGGGGGAATTATTGTGGACACAAAAATCATGATTTTCCTCCTGGAGAAGGCGGCACTGACAATCACTGACAATGGAAATATGGAAGACAGATGCTTGCCTCTGGGGTCACAACACTGCAGTCGTGTAATGGCAATGAGGAGATCAGTGGGCGTAATTTTCAGCTTAATTAGGTGGCAGCATCACAGCAATGCCTTCAGTGCTTCAGGAAACTGTACCACTTGAAAAAACAGTCTTATAATCCAGAATATATGGTATGCCTTTTAGTAAACAGTCAAAGTGAAAGGCTGAAGACAAGATGGTTGTTACAGTAAACACACTCCTTGCAGTCATTCGCCGCTTTGTTGCTGTCTACATCAATTCGTATAATAAACTGCTTCTGCTTCTGCAGCTGCTCTTTACTGCGAACAACTGACTGGTGTTGAAATGAGCTGTGCTGAATGTGTGTGCAACCCTTTCTACAGGAGACATTAGCAAAGCACCAAGAGTGTCTAAAGAAGCAAAGGGAAGCAGTGAAATACAGACTGAAAAAACTGGCAGCACGGCAATCAGAAGTCACCGTAAGTTGCGTTCAGGCTAGCCAGTGATTCAATTTTGCCACAACATGAAACCTTTCTGTCATTATTGTGACATTACATTTGAAAATTAAACATTCCATCAGTTATCCTGCAACAAAAACACTAGCACTATAATTACACCTGTGATCAGGCAGTATAATAAACTGATGAATGCTTTTGCCTGACTCAGAAAAAGTCCTCAGTGATAAGGGAGCGCATCATACGGAAATATCAGGAGATCCAGTCCGTCCTGGATGAGGACCTGAGGATTACCCTGTCCCACCTGGAGATGGAGGAGCGAGCTGCTGTCTTTGCCCTGGATGGGCTGATGGAAAGGAATTGCTCTCTAATCCAGGAGATAGAGCAGGGCCTGGCCAGACTCACTGTGGCACTGGAGCAGAACGACACAGAGCCTGATACAATGGTGATTATCTTGACGGGGGCAAAATCCAGTGAACCGAAAATGATTGGAAATTTCATATTTACCTTCTCATTTGCATATGGGAACTAAAATGTTATGTAATATAAAACATTTTGCTTTCAAAGTTCGTTTAATCTTGATATTTCTGCTTCAGTCTTTCTTTTCATTCCCTGAGCAGCAAGACATGGAGACAGTGGACAGGTATGGATCATCATAATTCATTTTTAAAGAAAAACTTCATTATGAAGCAGTGGAGCAGCAGCTGATGTTTCTCACTATGGTCTGCCTCCTCCAGAGTGATGGATCTGCTAAACACGACAGACCCGAGCAGCGTGAGCCTGGACGAAGTTAAAGCTGACCAGATCCTCAGCCTCACGAACAACATGCTTCTGCTTATCTCCTCACAGACCCCTATAATCAAGAAACTCATCAAGAGTTGTCAGTTCACACATTATTTCTATGTTATTTATAACCACAACTTGACCTCTTTAATATGTAGATTTTTCTGTATATAATTTGTTAAATATGTCTCCAGATTCCAGTGAGGTGTGTCTGGATCCAGAGACAGCCCACCCAAAGCTGATCATCTCCCCCCGAGGTGACAGTGCCACCTACACAGAGACCTGGCAGCAACTTCCTGACCTCCCTGGACGCTTTGACACCACCCTCAATGTCATCAGTTTGCAAGGCCTCAGCTTTGGTCGCCATTACTGGGAGATTGATGTGACTGGGAAGACTTACTGGGAGCTGGGTGTCACCTATCCCACCATTCCCCGCAAGGGCACCACTGAGGACTGCTGGCTGGGCCGAGGGGACGAGTCCTGGTGTGTGGAGTTCTTTGATGGGGAGTATACAGCCTGGCATGGAGGGGTGCCCCATCAGCTGCCTTTCACCAAACGCTTCGGTCGGATTGGTGTTTTGTGTAGTTTCCCTGCAGGATTCGTGACGTTTCTTGAGGCTGACAACATGACGCCACTGTTCTCCTTCTGTGCAGGAACCTTCTCAGACTGCCTCCACCTGGCCCTCTGTCCTGGTCATGACCACAATGGCACCAATGCTAAGCCTATTGTAATCTGCAATGATCCATCTCCTACCAGTGATCTCTGATTAGTAGCTCCATAGAAAAGCTTCTAGTAATTCCTTGCTTAGGCACTAATTTCTGATAATGCACCAGTTTTAAAGGTTTATAGGTTTCAACTAATGGCTTTATTAATAATGAAACAAGACCGAGTCTGCAGCCATGCTAGCGCCTCTGAGAGGCTGTATGCACAGTGACGCTTTGAGCTAAATGCTAACATCAGCATGCCAAAATGCTGATGTTAAGCAGGTATGTTTACCATGTTCACAATCATAGTTTAGCATGTTAACGTGGTAACTTTCACTAATTAGCACTAAACACCAAGTACAGCTGAGGCTGACGAGACTGTGATTAGTTTTTCAGGTATTTGGTTGTAAACCAAAGTATTGAAAAAATTTAAAATTTGACATGATGGTGGTGCAATGACAAGTCAGTGGAGCACCAAACCTATTAGAATTCATCCTGTCAGGGTAATGAATGGCTGTACTAAATTTCATGGAAAGCCATCAAATAGATGTTAAGACATTTTACTTGAAACCACAAATGAGAACCTCATGCTGGCACTGAAGTTAAAGTCAGATTCATCTTCTGTGCACCATGAATATGTGTACAAAAGTTAGTGCCAATCCATCTAATATTTTAAATATTTCAGTCTGGCCCATACCAACAGACGACATTGCTATGCTTTAAAATCACCTACTATGCTTAATAGATAAGTCAGAAGTCAAAAGAGCAATTAAGTTTTGGGTTGCCAGGTTGTGAAATATCTGTCTGCCTGGAGTTTATCCTTTCTATTTGGTAGAAATACACTTATACATGTTGGCAATCCATTTCATATATGCTCATGATTTTCTCACTTTGTCTAAAGTAAGAATGGTAAACAGCTGTTAATACATACCAGATGCTCTGCAAACCTTTCCCACAAAGGTCCAGGAGTGTCTTCTTAACATTAATAAAGCCTTTATAAAAGATGCCTTATTAGAAAGTGGTACCCTTGGTATTCCAGAATTGCTCCTCTTTGAAATAATGTAATGTATTTCAGATGAAATAGAGGCACAATGTAATAAAAATAATTCTAGTATGAAGATAGTTCCTTACAAGGAATCATGTTAAGGGAGAAAATTACACATTTCATTCAGTGCCTGTACTGTATATGTGTTTGGTCAGATGAATGTACAGAAATATTAGAAGCAGTGTGGCCCATCTGTAAGCTCATTAAACTAAGAAAAAGCACCATGAAAACAGTCTTTTATGCACACTGACTTTTAAATATTCTCTTTTTATGACAGTCTTGTTTAAAAAAAAGGTTTCAGTTTCACTTGGAAAGTTACTGATACTGTTATACCAGTCATGTTATGCTGTACTTGATTTGGCGTATAATCATGCTATACGTATGACACTTGATTTTGTAAAAGAGATCTAAAAAAACACATGGTAATGTCTCCTGATGTGCGCCTTGTGAATGTGGATCCAAAGTCTACATTCAAACAAACAAGTGACTTTGCAAATATGCTCTCTGAGCCTTTGTGTTGCATCTGCGCCATCTGAGCTGTTTGATCAAAATTCATTTGAATGAATTTCAATATGAAAAATGTTTCAAGGGTGGCAGAGACAGTGATCTTGATTTTGCACCATTCATTTGTTCATTATAAGTGTTTGGTAACATGAGCAGTGTTGTACCTATGATTCCTAAAATAATATAACAATAACAGAGCACAGCTAAAGTCAATAAAACTGACTCAACAGCAGGAATGGATGCCAGACAAATCAAAGGTTAGTGTGCTTACACAAATGTTTAGAAAAGTGTGAATGATCTGCCAGACAGCGCACTCTCATTTTACTCTCCTGGTTGTCTTCTGATCCACTGTCATGAACCTAAAGTTTCTCTTCTTTTGGCTTTTCCTGGCGTTGCTCCTCATACCTGCTGAAGTATGTATTCACTCTATATATTATACAGCAACTGTGTAACAGTAAGCAAATTCATAAGCTCTTATTTACAATGTTGCAATGCTTGATAATGCATTCTGCTGTGAATAAGATGCAGTAGCGCTTGTTGTCCATGTTTCTGTTTAAAAAGATGATTCCACGCCGACATTTTTCTGTCATGGTAAATTTTAACCGAAATATCAACTCAATTCTACTGAGCAACTACACATTGTTTTTTATAATTATGATTCTTATGTGGTGCTGTCAAATTATTATTCAGCTGAAAGATAAAAAGAACAAGAAACATCATGATGACCATCACGATCATCAGCATGGGGGATCTGGGCATGTAAAAGAAAGCAAAAGGAGAGGAGGATTTAAGGACATAATTAAAGGTAAGTGCTTCTATTTATATCTTTTATAACATACAGTATATATAGACCAATATTTGACATTTAGTATCCTGTAAGTCCTCACACTGCTGCACTGTAAACAACTGTGAATAACTAGTTTTGTAGGAAGGCAACAATGCTTTCTATCTAACAAAGGAAAAATATTGTTTTAGACGTCTTCTTTCAGATCTTAGACGGTGATGATGACGATGATGATGACCAAATCAATTTAGACTGGCTTTTTGAACTTCAAAAGCCAGAAGGTGAGAGAGTTAACACTCAGGTATTCTGTTGAACTATTTATACCAATCTGTGTAATGTCGCATGTTTTCCCGTGGCATTATAGGCTACATTACATTGGAAAGCTCTAATGTAACGCTTACGTCCCCCTCTTAACTTTTCCCATTTGTCAGGCCAATGCAACCAAAACCCTTGCCACAACAATGGAGTGTGTGAGCAGAAAGGCAAGAGAAAAGTGAAATGTCATTGTCCCAGACCTTACCACGGAGAGAGATGCGAGACAGGTTTGAAACAAAATCCCCTTTTCCCATGCTGTTGTTGTATTGCGGATTGGTCATATATGCACAATGTTTGTAATGAGCAAAAATGAATTAAAACCATTGTGTTGTGAGCCCAGGTCCTAAAATTTGTAGGAGAGGAAAATGCGGGCGTGGTGAATGTGTGCTGACCCCAACTTCCCCGTTCTATGAGTGCAAATGCAAGGAGCCCTTCAAGCCTCCACAATGCACAAGTTGTAAGAATTATTTCTTTATCCAAACAAGACAGAATACCTCTTTTCCACAAGTTTCTGAAAGCAAGCTTTCTTTTTTGTCTCCAAAGTTTCAGTGTGCGAGCCTAATCCATGTAGGAATGGTGGAATATGCATCAGGGATGGTTCTGACTTTGACTGCCAGTGCCCTCCAGGTTACAGCGGACATTTCTGCCATGTTGGTAAATACCACAACTTTTTTGTTTTGCCTTTCCCAGTCCAATATAGGCATCATCATAACTCATGTACTGACTGAGTGTCGTATATTTCTTAGGCCCAGGCGACTGCTATGTGGGTAATGGAGAGTCATATCGTGGAAATGTGAGTGAGACAGATGATGGCGATGAATGCCTCTACTGGAACTCTCACTTCATCCTGGAGAAAAGAACTTATCCCTTCACGTCCTTCGAGGACAAAGATGGACTTGGGCCTCACAACTTCTGCAGGTCAGGAATAAATAAATAAGTGCATTCAAATAGCAGAGGACATCTACAAGAGGATGCTCACTCACACATTTTCGATAACGCAGAAACCGAGACGGAGAAAAGATGCCCTGGTGTTTCTTCAGAAGAGGCCACAAGATACTGTGGGACTACTGTGATGTGAAAAAATGTCCTGAACCAACAGGTTGGCTTTAAAGCTTCAGATAACAATCTGATTGTGAGTGCGTTTAACCAAAACACTTGTTATCTCCTTGTCTTCTTTTGTTTTCAGGTGTGGCGCCAATTGAAATTGTCCCCACAGGCCCTGATCCCACTGCTCCCAAGCTCGAACCTACAAAATCTGAACCTACACCAACCACCAAGTCAATAACTACCAAACCCCTAACGACTGAGATGCCCGGCCAGGCTAAACCACTTTCTTCTATATCCACTGGTGTTCCTCTTATCTCGCAACAGTTCTCCACCTGTGGGAAGCCTGAGCCAAAACAGGCCATTACCCGAATCTTTGGGGGTCTGAAGGTCGCTCCCGGGGCTATACCCTGGCAGGTGTCCTTGCAAGTGAGACCACAGAACTCCAACCAGCCATTCACACACATCTGTGGAGGAGTTCTCATCGAGAGCTGCTGGGTACTGACAGCCCGACACTGCATGTAAGCATAATCATAATGACGACAAAATATGGAAAAACACAAAACAATGGCTGATTATGGAATAGCTTTCACATGTGGACTTAATAGTGTTTTGTTTGTGTTTGAACAGTGATCAAACGAAGGACATGCAAGTTGTTATGGGGAGCCTGTCACTGAAGTCGGAGGAACCCACAGAGCAAACCATAAAAGTTGAGCAGGCCATTGTACATGAGAACTACGTGGAGACTTCTCAAGCTGTTTATAACGACATAGGTGACCCATGTCTCTCTCATTATATAGAAAAAGCACTGATGTTACCAACAATATTAAAGTCAGTCAGTCAGTCATTTTCTACCGCTTGTTCCCGTTCGGGGGGTGCACCCCTACAATATTAAAGTGTAATATATAAGTCAAAGATCTTCCTGAGTGCATCCTACCTCTGTATCTAGATCCGTTTTAGTTAATTAAGGATGGGATGTGAGAGTGTCAGAAATTAGGGAGAGAGTTAGATAGTACCATATGTAATGATATGATGAAATGTGTAGTATTGATAATGAAGTAAACTATAAAAATAGTAAAAAGTAGACGTAAGGAGATTGTGATATAAAAATATACGAAGTTAAGTACTTTATCATTTCATTTTTGCTTTTGTTGTAACATTTATCCAAACTGTGTTCCGAAAGCTTTGTTGAGGCTGAATGGCACTGGTGGAGTTTGTGCCAATGAGACCCAGTTTGTGAAGACAGCCTGTCTGCCTGATGGCCAACTGCCTGATGGGATGGAGTGTACCATTTCTGGATGGGGTGCCACTGAGCAATGTAAGACCACTTTAGCATATTCAGCCGCAAAACAATTTTTCTTTCAGGTTTTTAGAGGCACTTCAGGGTTGAATGTTTCTTTGTTTAAAGGACCCTGTAAACCGTGAATCTTTATTTGCATACAATCACTAAAGTTAGAGACAACTTTGTTTATTGCAAATTTGTTGCGTTTGTTGTAAAATCTTATTTTTCCTCCTCATCTCGGCAGCTTTCTATGGTTCCAGTCACCTGCTGGAGGCCAATGTACTGCTGATCAACCAGGACAAGTGCTCTGAACCCACTGTTTATGGCAGAATCCTGGATAATACTATGTTCTGTGCTGGCTACCTGCAGGGAGGGGTGGATTCCTGCCAGGTTAGTAGAGGAAATCTGCCAGTTAAGTGAATGTTATTATTCAAAATATCTGCATGACTAACTTATTTGAGGTAAGTGCTTAGTAGGTTAATAGCTGTGTGCAGCAGTGCATATGCTATCTGGTCAGGCATTTGCTCTTGTTTCAGGGTGACTCTGGAGGACCACTGACTTGTAAGCAGAACAATACCCATGTCATTTATGGTCTGGTGAGTTGGGGAGACAAATGTGGAGGGAAGAACAAGCCTGGGGTCTACACACGGGTCACTCACTTCCTGGACTGGATCAAGTCAAAAACTCAAGCAGCAGCTCCGAAAGCAACCTCAGTGTAGCCAAGGACTTGGTTATGTACGGAGCGGGTCTAACTCATCATGATGTAGCTTTTGGTCTACAACATCATTTTAAATTCAAATGCTACTTAATACAACCCTCCTTAAAAAAACTGACAAAGCATTTTATCACACTGTGTTGTCGTTGAGTAAATGTGCAGTGTCATTTCAGTTGACTGTGTTTTTCCCTGTTACATATAGCCTAGAACAGAAAAACCTCAAATGTACTGTACATCTAAATGTCATCTTTCCTTGGCTTTCCCCTGAAGCTTTACTCTTACTCAGCCCGAGGCAGTCTGAAACCTTATATTAAAAATGATGCATGTGGAAATGGAAAAAACCCAATAAATAACAAATGTGACTGCCCTGAGCCCTTTGAGGGAAAAAGTGTCATCTTTTCTAATTAATCAACCACAGTATTTCTCAGTGGTCTCTCAACAGGAATTATATTATAATTTTAGTGGGATGGGAGATGAATGTAAGAAAAGACTTCTGACAAAAAGCAGATATATCATCATTCCTTTAAGAAATAGGGTCAAATGCATCAGTGATGGCAGAGCCTGAACAGCAATGTCCAAAAGTAGTGACGGGATATTAATGCCATGCTGTTCTGTGCCTCATGTCTTTACCGTATGTTCTCACCAGGCCCAAGGGTGGCAGATCTCACAGCTACACCCCTGATAAGGATGAGGATAGTCACAGTGCTGGGATGTGTACGAACCACAAATGGTCGTAAAATGTAGATTTCATTTACGTATGTATTAGTTGCCTGTTATCCTGGTTTTCATGAATATGCCTTTCAAGGGGAGACGCTACAGGTGAATGGGGTAAAAAAATGTAATCAAAAGATATCACCATCTAACTTCCCCAGTTGATTATCAGACTCAGAATCAGAATTACTTTTATTCATCCCCAAGGGGGTTTTAAGTAAAATACAATAAGGCACAATAAAGATAAAGTAAAATACAATAAATATAGATGCAAATACACAGAGTGCAGTAAAATAAACACCAAATGTGTATTTTGGGCGTTTTCTTTCCACTAAAATCTCAAAATTGACAATGCATGAAAAAAAACAATGCCTGTAGAGTCTCCCCTTAATAAACACAAAATAACTCCTTAAAATCAAATAAGGTGACATTTTCCCATCACTTCTTAAAAGCTGATTTGTGTGGTGTTCTATGTTCTGTTGATAAGCCACAAAATGGGCTCCAGCTTTAAAGTCTATGAAAATGTCAGGACATTTGATTTGTGCTGGGACTGACTCATGTCAGGTCAAAGAAAACAGAGATACAGAAAAGGAGAAGACAGGTGGATAGGGATTTTCAGACTGTACTCTCTTCAGAAACTAGGTATTTATGTACACAGAGGAAAACCATACTGTACAAATGATACTCTAAAAAATAGAGTTAAGTCTCTTGTGCTCTGTAGAATTCGTGTTATTTGCCCTCACTTTATTATTATATTTGCTGCAGGGCAGCAACTCTGTAGGGCCACTGACATGCGAGGATGAAGGCACGCATGTCCCCAGTGGTCTGGTGACCTGAGGGGACAGTTGTACAAAGAACAAGACAGTAGTTTACACATGGTTCATTAACTTCCTGAACTACATCGAGTCAAACATGAGAGCTGCTAAGCTGCTAACCGAACAGATAGAATTTACCACAGAACAAAAGTGCTGTGTACGGATGTACCCAATACCACTTGATGAAATACTTACTGTACATGACAACTGCAGACACTGAAAAGGTAACATAGAAATGACTATACGAATATAGACTAATAAAAGTTATATTATCTCTTTTCAGCTGAACAGCTTTCTATACAACATCAGCATCATAGGATCACAATAATATCATATCAGAACAAAGTATGTTAAGCCACGGCTGCTGGTGATGTATGCTCATCGTCTGTCTTACCTCTGGTTATAACTTCTTAAATACAGTGGTAGGTAAATTCCTTTATCATAGTTTTGGTGTAACCTGGGACAGATCCAGGCAGGGAAATGATAGTGATATCATTTGACAGCCACACATATTTTACAGCATCCAAAAATTGATTCAAAATGGGACAAAATACAGGGTAGGATCTGTGAACATCATTAAATTTTGTCCTCTAAAATTTAATCTTTACCCCCATTTGTGTTTACATGCCAATCCCAGCGTTCCTTAATCCAAAACAAGGTAAGAGGCTGCCTGTTCAGTCCATTCACATCAATGCATGGGTTTAACATAGGGTAGAGAGGCTCTGTGCACTGCACACAGAAAGAGTGAAGCAGGGTTATAGAATCAGCATCGTAGAATGACAGCTCCCCCTTCTGGAGGTTTGCCAGTATGCCCAGCTTTCTAACTCTCTTTCGCACTGACAGCTGCTTCTCCTGGGTATCATGACATGCCAGGTACTGTCCATCTCCATGGTAGATGCACCACGATGTGTTGTTCACGCCCAGTCTGGAGGGACTCTGACTTGGACCATCTATTTTAT
Source organism: Coreoperca whiteheadi (assembly GCA_011952105.1). Taxonomy (NCBI): domain Eukaryota; kingdom Metazoa; phylum Chordata; class Actinopteri; order Centrarchiformes; family Sinipercidae; genus Coreoperca; species Coreoperca whiteheadi. Next base: position 20,177,375 of record CM022471.1, read on the forward strand.
CGACTGGCCCAGTGGTCACACCGATTAACCAGTAAGGTTTCTCCTGGACAATGACCTCCCAGTAGTGCTGGCCAGCAGTAAAACTCTCCTGAGCCAGGACACTGTACTGGGAGTCATATGGCTGAGGGCTCAGAGCTTCACTGACAGGGTGCCTTCTCCAGTACACTTGTTTCCTGTCCTGGGATATTTCCACTTTCGGATGGGCTGTGTTGGAGTCCAGAGCAGGAGAACTTAGATCTGCAAATATAAATCTACATTCAGCACACGACTACCAAGATAGTGGGGGGTTGATTTTAGATTGCAAAACAATGTATTCCTTACTAACATGACCACATTCGTGGAAAGTGTTGGGACAGGGCCACTGAGAGGTCATCCACCAGCCTCTCTACAGTTCTTAGCTTCTCCGTGTCACACAGATCTCTGTCTACTTCCTGGAATCGTGCTAAATCCAAAGGGTCGCTACAATAAAAACTGAAAACCATTAGAAGGCAAAAGTCATACCAAAAGAAGGCAGTTAGGATAGAAAAAAATAGAGTAACAACATTCTCACCACAGTTTGTGTGCTGTGATTTCCTGTTGAAAATAAACAGGTCATGTATTACTGTGCGTATTACAATCGCAGAAACCATTTTAGCTGCATGTGTAGAAGTTCACATGATCACAATAACACACTGTCATAATATCAGGTATCATTCAAACTACCTGTAGGAATCGCAGATCATTTGTTTCTTGGAGGAGTGATTTGCTGGAGGCTCTGAGGCTGTCTATCTCTTTGATCTGAGCCTCCATGACGCCCCTCTGGGACTCCAGCCACTCTGTCATGTGCGTCTCCTCTGCGTCTATAATCTGCATCATCAGACGCTCATCGCCATCCAGCACAACACGGATCCTGCTGTACTTGTCTGAGACTCTCTCTCTGAAATCTGCAGCAGACTTCTAGGAAATAAAAAAAAAACATTATTCAAATAAAATACAAGAAGGGAGTCTGTGAATAAAAAAATTGATGATTAAAAAGGGGCATTTCACATTCACTGTACCACAGTTTGCGTATACAGTGACTCCAAGTCTGTGATGGCATGTTCTGCTTCACCTCTCCTCTTCAGCAGTTGGTTCATATTGGTCTCTAACATGCTCTAAAGACAGAAATACAACAGGCCTATAGAAAATAAATAAATAGATAAAGCAATAATCATGACATTTACAAGAAAAAAAAAACACACTGGAAAATGACAAAACAATACTAATATTCACCTTGAAGTCTATGCGGGCTTCATGGAGTTGAATTGCTTTGTGATTCTTGTGCCTGCCGACCAGAACACACAAACAGCACACAGGGACCCTTTCCTCCATACAGAAGAGCTTCAGCTCATCACGGTGCTCCCTGCACTTCAGAGACAGCAGGTCTCCCGTCACCTCCACAAGTGTGTGCTCCCTGAGAGCAGACCTCTGCTGGTGCAGCAGGGCGTGAGCCTGGCACAGTGAGGCATCACAGGTCAGGCAGGTCCTTATGGCCACCGATGGTGTCTCTATGCAGTGGTCACAGTGGATAGCTGAAGATGATTTGGTTGCCCGGCTTGCTGTTGATGGCGTGTTACGGGTAAAGTCCTTTACTTTGGTCTGAAGGCTGGTGTTTATCTCCAGAGTGAGGCCAGAGGGGAGGAATATCTGACACTCTGGACAGAAGAAAGGACCCTCATCAGACCCATCTGTTTCCCAGACAGCCTGGATACAGGTGAGACAGAAGTCATGTCCGCATGGCAGCGTCACAGGATCTGTGAAGAAGTCCTGGCAGACGGGACACTTCAAAGTTTCCTCAACAGTCGCCATATCCACTTGCAGCTTTTATGGCAGCTCAGTGTGCACTGTGCTCTTGGCCTTCCTGCTCATGAATGTTTCACAGGCCTCTCTTGGCATGCACACGCCACTCATGTGCCTCAGTGTCGGATTACTAAAGATGAGTTGACATCTTCCAGTAGCTGTTTCAAGCCATTGACAGGAGACCGCGCACAATTGAATGGCACATTTCCAGCAAACTGGATTAAGAGAATTAAATGACCAATTATTTGTCCTTAACGCAGTAGCCTACCATTTCAAATGTAAAAACTTCTTGACTCTGGGGACAGACGTTTGCAAAAAATAATCTTAATTCAAGGTCCACTTACAAGCTTTCAACTGCATCACAAGGACTTCGTCAGCAAATGGAGTTTGCTGGGATGTCATGGCATGACAAATTAAGTGAACCTTGTGTTAAGATTATTTAGTACAAAATAGTACAGTAATATTCAGTGATGGTTCAGTTTAATAAACAAATATGTGACATTGAATTAATTCGGGTAAATTCCTTTTTTAAATGTGTCTATTTTATTTTTTGGAGCGCAATTGTGCGGTATAACGGAATCAATATTTTTTTTATTGTAAAACATGTAAATATCATATAAAAGACTAGTTAATAATCTGTATGTATCTTTAACGATAGGCCGACTATATGTGGGTATTAACAGTTATTGCTGCAATCAGTTTGTTTTGTCAACGTAAATAAAAGCTGAAACTAAATGTCAAATATGAACTGCCAGTGTTGTATATGTTTACCTTCTATCCCTGTAATTGTTCTTCCCATAGCTACAAAAGTGTCCACCCATCAAAAGTACTATTTCTGCGTACGTTACTTACTGAAAGTCCATTTTTTTACTACACGAACGTATCCGGATTTCCTACGTACAAGTCGTTGGTGCATCGCTCGGTTACAGCACTTCCCGAGCCAACGTGGGCTGTGGATGTGGCAGCAAAGCACCGCCAGTCCGGCTGCCTACGTGTCTCCTGCAGCTCACTCACAAAGTGTAGTTGTGGTTGGTTTTCACATTGTCAGGTAAAGAGTTATTTTTTACAAGCTTTCTTCTGTCCATTTTGTCTACAATAGCCGCTAAGCTAGGCAGTGGGGTAGCTCACGGCAGCTAATGCTAGCTAACGTCAGCTAGCCCCAGGTACGTTTTGACAGCAGTTAACGTTAGACACGTAGCTAGCTACAATCTGTTAGCCTTATCATCTAACATGCAAACTTCCATCGCTTCACATGCGTTAGAGTTCATTTGTGTGAACAGCACCTATCCCCTGTACTTTTCAGATGGCAAATGTTTCTAAGATAACCAAATGAACCCTCAACAACATCATGTCCACTGGGTCACGTTACCAACGCAATGCTGATAACCCCATGGCACATGATGCAAAGCTGTCGACTACAGTAATGTTTAAATGAATGATGTTCATTAAGTTGTCTTGTTTTTGTTTTGGTATTTATCTTCTTTACATTTTAAGCCATGGTGTAGATAGCCAACCTTGCAGCCTGTCTATCATATTCAAAGGCTGCTTATCTCCTATGAGGTTATTGCACGGTTACAGTAACCTGACAGCAGGTTTTGTGTGTTCATCACAGCTGTCCTCAAGTGTCAGTGCCATGTTTGCCAGGCTGGCCTTGTGCTCTCTCCTGCCATCCAGAATCCGGCAGTCAAATGTCTGTCCGGTCTCCATCAGAACTTTTTCCCAGGCTAAATGTAAGTAACCAGCCAACTTCTTTGTCATACCTGAAGGGGACCATCTTTGTGACCTGCATGCTATAATGCTCTTTGGTGCATGCCGATGTGTAATAAGAAGTCACTTTGCTATTCTCTGCAGTCTTGCGCCCACGTCCCCATGGGAAGTCCTTTGCCCACCGCAGTGAGTTAAAGCAGGCCAAACGCATCGTGGTGAAGCTGGGGAGTGCTGTGGTGACACGGGACGAGTGCGGTCTGGCACTGGGGCGACTGGCCTCAATAGTAGAGCAGGTACACATTAATATTGCTGATGCGGACCAGAGAGGAACTTGGTTGATGAAAGGCTGTGGAAGTGTGAGCATAATAGTGTGCCGACTGAAGGAAGACTTACAAATGAACTGGACTGAGGAGTGATCTTTGTGCGTCTTTGTCAGGTGGCTGTGCTGCAGAATCAAGGGAGGGAGATGATGATTGTCACCAGTGGTGCTGTGGCGTTTGGGAAGCAGAGACTGAGACATGAGATCCTGCTGTCTCAGAGTGTCAGACAAGCCTTGCATTCTGGACAGAACCAACTCAAAGAAATGGTGAATCATAGTTTTGAACATTGTTGAATTTTAGTCCACTCTTTGAGAAATGTTTAACTATTAGGTAAACATTTTTTTTTTTACTTTGTTAATTGTCTTGTTAACTTTAGTGAAATCTCTAATTGTTTTCAGTCAGTTCCAGTTTTGGAGGCACGGGCATGTGCAGCTGCTGGACAGAGCGGTCTGATGGCGTTGTATGAAGCTATGTTCACCCAGTACAGCACCTGCACTGCACAAGTATGTACTCGACTGTTCTCACAGAGGAAAACGCAGACAGCGAGTGAACTGAATGTCACTTAATTCGCTACGTGTCTGTCCACTTCTGTAGATTCTGGTCACCAACCTGGATTTTCATGATGAGCAGAAGCGTCGCAACCTGAACAGCACGCTCCATGAACTGCTGCGGATGAACATAGTTCCTATCATCAACACAAACGATGCTGTTGTTCCGCCCCCTGTTCCCAACAGTGACTTGCAGGGGGTAAATGTGGGTACTGTGTGCAGGGCATGCTGGGAATGCTAACTGTAGTCCAGAATGGTAGTGGTGTATTGCTAAAATTATGCCTTAATGAAGGACGTTTCTTTTTACATTTCCATCATTTCTAAAGTATAACTTCTAAGGGTGTTTTGAAAGTTCTCTATTAATTCAAGTTATGGTTGTCTTAAATTCTGCCATATTATTATGCACTGACCTGCTTGTGTTTGTCTCCTTTTGGAAAGAGGTGAACATATGTTGTTTGCTTTGCAACTGAATGGGACTGGGAAGCTTTTGTTGCATGGTAGAAAATGATAAGCTGTTGTTTTACAGTATCATTTGAGAAACATTGATTTTCCTTTTGGCCTAATGACATTTCTGTTTTTATTTCAGGTAATAAGCATCAAAGATAATGACAGCTTGGCGGCACGGCTGGCTGTTGAAATGAAAGCAGACCTCCTTATTGCCCTGTCTGATGTTGAAGGTACAGAAATAACCACTAACGTGATGATTATGATTTATTTTCCATTTGTGCATTAACACTAGTTCTCTTTGATTTACTAAATATTTCGATAGGGCTGCCACCAAGGGTTAATTTTTGTCGTCAATTCATTACTCATCGTAAATTATTACCCCAAACCCAAAGTGATATCTGTAAATATTTTGTCTTACCAACCAAACCGCCACAGATATTTGCAGCTATATGAAGCAAATGTGTAGATTTGAGAAACTGTAACAAACAATTGTTGGGTAATTAAGTATAATGTATGTATAAAGGGCTACTCCACCAATTATACGCATGACGTTCAGCTTGCGCGTCATGAGGTGTAATACTCAGCCTGTGAAAACAGTTCTATAACAAACTGGAAGTGTGGGGTTTTTAAAGAACTGGGTATTTGAAAGGCAGGGGAGGGTAAATGAAAGACGCTATTGAGCTACTGTACATCGTGGGGAATCTAGGATCTAGAGCTGGGTAATAAATCCTTTAATTCGAGTTTACGTTTTAAAACGATGCAAAAAATGCCTGAATCCTAATCATCGAGTTTTAAACTACAAATGTTATAATGCGGGGATATACGGCTGCTAAGTACTCTGTAAAACAAGTCCCAATCCACTCAAGTCACTCATCTACCCAAAACATGTAGATGAGTCATATGTTTGCTCATTAGAAGGGCTTTAATTCACCAAAAGACAAATTCAGTGAAATAGCTTATAATACTGTCATTTAATTATTTATATATTTATATGTAAAAAAAAAAAAAAAGCACAATAATGACAGCCTTGCAAGTGCTTGTTATTTGTTTCTTATTCTTGAACAACTGTTATTGCATACATAGGTAGACTAGTTAATACGGTCTCATTAATTGTTTAATATTTTACTAATGAAGACACGTATTTGAATTGTGTCTTGGTCTTTTTTAGTTTGTTTAGTGAAAAACAAGAAAATATTGATCAAGAAATATCAATGTGACTGCTTTAGTTCTGGGAAGGTTTAAAATCCCAAAAAAACCCCAACCTATTCCACAGGCTTGTACGACAGTCCCCCAGGAACAGATGATGCCAAGCTCATTGATATATTCTATCCTGGAGACCAGCAGTCAATCACGTATGGGAATAAGTCCAGAGTTGGCATTGGTGGTATGGAAGCCAAGGTAAGCATGACAGATGATGTTATCTCAAAGTATAAAAAGGACTGAGTTGGTTGAATGATAGAAAAGTTGCATTATACTCAATCATGCTGTCTGAATCAGGTGAAAGCAGCCCTTTGGGCACTACAGGGAGGGACGTCTGTTGTCATTGCCAACGGCACAAATCCTAAAGTCACAGGCCACGTAATCACAGACATTGTGGACGGGAAGAAAGTTGGCACCTTCTTCTCTGAAGTGAAACCTGCAGGTACCGGGTACAAGCATCTGGAAAGAATATTTTACCCTCTTGTTGTGTTTGTGTATTTATATTTGATGCATGTATTATTACCACCAGGTCCAACTGTGGAGCAGCAGACCGAGATGGCCCGGCACGCAGGCAGGACTCTGGCCTCCCTGCACCCTGAACAGGTGAGTTTTTTTGCTCCAGTGTCAGTGTGGTGTGGCTAACTGAAGTGTAGTGGTCTATGAGGACGATTCTCTCATGGGGTCCAAATGGTTTTCAGGCTTTGTGTGCAGTAGAATCATATGCGACACAGTAGAAAAGGAAGTTTTTATGAAGGTACTCTTAATGGTAAGTCCCCTAAATACAGTATGTTGACCTCATTATTTCATTCCTAAATTAATTTAAATGACAAGATTACAATAGTAAGAGAGCATCTCTTGGTTAGCCCTCTGCAAACATAATACATTTAAAAAACTATCAACAATAAAACAGGAAAAAAAGAATCATTTTCACAACAGCATGCAAGGGGTTGCCAAACTCATTACGCTTTATATTGTACTAGTAGTAGCTTTAATTACTCTTGATCCTCGTAGTTGTTAAGCATATCGGGTGTGTGTGTTTTTCCAGAGAGGGGAGATCATCTGCTGTCTTGCTGAGCTGCTTACAGAGAAGAAAGATGAGATTCTCAGTGCCAACAAGAGAGACATGGAGTTAGCAACAGCATCAGGTACAGAGGCACAGAAAAGATACACTGATCACTTTAACACACAGCTGCCATGCTCTGCCAGCGGTTATCACTCGTCTGTAGCTCTTCCACTGAGGGGAACTGGCATATGAAGGAGGTTTGGATCATCTGTTTGTTGGCTTTGGTTGGCATTCATCTTAGCTCTGGTGTGCATCAACCATGTTGTCAGTAAGAGGTTTATGAATGCATAGTACTTGTATGTCTATAAGTTTGGCAGGAGTCATTCTGTGCCCGGGAGTAGGGAGACTTATCTTTAACTGGATGAGCAAAGTGCCGCCTCCTGCTTTACAATGTCTCTGCTTGCTGATAGCAAAAAAAAAAGAAGATGTCTCTACATGGATCTATAGAGTATTTCATTTTCAGTGTTGTTAAATGTTTATTCTATTTCCTGATAGGTCGTTTATCCCAGCCTCTGATCAATCGCCTGAGTCTGTCAACTGCTAAGCTGAACAGTCTGGCCATTGGCCTCCGTCAGCTTGCTGTGTCCTCCAGGCACAGCGTGGGTCGGGTGCTGAGGAGGACCAGGGTGGCCAACAACCTAGAGCTGGAGCAGATCACTGTCCCCATCGGTGTCCTTCTGGTCATCTTTGAGTCACGTCCTGATTGTCTCCCACAGGTCAGTCAACCCCAACGCTCAGCCTGTAGGCGTAATCACCGTTAGCTGCTATTCTGGAAGACTTTTTACATCTTTGTCATTGAAAGTTAAACTTAAATTTTCATGTATTTAATATTGTGTTTCAGGTGTCGGCTCTGGCTATTGCCAGTGGAAATGCTTTGCTATTGAAGGGGGGTAAAGAAGCTTCCAACACCAATAAAATTCTACATCAACTCACTCAGGAAGCACTTTCCATTCATGGAGTGGCAGATGCCATTCAACTGGTAAAAACTGAAAGCATTACGTTATCTAAAGACAGTGTGAGTTTGTACATGATTACAATATGAACTCAGATATATTATCGGAAATGCTAAACATTTTACCTTGACCTGTAGGTGAGCACACGTGAGGAAGTTGAGGATCTGTGCAGACTGGACAAGTTGATCGACCTGATCATTCCAAGGGGCTCGTCGCAGCTGGTCCGGAACATCCAAAGGGCAGCGAAGGGTATTCCCGTACTGGGCCACAGTGAGGGCGTCTGTCACGTCTACATAGACAACGATGCCAGCATAGAAAAAGCTATCAGTGTTGGTATGTGGTTCCTGTGTGAAGAGTGGCTGTGAAGGTTGAATTTTGATGATTTGTATTTTTGCAAGTTGTACAACTCGAAAGTAATCTTGTTTTCGTATTTTGAGTATACCTAGCAGCTGCAATTTATTTTACATAACATGTTTGGGTAACCCAGAACTGCTGGATGAATACACTAACTTATGTTTCGTTTTAGTCCGAGACTCCAAATGTGACTACCCTGCAGCTTGCAATGCCATGGAGACCCTCCTTATTCACAGAGATTTGCTGCGAACGCCTATATTTGACCAGATCATTGATATGCTGAGAACAGAAAATGTAAGAGACATGCACTATATAATTTTGGGCACAGGTATTATACACACAGCTTTACACTATAAGGTTAAGTGGTTTTCACATTTTGATGACCTTCTGGAGAGGTGCTTTGGTACTGAATTCAGGTCAATAAAGTACAATTGCCTTTGGTTGATTTTTCTTTGATTATTTCATTATTCTGTTGATAAGTCATTGTGCTATTGCTTTCTCGCAGGTGAAGATCCATGCAGGCCCCCGCTTTGCATCCTATTTGACTTTCAGCCCATCTGAGGTGAAGTCTCTGAGGACAGAGTATGGGGACCTGGAGTGCTGCATTGAGGTGGTAGACAACATGCTGGAGGCAGTGGACCACATCCACAAATACGGCAGCTCCCACACTGATGTCATTGTTACAGACAATGAAGAGACAGCTGAACAGTTTCTGCAGCAGGTGGACAGCGCCTGTGTATTCTGGAACTCCAGCTCCCGCTTTGCCGATGGCTACCGCTTTGGCCTAGGTATGTACATTATAAGGCATGATTTTGCTTCTTAGTGCCATCTGAGAAAAGTATAAGAATATGCATCTAACCTACCACTGTCTTGAAAATGGGGCAGAAGAGGTTAATTTGACTTATTTTGCAGGAGCTGAGGTTGGTATCAGTACGGCACGGATACATGCCCGAGGTCCAGTGGGTTTGGAGGGGCTTCTGACCACCAAATGGGTCCTTCGAGGCGAAGGGCACACTGTTGCTGACTTCTCCGAGCAAGGCAGCATGAAATACCTTCATGAAAACATCCCTGTCCCCCAGGGGAGCTTTAGTTAGGTGCCAAACCAAAGAGCCATCAACAGCAGAGTTTATTTAAAGGTTTGTGTTTGCCAGTAACACTTCAACTTTTTAGCTGCTGCTTCATCACCGGTGTTAATCCACTATGTTGGTAAAGGAAACTTGTGTGCAGAACAGAGGTTACTTTTACTGGACTACCAAGTTCCTGGTTTTGTGAACATGACTGGCTGTTACATGATTGGTGACACTGAAATGTGCTCTGGTTAAAAAAAACAAACTAATTCCGTTATGTGTATGTGACATGTGAAACAAAGTAAAAAAGGACAAAGCTCTCTCTAAGGTCATTTTTATGGTGGCAGACAAAATAAATCATTGGCCCATCTGTGATTTTCTAACTTATTTTTCTACGTACAATCTCCCTTGGTCTTTTGTAATTTACTGAAAGTGTTGTTTGTGCAGGATCTTGGTTCAGATTTATTTTGCTGAGCTTCCCCTTTGCACAGATGATTTAATAAATATGCTGTACAGTTCTTTTGCTCGCGATGTTGTTTTTATCTGTCACAATCGTAGTACTGAAAAGTCGGCACTGAAAAGTCATAATGCCCCTCGTTTACAAATGCATTTAGTGTGTAGACTGATTTTAGTTATTACACAATTTAATCAAGGTAACTTGAGTTTTTAAATGTTCAGTAATGCTATCATTTAATTACTTAACAGTAATACTCTTTCCAGACCGTTCTTGGCCTACTCTTAAATAATTGCCACCCTTGCACTTATTTGCAAAGGGAACATAAAGTTGCTCAATTCAGTACTGCATAATGATTGAAGACTTGTGTAAACGTTTAGTTCTTGAAGATTCATACAATCTCTACAACGCAAAGCTCCCCAGCTATGACGCGGCAGGACGTTATACCCTTTCCGGTGACGCGTTGGGGGTGGGCGGGGCGACAGCCAGCAGCGCTTGCCCGGACCCGGACACCGGGCGAGCTCAGCTGTCATCTGTCTCGTTATTAAAGATGGCAGGTAACAAGTCTTACACTATAGTAGAATATTTCGGAGGGGATGACGGTTACCGGTGTGGTTACTGTAAAAATGAAAAGGGAAACTTTTCTCATGGTAAGTGTCTAATGAAGTAGCGAAGAAACACAGCCGGTCGGTGTCGCTGAACTGGCTTTTGCTAACGACCTGTCTCCGTCTACTTGCTGGAATAGTACGTTAACCGGTTAGAGGGCTAACGTTAGCTAGTGTGGCACTGCAGTCCTATTGTCAGTACATTTTAGTAAGCAATGTTTGCTGTGTGGTTGCTAGACCAGTAACTTAACGTTCAACTGAGCGCGCATTAGTTAGCGCTCACCTAACGTTACTTGGACAGCGTTCATGTTATTAAATCGGTTTTTAGCCCATAACTTTCTCATAGCCCAACTCTTTCATCGTGGGAAACAAACCCAAGACTGTCCAAACTAAAATACGAGTTAACATAATTAAGCAAGCATGGGCTGGTGTTATTGCATTACTATTCAGATGGGCAATACTTAACACTCAAGAATAACGCTGTAACATTAGCAGTTTAGCCGTAGAGCTGCTACAGCTCTGCTAGCACCGAGCTAGCTAACGGACAGGGGACCACTGAAGCGAAAGTGCAGCTGTCGGTCAGTGCTGAGCCACTGGACCCAGAGGCCTTTACGTGTCAGGTAACAAGAGATGCAGGCTGGACTCTCGTGTGCTCAGACCTGATGGTCAGTAAGAGCACATATTATGCGACTTGTCAAGCCACTCAATATGATCGTGTAATGATCATCATCTGGTGAATGGTGCTTTGTGTGTGTGTGTGTGTGTGTGTGTGTTGGCTGTAATTTCTTCAGGTGTACATGTGCATTATATACATGTGATTTCACAGCATGCTGAAACCGAAGACAGCGTGTTTGCTGTACTGTGTGACAGCTCAACAAAGTTTGTAACGTGTCAACATCATCTGAGAGGAAAACATAGTGGTACAATTAATGTCTAATAAATGTCTTACCCCTATTCTCGCAGTTAAACTGAATGCTCCAGTGCTTTTCGTTTTGGTTCAGTTTAAGGAGATGAGGAACCACCTCATGTCAGCTGCACGTAAATCCTCTCTCTCCTGATCCAGATGTGAGGGCTGTCCTAGGCTCACTTCCAAGTCTCCTCTGAAATGGTTCGTTTAACGTGATAATGTAAAGAAGCAAGGATACATAAACAGCCAGTGGATCACGCATTTAATCATGCCAGTTTCTGTTAATATTTTCTCTCTAATCCTCAAAAGGTCCAATTTTCTGATGTAGTGCTATCACTTTTTACTTAGCATTAGGGCTGTCACCATATCTGATTTTCACTACATGGCCAAAAGAATTCCCGATAACCATAACATCGCGATATCTATAGAAAATTTGAGTTATCTAGCTAAATCAGTTAGTTTTTTGGCAGGTGGCAACCAGCGTGTAGGAGCATCACCTCCACCTACTAAGACAAAGAGAGAACAGAAAGAAACAGAAATGATTTTAAGAGGCACTGGAATATTAACACGATATTCTCATCTGTATTAATAACATGATATCAGTGTTTCATTTTTAAATATCACGATTATCATTAACACCGGTATATCGCGACACCCCTATTTAGCATACCACTTCAAATGCCTAATCGCAAATGAAGTAGAAAAAACAAAATTGTTTGTTTACATGTGTTTGTCAGAAAGCTTTTCTAATGAATGTCAGACTTGCACAACCACATAACTGTGATTTTTAAAAAGGGCTGTTTGCCATTTGGAAGCTAGTAAAAATCAGTGAAAAGACTTTATTTGGGAGTCTTGTCTTGGACAGCTACAAACCAGGAAGGTGCCTTGCCACCCGCTGCCTGCTGTATAACTGTATACTTAATGTAAAGTAAAGAGAGCTTGGTATATTAGGTTAATTCAGGGGTAGTGTTTCATTAGCCCACTAGGATCCTGCCAGGAACTTTCCTTGCTTGAATCTGTTCACAGGGAGTGTGACACACACCACATAGTCACATGGCACGAAGGTATATAAACGTTCTCTTGAAAGTGGACAGTTGAGCAGAGCTTAAAGGGTACTAAAAGATGCCATACTGTGTGTTGTCATTTAAAGGCAACCAAGGTTAATGTCACTACATTTTTAGAAGTTCTGACTTTGATGCAGAGCTATAAAAGAAGCTGTGTAAGAAGATGGGAAGGGATTTTCTGTGTGGGACAGAACGGTGCCATTCAGTGGAGGTGAGCGGAGGCGAGGCAGGTTGGGGTATAATTAGGGTTCAGGCAGTTCCTAATGCAGTCAATGAGCGATTGGGCTAAGAGCCCGCAGACGAGAGCTGTGTAAACTTAGATTAGAGTGGTAATCTGGATATGTTACATCATGTGGGCATGGCAGGTTCTGGGGAGGAAGGAAGACTCCCTGTGTAATTCTTGTAAGTCATTAGTAAAAGTGTTAAAAGGTTATAGGTTCCTTGTGTGGATGCAGGTTAAATTAAAGTGCACTGGACTTACAACTATAGAAATGAACCCATTATTTCAGGCCACCGAGGTCCAGTCAACTTGTTTGTCTCCTATAATTTGTCATGTTATATTGTTCCCGTAGTGCTTGTGTTTCCCTGAGAAAACATGTGGAACAGTCTACAGATCAATGGAGTGATTATCAGATATCTGAGCAGTGTTTCTGTTGTACTGTAAACATTCCAAGCAGGTGCTCAATAAGATAACGTTTTATTCTAAGGGATTGGTACAGTGAGGTAATCAACAGTGTTGTTACATGCAAAGCAAATGCAAACCCACACTACATGGTACAACATCTGCTGTCCTCTGTGTTACTGTGTCTGTGATGCCTCAGTGGAGGCAAATGGATCAGCTGTGAACAATGGAAAGACTCTCCTCTTGTGCCATGATGACGGCAGCTGTTTCACTCACATCTAGCTCACACCGCAGGCTTCATTTGTTCTCTAGAACGTTTACCTTTTTAAACTTCCTGCCTAATTAATTATCAGGCTTTTTGGCTATCAGGTTTTTGGCCTTTGTGTTATTTTATTGGCCCTCGCCTCTTCTCCCCCACGTTTACTTGCTTTTGAATGTTTTTTGGATGGCGTCACTTGTTGATATGCAAGGTTTTAAGTATGTCATACTTTATTTATAATTCATTTGGAGCCTAATCAATGCTTTTTAAAATAGAATACTAAAATTATTTGATACTCAAATTCATATGACAACTTGACATCTCTGTAATTGCTGAGGTCATGAGAATTTTGGGACATGAAAATGAGGCCATAGGGCAGAAACCCCTGAGAGATTACGTTCTTAATGTATGGTGAGGCCATGTGGTATTGAAACAAATCTCCCCAAGGATCTTTAATTATAGAAATATGCTATGTGATTTCTTGGCTTGATTTCACACTTGTTCATGCCAGTGTTAGAAGGTCTCCTTTCATTCTGCAAACCCTTTTCTTTTCTGTATAGTTCTGTGTCTTCAGTTGGAGAATAACAGCTTAACAGTTGACATTTTAAATGTGGTTCAAACCTTCAAAATTGCCCATATAATAAGCGATTTTATTACTGACATGTATTGACAAGCAAGTTTTAAAGAGGACCTGCAGTCTTGCTGCTGTATCTGCAGGCCTTAGAACTAGCTGCAGTCATTTCCTGCTTCAGTGTTGTGGTGTCGCTCTGTTGGATCACACTGTGTTGTCCCTGTGGACTCTGGCTAAACACCCTTCTCCTGGGACATAGAACATTATACTCGGTTGCAAACTTAGTGTGTGTTGTGTGAACTGGTATACAGTGAATTCCCTCGGTTGTTTTAGATGTAAACTGATAGCGGTCTTACCATAGAGACACATAGTGTGTGTGTGTGTGTGTGTGTGTGTGCGTGCAAACTGTATACGGTCGCAGAGGAGAAGGTCAGGAGTTGAAACGGGGAGTTCAGACCTTAGTTCTGGGATGTAGGATCCAAGCTGCTGTGGATACAAATAATACATTTGTCTGTTACCATTGGGGACTTAAAGCACTGTGGGAATGTACTTTGGGGGACACTGATTTAACATGAAACAAAAATGTGGACCGCCCACCAGACTCTGTGAGCAGCTTCTTGACAAACCATTCCTTACTTGTATACATGCCTCCTAGTTCAGGCAAAAAAGAAGTATATCTATAATTGTCTCTTTTATGCTTTAACTGAGCTGTATTTCATTCAGTCCTGAAAAGAGCTGGGTTAATTCAAGACCCGTTTCTGCCTTTTTCTAATATCATTTTCTTCAAGTCAGACATTAAAGAGCATAATCTGATGGATGTGTCTTTCCATTACAAAAGTATAGTATAAAATGTCATATGAAACCAATTAAATGTTTAAAAGTAATGATGTTTCTTCATTTTCTACAGGGATGTGGTCTCACACCATGACTGTACAGGACTACCAAGACCTCATAGACCGAGGGTGGAGAAGGTGAAGTAGCTGTCTCCAACCTTTACGCAATCCCTGCTTACTTACATATGGACCTTTTTTTTTATTTAGTCATTGATGTAGTTCAAGAAATATCATTTTGGATATTTAAAATAATTGATCATTGTTATTATTATTTAGTGAAGGTTATCCATTCTTTCCTTTTCAGAAGTGGGAAATATGTCTATAAGCCCATAATGAACAAGACATGCTGTCCACAGTATACCATCAGGTAATGATATTTTACCCATCCGAATCTTTCCCCATGATTGATGCTTCAGTTATCTTTAGAACTGACAAGACCAGAAAAACATGGAACATATAAGGATGACCCATGGTAGTTTGATAGATATGTTAAATCACCTTTTAAATTTTTGTATAACAGCAGAAATATATATATATATATATATATATTGTTCTAACCAAACCTATACGTTTGTGCTCTCTGTCAAGATGTCATGCACTAAAATTCCAGCCTTCCAAATCCCACAAGAAAATCCTGAAGAAGATTAACAAATTCATTTCCAAAGGGGAATTACCAAAAGGACAGGGTGATGGTAAGAGCATATTTATTTTTGTATAATATTGTTTATGTGTATTGTCTGATGAATGTCTCTGTATTGGTATACAGTACATGCATGAAAAAAGTCACCTGCAAGCAGTCAACACTATCAGGCTATTGGACTGCATGGTTGAAACTACAGTTAGAGATGGGCACAAAGTGAAAACAGTGTTGCTACTGTGGCTCTGTAGTACACAGTGTCTGATGTAAGCAGTATTGATTTTGTGCCTTTCAGGGGAGCCAATGGACTCGGTGTGTGAAGAAGCAGGTCCACGGGAGCCGAGTAAAGTCTGTCACTCAGAAGTGAATTGTGCTGCTGTAACAGACCTTCAGAAGGAAGTCTTAGAGTGTCCCGCTGTCACAGAAGTTCAGAAGGAGGCAGCAGAAGCGGCACCTACAGCCTCAGAAACATCAGCAAAGGATCCAGTGTCTGTCCCGGATGGGCGAACAACAGCCGCAGCTCCTAAACCAGGTAAGAAATCTGATTCCCTTTGAAACGGCTGGTAATGCTCATCAACAATCAGCGTTGTTCTTATGTTGTTAAAGTGTGGAACTACAACGATGAGTCGATCGATATTGTTTTTGATAATCACTTAATCGTTTCAGTCATTTATCAAGCAAAAATTCAAAATATTTGCTGGTTTAAGCTTCTAGTATTTTATGCTTTTGTTACTCAAATTTGACATTAAACTGAATATCTGTGGTTTTTAAACTGTTAAAACAGTTTAAAGAAGCAAACTGTTAAAACAAGCAATTTGAACATATCTCCTTGGGCTGTTGGACATGCGAACGTGTATTTTCACCATTTTCCTACATTTTTATAGTAATCGATTTGTCAAGAAAGTACTCGGCAGATGAATTGATCATGAAAATAATTATTTGCAGCCCTACATGAGTCCATTAACTTGGATAGCTTATGCCAAATTGTACGCCTGTTCACGCAGCCTTAGTGTGAAAGTGACATTGCAGCAGCTGCATACATCAGCCTGATAATGAGGGGATAGAGACTGGCGAGGGTCAACAGATGGATTTTTTTAGCCAATGTGATTTTACTCACTCAATCATGCAGATCAAATAGTGTAGTTAAAAGTATTTCATTGGAGCATGTGTTACTTTTTTGAACAGGTTAATGCCGGAACTGAGTAGTAACTAGCCAGCCGGGACTTTACACGGGCTTCCTGAATGATGATTGGTTATTTGCTTTAAGAGGCAGGTTGAACAGCCTGTGTATTCTCCTAAGTCTGTGACTTTTGGTTCTTTCCTACCGTGATTTCACACACTTTCTTCTACTCACTAGTTTTGGCATCTCTGTGTTGCTGCTGTAATGTATGTTGCTTATCTGTTGTCTCGCAAAAGGTAGTTTGCTGCTGTTTTTCTGTTTTTATTGTCATTTTTTGGATGTCTGGTATTCTTTGCAACTGCAGCATGGACAACTTTAAAGGTAGTGACGGTAGCTTTAATGACGATTCACTACAATCGATTGTAAGACTGCCACTGTGGTGTTGTACAATAGATAAAGCACCATTGCTTGCCAGAGGGTGTCACTGTTCACCTTGTAATTTACTCCACTGTGCAGCATCTTGGTGCTTCTTCTGTGTGTTCAGGAGTGTGTCTGGTTGGGGCTTATCTGTCATGTTCTCCTCCGTCCTCTCCGGTACAGGATATCCTCACAGCCAACTCACAGTAATGAATAAATAACACTCATAGTGAAGAGATAATAAACCCCTATTAGACACAGGAAGCAGCACTTCTATCAACTGTTCATGTTTCAGGCCTTAACCCCTTTTTTCCCTTTCAAACATCTAAGGAGAACTGGTCCCCGCGCTTATTAATCAAAAGGCAAGGACGTACATTGGGGCAGGAAAGCTTGGTATTGGCACAGGTCGATCCAGATGCAGACAGAAACATACAGAGAAACCTTCTTCTGCTCTTACACCTGTGTCAGCACCACACTCTTCTTCCTCGGACTGTCAGAAATAACAAGCCTTTTCAGGAGGCTCGAAAAGAGGAAGCAAGGAGGATTTACTATGTTGGGCCAGTGGTCCCTCCCCCCCCTTATTCACCTCCAACAGAAAACACCTGGACATATCTTTCCTCTAGTTTTATGACTGGAGTGCTTTATAGCTTTGGGCAGGTTCCAGTTCTAGCTTGAGAAAACATGGCTCCCCATCTGCCATATAGTGTATGCAAATCCAGCGGTAAACAGATACAGGAGTACATATGGAATGTTGCATTGTGTAAAGCCGTACTAGGATCTGCTTTTTAGGGAATCACTATGTGAAACCTACATACATGTGTTTATATTAGAGGTGCACCGATTCTGAAATTCTGGGCCAATACCGAATTTTAAAATAACAATTTGGTCGATTGCTGATGTTTTCTTGTAATTAGTTTTTCTTGTTATTTATTCCCCCTTTCGTGCCAGGGAAACAAAGAAATCTTCATTATAAAAAAAATCACTACACTATCTCTGAATGAACATAAATTCAAACATGCAAATTTAAGAAACAACTTTTAATATAACCTTTTATTTAAACATTTTTTTTTTTTAAAGACAATTGCTTCAAAAGCCTTTTTAGCCTGCTATACAACAAATTACCAACACAAAATTTAGCCAGTGCAAAACTGATGCAACACAACAGATAAACATCAGCCACTGCCGTTGGTGACGGTCATCCTATTTGCCGATAGTAGGCGTGGGCGATATGACCTAAAACTTACATCACTGCATTTTTTAGTTTTTTACAGTGACTGTATTATATCACGGTACTACAAAAATAAAAGGGATACTCCTCTTAAAATATTATTCTACCTCTTTTCACTCTATTGGTAATGAAAGGGAATATATGTTAACCAATGTTATTTTGTGATTTATTATTTTTATGGCACAAAGTGTGATCACTCACAAAAATGTGAAGGATAGCTTCAGGACATTGCACTCATTGAGCATATTTGTTTCACTTTTTTTCACTATTGTCCGCGTGTGTTGTGAAAAACTACAACCGGTAAGTTTTCTTTTTTAACATTTATATTGTAATGATAATAGTCTAAAATGATACTTAGGCAAAACCCTGAATGTGTTTTTGATTAATTTGTTTACCAATGAATCTAGCCTCTTCATTTTCCTCTCAAAGTGCACCAGAGTGAGGCATTTAACTTGAAAATGTTCCCTCCTAGAGGGTCCAAGCTTCACCCACGACAGTCTCTCAATGTCCCGTGGGAAACCCTAAAGTACATTTACATACGGCCTTTTGTGTAACAACAAAGCCAGCCACGTTAGCCCCGCAATATGCTGACGCCATATTCGCCAAGCCGACAGCAGTCAACAAAGCAAATATCGGCCCATACAATGTTCGGCCCATATATCGGTGCATCCCTGTTTTTTATTTCAGTTTGAAATTAAGTCTTTTATCAATTCAGAAGACAGTATTGCAGTGAGGTCCAGGGAGCCAGTCAGTAATGAAATGTAAGATGAAACAACAAAATAATGATTTCAAATAATTTTATTACAAAGTGAAGTAATTCACTAGGGTTTTGGCAAGTTAGGGATAACAACACTTCAATGAAAGAATAGTGTTCAATGTGCCTGTGCAGAGTTTATGGTATTATTTAAATTGGTGGCATGATGGAGGATTGCCTATATTTGTTGTTTTGTTTAAAGCAAGATGCAGTATACTGTATTGTAGTTAACAGTGGTACACATTACAGTTTCCCAGTATACTTTGTATAAAATGACACTGCATACCCCCATGTCAATATTTTGGTGGCTGCTCCGATAAACACATCCTCCTCCCACAGTAAAAACATTTTGTGTCGCTACATGTTTACATGCAAGAAAGCAGTATGTCACAATTCTAGACAGTCTTTGCTGTCTTTGAGAGTCGTGTGTGTGTTTGGGGAAGCGGGAGGGGTGAGTGTCATAGCTTTTATGAAGTGCTAACTGCTGGAGCGGGACTCAACTGTCTTCCACAGGAACTGATCTGTCAGACTTTATCTCCACCACGGCTGCATATGCCATACGCTGTCCTCGGGAGTGTCTGCGTCTGAGGCAGAGAGAGAAAGTGTGTGTGTGTGTGTGTAATTAGAGGCAAGAGAGGCTCGTGGACATGGGTTTAATGGGTTTTGGTTGAGTCACTGTGATGAACACAGTTCAGACTAATTCCTGTTGTCTGTGTGACCAGTCTGCCTTGACCTCGGTGCTATAACTCCCAGGGTTGTATGCTTATATCAGAGGGCTTGCTCAGAAATTCTTCCCCTGTTTAGTGCCTCCAGTCATTTGCCGTAAAAGACCAATTTCAGCGAACAAAGACATTGAGATGATACAGGGACCAGGTAACTTTCCATCTAGTCGGTATTAAGATCGGTGTACTAATTATGAAACAAATTGTTCACAGCAACACAGCAGTTATTAATACAAAACTTCAGTCACAGCTGGATTGAAATTGAGTTACATTATACTAGAATGTTTTGCTGTTGTTGTAGTCCTCTGTTTTTTAGTTCACTCTTGACATTCGAAGTTACAAGTCGTGATTTTAAGTTAAATCATGAAAAAAGCCAGAATCTGCATAAACGTCCTGTTGTGGTCCATTTTTACTATTCACAGGACAGACGCTGTACTTTACAGTAGAATAGGTAGTTTGAGTCAGCTGAAGCTGATCGCTGCCTGTGAACTTTGATCAGTGCCAGGCGTCCCTCATCCTTGTGACGTCGTCGGAGGGGAGAGTTAGTCAGTGAGCTGATGGTGGCGGCTGGCAATAGGACAAGCAGGAA
The DNA here is from genome assembly GCA_011952105.1 of Coreoperca whiteheadi. NCBI lineage: Eukaryota > Metazoa > Chordata > Actinopteri > Centrarchiformes > Sinipercidae > Coreoperca > Coreoperca whiteheadi. Next base: position 20,197,634 of record CM022471.1, read on the forward strand.
ATGGCTCTCGTTTCCTTATTGCTCCAAACAGGATGTGGGCGTGTAAACTGTTGACATGGGATGCCCAGAGAGCTGGAGGGCTTGGCAAGAGCCCAGGAGGAGGAGGAGGAGGAGGAGGAGGAGGGGGACAGAGAGAGGGGGAAACAGGGAGATACTCAGTTTCTTCAGAGAATGTTAATTTTAATCTTGTTGAGAGAGAAAAACAGAGAAAGTGAATGAGTGTGTTCTATAAGTAACAACCTCAGATATGAGCTATTCAGAGCTACTCAGTCATATGCCCACAGCAGCTAACCAAGATCTGCTATCTTTGTTTCTTCATTATTGGACAAAAACATCCTTGGATTCATTAGGTCTTTTGCTTCTTGTGTTCCTTTATAAATACACACTAGCGAGCTGCTAACCACTTAGGCTTAACTAACACAGACCACATTGATTTATAGCCTCCTAAGCAAAAATGTAATGTAAAGACTATTGAAGTCGGGAAACAAGAAAATGACTTCAATAGGGCTCTCTGTTGTAACTGGCTTCCTAGGCAAACATCCATCAGGAACATGGTCTAGTACTCACAAAATCTGCCCCAAATTTGAGACTCATCAATCACCTTTCTTACTTCTGTCTTTAGTCTTATGCCGAAGGCAGCATAGAAGCAGAACTTGTTGTCCACATCCAAAAAGAAGTAATTGAGTTATTTCTTATAACTGCCTCTTTTTCTTCCATATATTCTCACCTGGAAATGCTTTGAAGATGCACTGCCATGTCTTTTTCATGAAAATAGATTAAGAATGGTGTTTTTGTTTTCGTTGACAAGTCTGCCCCTCTTCTCTCTTCTCTCTGGGGTGCAGGGGTGGGACCTGATGCTAGCCGGCCGCCATGTCGGAAGTCGAAGGACTTAAGGAAGGAGCGACGTCTTCAGAAAGAGCAGATGAGACATGACGCTGGTGGGGTCTCTTCCATTGTCTCTCCTGCCCCACCCACTCCCACCCAGACCAACCAGCCCAAACCCCTGGAAGATTTCATCAATGAGTCATTGCCTGAAAATTCTTCTCATTTCCTTGAGGTGAGCAGAAATGTAGAGTAGGTACTGTATTTTCTCTTTTTATGTGACTTGGAATAAACATTAGCCTATTGTGATGATTCCAGCTATCATTAAGAAATAGTGTTTTTGGTTGAGCTTTCTGTCTCCACAATGTTTGGATTCAGTTAGCTTGAAACTTTGGTTTCTTAGAGCCCTCTTCCCCAGCTCCAGTGACTTCACCATGTGTTTATGTGTGCGGAGAGGATAGCTGGCCAGAGCCGAGTGGAAAAACCACCTCTTCCCAGTTCGAATTCAACCAAATGACAGACACACCGCACAAACTGGGTCGCGTTACCCTGCTGATGACATTAAAACCACAGCTCCCAGCTCAGCCGGTATGAGAGGACATGGAAATGAACTTTTGGCAAGGGGCGGAAAGATGTAGAAAGATCCCTGGCGAAGGCCTCAAGCTGAGGTTGGTAGAGTAACGTCATTCTTGGTCTTGACCAAGATTTGAGCCAGATGCAGTGATGAACCAGGCAGTGTCTGTCTCTTGTCTATGTACCCCCTGAGACTAGATCGGTAAGACCTCCTCCCAGTCAGCTCTTTTCAATTGGATTAATTAGTATGCCCGTAATTACTGTTCAATTTCTCTAAGTGGACGTGAACACAAGGTCGTCCTTTGCAAAGGAAGGTTAATCGTATGTTTTACAAGTCAAATAATTGAGAGATGCCTCTATTTGACCCATTTAGCTGTTTATAACGTGGCAAGGCTGCGTCAGATTTGTGGCTGAAGGACAATTTGGATGATAAGCAGTTTAGTGAATCTGATGTTCTGAGCTGCAGACGTAAAGAGGTTTTCACACCAATACCAGAAGATTTACATTTCATGTCACCATAAACACATATTTTACATATATAACAGTGACTGATGAGAATGCTCTGCAGGGTACATATGATATTTTTGAAAAAACAGGAAATATGGGGACTAAGCAGCTCTTTGCTTTAGTATTGTTATAGGGTCACCTTTGCTTACTGTGAAACCACTCCCTTGACATTTCTCGCTCTCATCTGTGACCTTGGAGAAGATTGTTACTTTTGAAGTAATTGAAATGCATGGCAAAAAGACAAGTCACAGTGACAGGGAAGACAAGTTCAGATATAGATACTGTATAGTCCATTAGTTATCTCTGCGCTGGCCTTAAATGCTGCCGTGGTTCCATTAGCCGCCACCACCAGGGGTCAGTATGAGAACGTGATTCAGAGCACCTCAGGAAAGTGTGGAACTGGTCACCCACTATTCCCCCAAGAGTCTTGTCTACTGTCTCCACACTTTTCTCCTATTTCATAGCCTTTCTTCTAAACCTCCTATTGCTAACATGCAGTGGTTTGGCAATCACTTGTCTCCTCTGTTATAGGACTTTTTATAATGGTGTACTTTGAGGTCTTTAAAGATCCAGGTTCAGAGCAGTTAAAGCTTTGAAAAACCATGATTTTTTTCATTTTAATTAAAGTGAAACAAAAGCCACTGGTATCATGCGGCCTTATTTGAAAATTTCTAAAGCGGTCAGACTGTTGGTGTTAAATTTCAAGACTGTTATGAGAGTTGTTAAAAGTTTCATTTCCATGCTGTCCACTATCTGCTGCAGTGTTGGTTCATCAAAGGGATTTCAGCCTATCAAAATATATTTCTAGATTTAGAACAAAATTAAAAAGACCAAACATCAGCATTGTCCTTTTATGTAAGAGGTCCAAAGTCTCTGTTTGACTAAAGGATGTAGAGGCCAAGTGGTCATATGAGAGAAACCGACTTAGGTCCAACTCAAACAAACCCCAGGTTCAATTCCTCTATCCTGTCCGATCAGGCGATCCATTTGGCGCGGCCTCTGTGGCCAACAAAAGCTTCCAAACGAAGAGACGCTTAATTAAACGGGGGATGTGGAAGGAGAATTCTTCTTTTTAGTTTGTGTGACATTAGAAACACTCAGATCATGTTTTGTCTTTCTATCACAGGCTTCTCGTGATTCTCCCTGTTCAGAGCGATTTTATTGCACCGCAAAATTCGGTCTCGCTCTGCTAGACACAAATATGGACACACGAAGAACAATAACACAAACATTTAAAGAGCAACTAAAGGAGCAAAGATGATTAGTTGACCTTCATCTGAATCTCCTGTTCATTCAGACATGGTAAAACGTCTTTGAGATTTTGACAGTTTGATAACCTTAGGCAAAAATACCACGGTATTGCACACCTCTAAAATGTGTTATTGAACAATCTCTGGGTAAAAAAATAAATACTACCCATTGAACAAAAAGTGTTTTATTTTGAAATGATGTAGAATTTTAGAACATTAGTGAATGTATGTTAAGTTAACAGTATTAAGGGGTTATAGCATTACAATTTTAACATTGTTAACAAATAGAACATCATTTAAATTTTTTCTGAACCCCGCCACACACACACATACACACACACACCTAAATATAATTAAAATAGAGGTTGCGAGTATGTGTCCACTAGAACTGAACACCCTAATAATAATAATAATAATAATAATGATATAAAATAAATGCTTATCTTTTGTAAAATAGTGTTGGACACATAATATAGATTTTGTTTCAATGTCGATGCACACATACACAGGTAAACACACAAGCTCTCTCTCTCTCTCTCCGCATAGCCACTGTTTGTGCTTGTAAAGTAAATCATCATTTGTATTTATTTTTTGCATTGATGATCATAGCTCCGTAACCGAGCTACCCATTCTGTTTTGTCAGAATGAATCAAAGCAAAACACCACAGAGCCATAAAACAGCGGCGGCCGAGTAGAGACTACGGACAAAGAAGATTGAAATATCGCTTTTCTACATGTTTAAGCTTCTTGAACAGGTGTACTGATAAAGTATTGGCTTTTTACTGACGAAGGTTTTATTGCACTTAAAGTAACAAGCGATTGACTGCTCGGTACGCAACCCGAGGGGAGGGGCCCTGTTGGAGAGTTATTCCTCACACATGGGAAATAACCCCTGCACTTTTTTGCTCCTTAGTTAGGATGCTATCTGTAAACATTACATTGCAAATTCTTGATATCTCATTGTGAATAGTCATTTTAACTTAGGGGCAAAAACAGGTATGAATTATTAGCGGTTTTGGAAGTGGGACCAAGGTATACCGTGAAACCGGAAACTGGCCGATGCCTACTGTTCGGTATGATCAGGATCAAGAATAGAACTTCAGTCTCAGAGGACATGGTGAAGCACTGGAAACGGGCTCATATATATATATATATATATATATATATATATATATATATATATACAATATGAATAGCAAATGATTATTTCTTCTTTTTGAGGACTTGTATGAGCACTTATACGTTTTCTCTCACAGAAAATGCTTGATACATTCTTTGTTATCTTGAGTAACACCTGCCATTTTTTGTCACGATGGAGATGGACACAACAACACCCTCTTTGTATTGTTCTTGTTTTCCCATCAAGCTACAGCTATGGTGAAACCCAGCTGCCAGTGGTGAAAACAAGCCCATTTAATAAAGACGAATAACAAAACTTTCACAACCGGAAATATATCCATTTTATTTAGTTTCAAATCTTAAAACGCGTGTCACAAAGCCGCGAAAGGGTGTGTTTGTGTCAGTCTCTCTCGCCCTTCACACTCTTTTCACACTTTTTCTCTCTTTCATTTGTAATAGTATCTTCCTTTTTGAGGATTTTAATCACCACTTATGCTTTTCTCAGTACTTTTACCCATTTTAAATGTTAACCTTTGTCTGCCCGTATTCTTTTTGAAGGTGAGGCTAGTGCGCTCCAATCCCCCTAGCCCGCAGTTCAAAGCCTCTTTCGACGCCTCCTACCAGGTGTACAAACTCTACCAGATGGCCATTCACAAGGACCCTCCTGACAAACCCTCCGAGACCCAGGTCAGAGGGTGGGGGGGCATAGGTCAACCTGCTCTAGGGGTATACGGGCAGGGAGGGAGATGGTCAACCAGTTTGGCTACCTACAGAGGCATCAAAAGGATTTCACCTTGCTCTAATCGCTTATGAACATGTTATATTGCTCCTTTTAAAAAAAAAAAAAAAAAAAAAAAAAAGTTCTGTGCCATATAATGGAGTAAGATTTATCATTAGCTCAATTTCTTTATTGTAAGTGCTGGATGTGATTTTATATTTTAAACAAATAAACCAAGGGTAGTAGTTTTTGCACAATGTCTCTGTTTATAAGTAATCATTATTTAATAATTGAGTAACAGTAAATCATTAAGTTTGTACTTAAAGTGTGTAATGGGTATTTACATTTTTTGACTTTTTGAAGATTTGACTCATTTCATAGATGTAAAAAATAATGAACAAAAAAAGTCAGGACTGTACTGTAGATATCTTCAAACTGAACATAAATAATTTTCACTTAAACTTTGCAACATCACTCTCTGGAAATAGGAAGACGGTTGAAGCATCGGGGGGGGGACAAAATGTATGAATGGGGGGGGGAGTGAATTAAGGTGTTAGTATTAAAGACCGTGTATGTGTATAAGAGTCAAAGGGAGAGGAAATGGAGGGGAAAATGTTTCCATACGCCATGGTCGAGAACAGTGTTTCTCCAGGTGTCTGACTTGGCCCTCGGTCGGCCAGCCAGGTCGTTAGTCTTGAGCAGCTTCACTTTTTTCGTGTGTGTGTGTGTGGGGGGGGCTGGGGGCAGTTCGTCAGCTGAACCCTCTCGACCTTCACACATTTACCTCGTCTGTGCCTCCCCCATCACCCTACCCTCACGATAGTTCCCTATGTCTAAACTGGAATCTCATTTTCTCATTATTAAGCATTGGTAATGAGATTTTAATTTACTTCGTGTGTGGAGTCTGTTCAGCCTTGTTTACCTTCTTGAGAGGAGTCGGCAGTGTTGGAAGAGTCTGTATGTGTCTAGCTGAGATGATCCATTCAGACACAATTTTGGATTTCTGCCACTCGGGACCTTACACAAACTGACAGCGTTGAATCTTGAATAACCAATCCTGTCCGTGCGATCTGTGGTAAAAGCTCGGCAGTGCACTAGCCTCATCCTCAAGTTGCCCGACATTTTATTATTTTGAAAACACACTTTCAGTCTCCCAGCATCTCATTGTTTTCACTTGCATTCATGTGTCCTTTTTGCTCAACATTCTGATAAAATCACTAAATCAAGTCTCAAACTCAAAACAGACCTGCTGTGTTACCAGCTTGCCTTGAGGACTAGGAGACTGATGTGAACCCTAACATGCCAAAGCACTTGTATAACACTGTTTAAAACCTCTATTGTTGAATTCTGCACTGTTCATTCCTCCAAAGCACCCATGCTTCCTCCTCCTCTTCTTTTTTTAATTCTTTTTCTAACTACTCACCGTCCTTGTATTCATTGTCACCCTTATAAAACCTCCCTCCACCTTTTTGCTCCTTCCCGTCCTCACCCTGTGCTTGAAGGTGAGGCTAGTGCCGGTCAGCTTTGAGGACCCCGAATTCAAAGCGTCCTATCAGCAGTCGGTGGCGCTGTACGCCCGTTACCAGATGGCCATTCACGGCGATGACCCCAGCGATTGTAGTGAGAGTGAGGTACTGCATGATTATCATTCCGCACCTATTGTAGGCCACTACAGCACATGCTTGTTCCAGCCTCTTGCTGCTTTTCTCTTGTATTTCTGTTAAGATAAAACGAGCACTTTACAGACGACACCTTGGACTTTGGGTACTTGTAATGGCTATTTTCTGGGATTTTGTAGTCTAAATGAACAATTGTGTAAACGTTAAAATAACTGACAGATTAATTGATAATGAAAATAATCACTACTTGTTTGAAAATGCACCTAGATCAATAACAGCTGATCCCACGGTCCATCATATGAGCAGTGTACACCCTATTGGGAGAACTGTAGCATTCATTGGTCCTCGATAAATAATTAGAATGATTAAAATGTTTTTTCTGTTATTCTTTGAATGTGTAAGCTGTAACTGTAAAACTGTATAAAAGAAAGAAAAAGGCCACTAGTTTGTGCAGTGAATGAGAAACATTGTCTGGTTATGAATGGGGAAACAGAAACCGTAACCAAGTATAGATTTATAAAATTTAAAAATGAACTTATAATACTCATTAAATTATATTATGAAATGCATACACACCTCCATTTCTTTACTTTCTATATAAATAAAAGAGGAGGAAAAAATGTTAAGTCAAGGTGCAGAACTGCTGGACATTCTCACTAACCTGAGAGGACCTTTTGTCCCTCAGGGCTGGAAAAACAACCTCCTCCACCACCCTCCTGCCAGCAGGCCTCAGTAAATTACTGAATTCTCCAGCTTGTAAAAGTAAGGTAATTAATAAATAATAAAAGCTGTCAGATTGGGCAGACTGTGGCAGATTCTTTCCTAGTGCCATAAGACTACCTCTATTAAAGGGAACGTGTGTTTGTGTGTGTTTGTGTGTACAGCTACAGCTCAGGTTCATAACTGTACTGGGATCAGATGGGTTCAAGAACTAGAGGAATAACATCTAAAAACTCTGTCTGTTGGGTTGCCAGAAAAAATAAGATGTATTTATTTTTTATTTTTTTATTGATGGACTTTCCAGGTTGGATACTGACTAAATGTAGTGTAGTGTAAAAGCACAGAGTGAGTTGAAGTTGGGTTAATTAGTCTTAAAGGCGAGCCCATTCATTGTAATTAACCTTGACATCTCTACCATAGGGAGTGGGGCTTGAGAAACACTATATTCATTTTGACAGGGTTTAATTAAGATGATAATATGTACAATTCGTATTCACACATTTTCTATGCTGCATAGAGATATTCTAGAGGTCGACACCAGTGACAGACACAAACAGACCCCTGCACAAGGTTTATACATAAGCTGTTCTGTTGTATCACATTAATACCAGCCCTTGGTTGGTATTAACCTTAACCATTAACCGTTAACCTTGGTTTGTCTCGTCCCACCGAAGTCAATTCAAACATGGCCATCTCTAATTGTTCCCACTTAAACAAATTTGACTTTATTATATTCTTCTTAGTTGGAATCACTGCTGTGACAGCTACTCCTGAGCCCACATTACTAAACGCAGCTGATTTTATTTTCTTGCCTGTCAAGCTCCTGGTTAACTCGCCTGTTCTCTTCCCAGAAGCTCAGAGCCCCCCATTGTCCCGTGGCCTTCATAAAGAAATGGGAAACACATTGTTGATGTGGTGATGGCACACTTTGGTGCCGTGCCATTCTATGCCTGCTGCTGCTACCTAGGAAGTTTGGTGATTAGTATTTGTGGAGGTATTTATTAATCCATTAAAGTATTACCTAGGGACACAATGTGGAATACCGTCAGCCTGGCTCAGAGCCAGGCGATCGGAGAGATTGTGTGTGCGTGTGTGTGTGTGTGTGCAAGTTGAATTACCCTGCCAAAATTGTACTGCCATTAGACAGTATGATGTCCTAGAGGGGAATTGCATTGTTTGTGTAAGGATGTATGCATCCTGTCATACCATGACTGGAAAGGAGCCAGACATTATTCCTTCCACAACTAATCATGGTTTCCTAAAAGAGTTGAAGCGCACATACTTGCAATTATTTAGACACACGTGCGCACACACACTCTCTAACTCACACTTACTGGTCTTAACTGTTGTGCTGAGCCGTGACTCTGAGTTCCTGCACATGTGGCATTCATTTTCAGGAAAACAAATCTTGTTAAATCTGTATTTACTCTTCTTGATGGCCAGGACCTTAACCAAGAGAGAGGGGGGTATATGGAAAAAACTGAGAAATGGCAATAATATGTATCAGTAAAATAGGAAGAATTGAATGATGAAAATAACTTTTGGCTCAGATTATCTTAAAGCTGTTTGCAACATGGCTATGCACAATAATGAGAGGTTCAATAAAACCTTCTATAAGGAGCATGTTTACCATTGTAGATCCACGTCCTGTTATGTCAGAGCTCTACATGTTTTGTTTTTTGCCCATTGATCTGTGCATTGCAGCTAGGTTCAGCAATGATCTAGTCTGTAAAGGTTTGGTGACGAGAGAAAAAAATGGTATTTGGGTTGTTTTTAACGTGAGAGAGGGAATACAGGCACCTTGTCGCTCAAATAGGAACAGCAATTTGAGCTACTAAAGAGCACAATGACGAGCGGTCTAAGTAGCAATTATGCTTAAGCAGATATGTATGTTTATATGTACTGTGCGTGTGTGAGTGAAGACACGGCAGTTTGTGTGTGTGTGTGTGTGTGTGTGTTTGAGACGGCTGCTTTCCCTCCTAATCGTACACAGATGAGTGTTTACTATAGGAAAGGGAGAGTTAGAGAGGAAGTGATGGACTCCATGTGTTGTGGATGTGAACGTTCCAGAAGTTACTCTGGACACGGCTCCGTTTACAGGCATATGTGTGGTTGTATTAGAGAGAGAGAGAGAGAGGAGGGAGCTGAGATTGCATTCGTATGTTTGTTCCCTTGCTGTCTTCATGCCTGAGTGACTGAACCTACACATTAGGCTGTCTCTCTCATGCAGAGTGTGTCTGGGAATGAGATTGTCTGTCTGTTTGTTTGTTTGTTTGTGTCGGCCTGGCAGAGCCATGGGGTCTGTTGTCTGTGCGTGGCTGGAGAGAGGTCAACCCTGCCAGGCTCCAGGAGAGCGGCCTCACCCAGCCAAGGAGGGTTGACGCAGAAGTGGAAAGCTGCTGTGCTCCACTTGGTATGATTATCCAGCAGCCCCCTGATGAGTACCTGGTAAAGGTGGAGGAGGAGGGATTGAGGAAGCGAGGTGCTCAGAGCTACAAGAACTCATCGTGACATACTTGGAGTATGCGTTTGCATGCGTTAACAGGCTCTAATGCGATAAAGGTTCACACACTTCTATCTAATCAAATAATACAGCATTTTACTACAAGGTCAATTGGAGATTCTCAGTTCCACACACACACAGCAGCCAGTGTCGTAGCACGGCCTCCATAAATGATGTCATCTAATAACTGCAGCTGCTGTTCTGTTGGTAAACTATTTCGTTTTTTTTTGGGAGTTTTAAGCAAAAGTTTAATTTGTGCCCTTCAGCAACATTGCACGTTGGGAGGCTTTGCTGTTGGTATTTCGTTGACTGGCAGAGCAGTAGTCACTGCAAGGTTAGGAGTGGAAAATTACACTTTACTGGCATGGTTAAACAGGTGGGGAACTCGATAAGCATTTTTTTGCATGAGTAAAGATCGAACAGATGTTTTGATGAATTTCAATACACTTAAATGAAAGCATAAGTTGAATTGCATGCAGTGAGTTGTCATCATTTCACTACTGCTATAAGTTTAAAGTTGGACACATTCTTGCTGGGATTTGGATGTAGGCTCACGGACTATTGCAGTTAACTGCATGTCAAGATTTTGCAGGTACAGCTAATGGCCTTGAGCAGGAGAATGTAAAGTTGAAATGACAAAAGAGCCAGTTGTAGGATGAGAACTGTCATTCGTAGTTGTTCTGTGTCTGAGCAATTCTGTCCACCTTCTTATCCCCTCTAGTCCTCTCCATCCTGGTGTGAGGTTGAGTTGAGGGTAAAGGCAGTGTGTTTCATCTTGTTGTAGTACTCGGCACTGCAGGGAGCTCAGTTTGTAAGACTTTTATAAGCTCACAACAACACCTCTCAGCAAGAACTGATTTGTAGTTCTTTTTTGTTTTCTGTACACTAGCTACTTTCTTGTTTGAACCTCGGATGTTATAGATTCCCTTATTTTTCTGACTGGAACTTAATATTTTGTGGATTTAGTCATTTTTATGACTAGAATCCAACTCAAGTGGGCGAGTCTGAAAGCTAGTGAAAACAGTTTGCTCCAGGCTAAGGTGAAATAGAAACGACAGATGATAGCGCATCATTCTTTAGCCCCTCTCTGCCAAAACATCCCCCGTGTTGGAGAACGCTGCATTAATGTCACCAACACACACGCCAGCTGTGGCAGACAAATGGAGAAACACACACTCTTTTGGATGAGTTCAGGCTACTGGCAGGATTTTACGCTGCACCTAGGCCAGGACTGTCCCACCCAGTGAACCATGCCTTCAGCAGTCATCACTATTACTAGCTGTACTGCTGTGCACAGACACACTCGCACACAAACAGAGGATGTTGGTGTGCTTGTGGGAATTTCCAGGAACTCGCAGAGCAAATTGGATTTAATAAGAAGTGAAGACCAAAATCCTTCCCAGTATGGGTCTGTACAGATCCGCTGTATGTACGAGATAACTTGGATTCATCCATTTATTAACCGAAACTGTGAGAGACTAGTCTTATTCCAAGTAGCAAGTGAGCCTGTCAGTTTTCATTGGCTTTGGTTTATACTTGCATTCTCCAGGAAGTAATGCAAAGAATCGGATTAGACTGGTATATTGGTTTGACAATATAATGTGCAAACACTGGCCTTTCAATACAAATCTTAAGAGGTCAACCATTCTAATACGCTGTCAATGACAACCGATTCAGTAGAATCAGCATATGAAATGACTCTCCCAGATAACTCAAAGAATTTCATTAGCACATGTGTGAACGGTGATTTTTAGTCTCCAAAATCCTGTATTCCAGCCTGAAAAGAACAGCATTCCAGGAAAAAGCCCTCTGAATCAGTTTTACCAAACATAATGCCATTAAGAAGCCGATGTAAGTCAAACACAAGTTGGGAAACAGGGTTTGAAAACAAGAAAAAAAACCAACAACCTGGCAGCTGTTGGTTAATAAGGAGTGTCATTATGTAACCTATTTTATGAGCTGTTTTACATAATTCATATCCCCTGCTTGTTTATTTAGTCCTGTCTGGAACCTCTCTGTCCTGTGTTTATGGTGCTTTAGTGCCACTCTAGACCCCTGTTCTGCTCACCAGACAGTGGAACCAAAGTTTAACGTATCTGCAACTGAACGGCACAGCTAGATTGTAGCATTTCCTTGTGAAATATGAACTTGAAACTGTGGTGTGGTGCATGAGGGCGAGATGGTCTGAGTAAACCAAAAGCTGTCCATCACTGCTCCAATGTGGCTATGCTGGTTCTCATTATAGGATGGTTTTGGCCTTAAACACAGAAGCGTGCTACGTTTTGTCCTCCAGTCCTGCGGGTCGGCTTGTCTGTAAACACACTGCTCTCAGCCCTGGCGCAAAAAAAGAAGGCGAACAGGAAATAGAGAGAATGGAGAAAAGATTTAATGTTTCCACAGACATAAAGTCCTCCAGTAATTGATATCTGATGTGCATTTTAAAGTGTGTTCAGAGATAGGCTATTTGGACATCGGCAATGCTGATTATTTAAGCTGTCACTGTGTCCTCCCTGCACTGTGAGCTTCAGTTGATAGGCTAAATGTTTTCATTTGTGTAAATACAGTCTTCCTTTTTATGCCCCTTTGTGAATGGGGGGGCTGCAGTTGATATGTAACACCTGAGTGAGGAGAAAACCGGGAGGGATAAACTATATAGGACAGCGATGGAGACGTGTATGGTTTTCATTTATGCCTTTTCAAAAGAGTTGGTGACCCAGAGAACTAACTGGTTTTCTCTCTGTTCTCCCCCCTTCTTCGACAGTTCCGGAGGTTTCTCTGTGATTCACCACTGGAGGTATGTATTCCCTTTGACCTGTTGGCAGTTGAATAAAACCCATTTTAAATGTCTCTGTTCATCCATATTTGTTACCTGTAATCCTGTAATAATTTGCCCCAACCAAGAGAACGTCTTCCTGGTGAAATTACTTTCACAGAGATGATGATGAAAAATGTCCAGCGTTTTAGTGTTTAGTACTTCATCAAACACACTCAAAAGGGGATAAATGTACAGAAGTACAGAAGCGGGGGTAGTTGAGGGATTCAGGAAGGTGGTTTTGTTTCATATTGGAGCGGTTTCAATTTAGAGATTTCTAAATGAAAGGGTTGTTGAGGGAGTGAAATGTGGTGTCCAGATTGTGTCCATAGTGTTGAACACAATGTCTTCAGGCCAGACCTTTCCTCTGGCCTTGACAGAATTGGACATAGCACTGCTCCTCACTTTGTGTGGTGTGGTACAGATTACTGGCAGCTTCATGGGCATCCATTTGGGGCCTAACAGATAGCAATCGGGCTAGTTAGCGAAAACAAGTAATCACTTCAGCACCATGGAAAGTTTGATAAAGCAGCTTCTGGTGCAGTTATTGATACATTCTTGCTGGTAATCCATTTAGGGATTACATTTTTAGATGGTTATAATATGAAGGCTATTGATGGCATCTGGAATAGAATTTGCGGTTAAGCTGTAGTATGAGTGACATGTAGATGCAGCCAGGCATCACTGAGCACTTAGCAGGCCTGGTGAGCTGCAGCCTTCAGAAACACCAGTGGACCTGTTGGGTCAGGACAATTACGCCAGCAATTAGACCCAGGATGGGCACTTATAACAGCCACTTTAATAGGATTGAGTTCCCGGAGCACACGCAAACCGACTGACATAGAAACACACAATCACAGTCACTCTGTGTTGCGCCGGGGGCCCCCTCAGGTCCTCACTAATGAACGTCATTAGTGTTTATAGGAAACAAGCTTTTATCACCTCGTCAAGGCTGGCGGCCAGACACACTGAATTATACAGCTCTGCGCACATACACACACGTGTGCACACACATACTGTGGCACACTACCTCACATATCTTCCTGCCTTCACTGTCCCCTCTTCTTGGACTGGTTTAAGGGGCCGTCTCCATTCATTTGGCCTCCTCTCGCCCAACTTGTTTTTATTTCTTTCTCTGATCTCCCAGCCTGTCTTCCCCTGCCTCTCTCCAAATGCTCTCCATTTCAGAGTTATTATGCATGGCTCGCTGCGCTACCTCTGCGTGTTGGCCTCCATCTGTCTCCAATCAAAGTGCTATTAAAATACACACAGACACTCACCACATGGACCTGCATACTGTGTGGTTCATCAGTTCACATGTAAGCCAGCATTTATACAAATGTATGCGAACAGCATACTTAAATCCAACTGCAGCTAATTAGGACCCAGGTTGTCTGACTTGTTTGTTTGTTGCTGGGTTCCATTTCACCAAAACTGCAGAGGATTCGTGCTGAAAGTCAGAGGTAATTAACATCAGCTGTCATTAATTCCTCTGTTTTTTTTAAATACATTTACACACACAAATAGACACGTAAACACATTTGTGCTTTCTACAAAAACAGTGGCACATCAGTACCTGCAAACATGATGAGCAACAGTCATACAGGTGTCTGTCACCACACATGACCTTGATTATTTCCAAGTGGGATGTGCTGGAGAAACTCTACGTTTTATGGGCTGGGGGGGGGGTTCATGTACTCATTCTGTTTCTATTTATTTTCTCTTTACAGCCTCCTAATGTGTCTAACCAAGGGGCAAACACTCATTAACAGGGGTGTTGGCCAATTAGTCACTAGGTTTTTTTATTGCTACACATCTCAAATTTTGTATCTCTCCTGTGTTTTGGTCTCTCTTTTTGTCTCTCTCTCTCTCTCTCCCTGAGATGAAGAGAATGAGAATTTTCTTTATGTAAAGAAACAGAGATACACATCAGCAGGGAATGCACCAGCTGACATACCATAGTAGTGAACACACAGACTCCGCTGTACATGCCTCAGCTGTAAGCCAAAAACAGAAAAGTCTACCAGCTGTACTGAATGTAACAGAACAGTCCTGAAACAGTAGTAAAGTAAATTTCATTTTGTCCTTTACAGCGTGGGAGAAATGAGTACTGACAATGGGTGCTCATGACATGAGCTATCCTACTCCTGTATCCCGCTTGTAGGGCTTGCTCTGGTGCATGTTTGCGGTTGTGTGTGGATGCACATTTGTAAGGCAAGAGGGGAAGAGAGAGTTTAAAATGTGTTTGTTCAACATCTGTTGTTGGTCAGTACCAGAATCATAACAGCATCATTGCTACAGCGGGTCTAACAACTCAGTGCTGCTGATTTGAGGTCAAGCAGAAATAACAAGTGGTAACATGGTAAACACTCATCCTCCACTGATTTGATTGCCACCAAAAAGCAATTATTTGGCAACCCAGCAATTAATATACCGAACGTGCTATTTATATTTAGAATTAACAGTAATAAACATGTCCAGCACAGTTGAAATAAGAAACCACACATGTTTTTGTAGTATAAAATACTGTTTATTAAGCACATGAAAAGACCTACTAATTAAATACATAATAAATCAAATACAAGAAAATAAAGAAGAGTACAAATTAATATAATAAATAGAACTCGTGAAATATAAATCAATACCCAGAAGAAAAAATAACCGCAAGATATTGTAAATGAAACCAGGCTCATCCCACATATATTGTGCAATTCACTGATTGAATAACCTCAAAGTTATTTCCAAAATCTGTTCTTCAACTAATATCGGTCACATCCAAACTCTCTAAGGCGAAGCCAACCATTGTCTGTTCTGTTATTGGGAAAACAATGTTCCAAACAAGTGCTTTGGTCAGGTGCTTTGTGGAGTTTCATCACATTGAATGTCCAATTTGGGACTTTTGATCAATGTGTTACACACAGAACACATAAGTCAATGTTTAAAAGGCACCAGTACACTTCAGAATGGGATGTGTACCTCTACATCTCACTTGAATGTAGCAGAATCATGTGGGCCACACATTGGTCCACTGACTTTTCAGCCACATACAATAATGTCCTTTGAAATGTTAGTGGAAAATATTATAGGACAAACATCAGCAATGAATGACATTTTCCTTTCACACATGAGACAAATGAAACCACTTAAGTAATATTTAAAGTAACCTTTCTGTTTATTGTTTGGAGATGTCAGTATTATTACATCACGTGAAAAATTCTGCGCCCTTTATGATTAAATAATCATAACAGCATCATGTAAGCGTGTTTAATATTAAAACTTAATACAAACCGTTTTTGTTGGTATACAGTAATGATCTCATTCAGCGAGATATTTTACTATAATTAGGTACAACTTATAGCTTAGTCTTTATATTGTTGCTACAGGACTAAAGATAGATTAGTGGCATCAATACTGAGATAGCTGTATTGTCAAGTAGAGTCTGTTCCTTTCTCTCCAATTTCAGACCAACATTAGAGCCAGATCAGGCTTATATTCCGGGTGGACTTAGCTTGAATAAGCAACTTAATAAATGCCAGCAGCGTTTAACAATTTTTGAAACGTGTCTGAAAGTAAACATCGATATATAGTAGGTTCCTGTTTCTGACAATAGTGCAATCTACCCAAATGTCTCTCTAAGCAGGTTGAAACAAACATGCAGTACGCCACCGCCCCACTTTTTCAAGCACACTGCTGTCACGGCCCTGTATTCAGGCCATGTGTGAGCGATTTGGGGCTGCAAGGGAAGCTCTGGGGTGGTTTGAAACGTTCCAGAGAATGTTTAGATTGTTGTCACAGTGGCAAGGACACAACCATTAAACTGGCGTCTGAGGTGAGGCACAGGTCAGTCAGACAAGATCAGCCTTGAACATGGTATGAACCTATAAACAAACACACAAACTCAGACAGCCATTACTTCTACTGCACTGGCGTTCGCATTCGTGTAATTGTCCGCAAGCATGAATTCTCGAGGTGGGGGTAAGAAAAATCTCCCTCTCTTACACATACACACTGATCACCTCTCGCGCTTTCCTTTTACTTACAACTTTTAAATGACACAGGGGGGCCTCTGACAAAGCCTCCAGTGTTTCTGGGGAAACTTGTGCCAAGGAATAACAGGCTGCCTGCTTACACAGACGGACAGTTCCCCCAAGCTCAGACACACACACACACACACACACAGAGCCACGTAGTGTGCAGTGCTTGCTCCAGATGTGGTGCCTGTCACCCTTCAACAGCCCCAGCTACCCTTTTTTTTTTTTTTTTTTTTCATCTTTTTTTCTTTTCTGCCTTTCATTCTAATCTATTTGGTAGGCTATCTCATATCATGTGTCCTCTGATGTGGAGCAGCATTTAGATAATTTAATCATCCCTTCCCACCCACACACACACAAAAAGATAAATGGACTCTGGTATACATTGTGTCAGACATGTAATCAGACCTGAGTGTCCAAGGGCCTGAGCTTGAGAGAGATTATTTTTACTATCAGCTCTACTTAAGAAAACCTCACGTGGTGCTCGGATGGAATGTGGCACACAGTCACCCCGTAGGTGATGTTAGGACCTCTGGGTTCACAGGGCTGCAGTGAGCGTGTGTGTATGTGTATGTGCCTTGTTTCTGTTTGGTCAGTTTTAATTTGGTCACAGTGTGGGCCCAGTGGCGCGATGGATTAGCGAGCTAGCTCTCTCAGTGTTGTGATAACTAGTGGCGTCTACGCTACTTAACTGGGTCCAGATGAATGTTAGTGAAGGAGAAGGATCCTGTTACCTGTGCACTGAAGAAAGATGCATGAGCGTAAGCGCACACATACACACACACATAAATAAACCAATACCCTGGTTTAATATGACTTTTAACCCTAACCCCAAGCCTCTAGTCTTAAGCCTCTGTGAGAAAAGCAGTCAAGTGACTTGATTGAAAAACCCAGCATGTGAAACGTAATGTGTGTCAAACACTAAACTGTATTATTAATGGGGTAGACTCAAACACGCGGGTGTACACCTACACCCACATTCTTTCATGCCACATGGAGAGAGCAGACACAGACATATAGGAGAAAGCTTGGCAACACTCCACCACCGCCTGGTGAAATGGATTTTGCTCATGCAGGGTCTTTTATTAAAAAGTCCTCTCCTGGAGTGTTTCTGTGGGCAGCCCCTCCCGCTCTCACTCCACATTTGGGAGCCATTAGCAGGCTGAACGTGAGGCTACTGTACACCCCCACACATAATGCGTGAGGCCTGGCAGGGGAAAAACCTGGGTTATAATACACCATCATACAGGTGTGTGTATGAGGCCGAGAAAGTAGATCTGTGCAAGAAAGTAAAAACAGTCCTATTTCATACCACTGTGGTTTATATAGTTAAGATACAAACTTCTCTTACTGTTTTTTTTTTTTCTGCCTCTCCCCAGGCCGAATATTCTCCAGATGGGCCCGAGGTGGGCTACGGCTCCTTCCACCAGCAATACTGGCTGGACGGGCGCATCGTCGCTGTGGGGGTGATCGATATCCTGCCTACCTGTGTGTCCTCTGTCTACCTGTACTACCACCCAGACTTCGCCTCACTGTCTCTGGGCTCCTACTCTGCTCTCAGGTAGGTTGCCAGAAGTTCCACCAGCCACATCATCTCTTTTCCGTTGTTTTGAAAGCCGCCTTATAATTGTTGTAAGTGTATTAGATGATGGTGGAGGTGATTGGGCACTATGGCATGTCAGGGATAGTGTCAGTCATTAGGTTTCATAGAAATCACAGCCATATTTTTGTTGTTTCCTTTCACAAAGAGGATGTTGCACTTCTTCTCTGATTGCTATTAAACAAGAATTGCCTTTCCCCTTTCTTTAGCAATATCCAGATTATTTACAGTAATTATACTATGTCCTAAAATGAATTGGGTAATGATTTGTCAAATGCGACATGTTGCACTTTTCAAGAGAGGAATTGCTGCTTTTTGGTGACAATTCCCTTCTTTGTTCTCTCTTTTATTCTTTCTCCCTTTTCATTCCCTCACATTTGCCCTCCTCTTAACCTGCTCTCTCCCTGACTTTTGATCTTTTCGGCTCCTCCCAAATCTTGATCTTTCCTTAGAACTGTATACTTTAAGTGCCATAATACGGTAGGTTGGGAAAAATACCTCTTTCTTTGCACTTGATTGGTTGAGGCAGTGCTCCGTTTGCGGTTCAGCTGACGACAGTTCTCTCAGCCAAGATGAAATAAGAGAGCACACACATACGCTATGGGTGCACATATCTGGCGTTTCCTGTAAAATGTAACCCAATAATGTGAGAAAGGCTTTTTAAAATATTTCTGCACAGATGTGGGAGATCTCGGCTTCAAAGTTGCGTCTACAGGTGTTAGTATGTGAGTTGTGGGTGCTCATTCGCGTGTGTACGTGTAATCACACACTAAGTCAGCCCAGCAGTTAGGACGCACAGGCTCTGCTCATATAGAGGGAGCACCCTGGTCATCATAAGCACACAGTTCCCCATTAGTTATTATTTTAAGAGTCGGACTCCAAGAGTAACACAGAGTGCTCGGTGTGTGGAGGAGGCCTTGGAGAAGGGAGCCAGTGGGACTAAAATCCTCCCACTTGTTTACAGACACCAGAGTCCAGGCCTTTGATCAGGTCTGGACACTCCCTGGTCTGCTTGGCCTGGCTGACTCTGTCCAAAACTTAGTGTACAGAATGCATGTATGACCCCCCCTACTCACACACACACACACCAATGGTCACTCCTTTAAAAAATCATAGAGGAATTACATGTAAAGTATGTAGCAGATCTTCGCTTTTTCGTAGTAACAAAAAGTCATGGAAAGGTTATCGAAAGACAGGGGAAACTTCTGGAATTAGTACTTCAGCGGGAACCCTGATTTGTTGGACATATTTGCCTGGTCATCATCTGTGAAAACAGATGTAGAGGTTGTATTATGTTACATAAATGGTGATTAAATATGTATGTTAGGCATTACAAAAGTACAAAAACAAGTACAGCACTGTGTGTATTTTGGTCCTCCGTACATCAGTGTGTGTGTGTGTGTGTGTGTGTTTACGTGTGATTCAGCAGTAGAAACAGGAGAGGGGGATGTTGAGAAATTTCCTGCAGGAGTGTAGCTCCCTCTGCCACAGGCCCTGAGGACAGAAGGAAAGGGAGGAGAAGAAAAGAGGCACATAATGAGGTGCCTGAGGCACTGTGTGTAGGAAACACAGCTGGTGTCCAACCTGGATCACATCTTATGGGGATGTCCTGATTATGTTGTGTTGCTCCTGGACCTGAACCAATACTTTACATACTGTATTCAGCATTTGCTGATCCAGTAACTATTTAGATTTTGGATAGCTCAAAAGATCAGCTTAAAATATATACAACCTGCGTTACTTTCTATTAATGATTTTTTTAAATAATATTTTGTACAGCGTCCCATAGTGTTGTGCACAATTTTAAAGGTCAAGAAACCAGTTTTAAGTTCAAATGTTGAGTTAAAACAACAGATTTGTTGCACGCAAAGAGGCTCCGTGGCTTGCTCAGTGCCGCGTGCTCTCGTATCATTGATTGAAACTACAGGCTGCTGTTTGTTTATTTTGTGTGCTGTTCAGTTCACTTGCCTTTAACTCCCTCACAACTTTGTACAGTTTGAATATTTGAGGGATCCCGATGGAGCATTTTTGACAGCTGCTGTGCAAACAAATGAGGGAGGAAATGGATCGGACTTCTGATCAGTATGGATCAGATACTGATCCATCAAAAAAGTCCAGGATTGGCCCAATTCTTAATCCTGCTGACTGACTCGGGAGATCCCTAGTGTGTAGTAGCTCACTCTGTATTTATACCTGGCTAATAAGCGCTATTCTTGTAGTATTTGGTAATGAAATGTTTCCGCATGCATGCGAGGCTGCAGTAAGCACCTTGTGGTATGCACTGTTATGGGCCCTTTGTGTCTGGGTGTGTGTGTGTGTGTGTGTATGTGTATGCACATCAGTATGAGGGAAGCTGTGCAGGAGCAGAGGGCTTGATAATTGGCTTGTGCTGGAGTGTCAGATGGCTGAAGAGGGGATAATGGCGAACTCAAGCTGCTGCCATGGGGGTGGAGGTGGAGTTGTGAAGGCCTCAAGTGAGGGTGGGGCGCAGGGGTTTTTGTGAATGGGGCCCTCGCCTCTCTTGACCCCCCTCTGCCAATTCAGGCCTGCCGGGCGCTTTTGTGGAGAGGGGATGGGAACCCAGGAACCTGGCAGCAAGCGGGTGACCTTCTAGCACCTCGCTCTAGCTGCCTCTCTTCTCCCTCCCTTTCTCTTTCTTGACCCTCCTCTTTAATATTCTCCCCCTGCTCTCCCTCTCTGTCTCTCCCCCTCCCTGGCTTGGCATGCTTTGTCCCATGTCTTATTTTTCAGTGCATCTATTTTATGTTAAGGCCTCTTTCTCTCTGTTAAGTATTGTAAGAAAGGGAATTCTCACCCTTCATTTAAGCGGGTGAAACACAGAGGGTGGAAGGAAGAGTGAAACAAAAAGGGAGAAGAAAGAGGAGCTGGAATTTAGGTATGGAATAGTGAAGGAAACAGCAGAGGGAAAGGAGAAAATAGGCTTTAAGAAAAAGGATGCAATTAAGGAAGAAACTATTGGGGAAAAATAAAGCAGGCAAGACATTTACTGTATTTGAAGAAGCTGTATAAATCTTCCAAGTTTTAAATCTTTATTTTACACGCTCACTCCCTCTTTTTTCACCACCTTCTTTTCTGCTCGAGGGCTCAATGCAGTTGTTTTTGTGTAATGAAAAGCTGCCTTTTTGAGTGTGGGTGTTTACTTCCTCAGCTTAGGCACTGCTCTAGTCAGAGCTGCTAGTACCAATTTTATTTCTTAATGCTCTCATTTATATGCTGTTGATATACTAACCTGTAAGAAAGACATATTTTAAGTTAGTTGGTGCACACTTAGACACTACTTTTTAGGTATTGTAATATTAATTGATATATATTTTCAATGACTCTTTACTTTGTTTTCAATGATGAAAACCACCTCTAATCTGCTGATCAACTCTGGGGTTTCATTTGTTTGGCTGTCCCTTTAGCGTACAAAGCATAACTGCATGTGCATATGTTTGTAGCTAAAACACAATGCAAACTACTTTACATAAACTGTGATAAACATACATTTTAAAAATGTGATGCGTTTAATTGACACCCATGTCACTGTGTAAATTGCAATGATGACTATGTACCATTTGAAATTTAAAGCACTGCACACTGCAGTGCGGCATCTCCAACCAGGATGACACACTTTAACAACTGAGTTAAGTGTGCTGGAGTGAGCCATCATTGTAAGAAGCAATAACACCGAACTGCATGCATATGTGCTCTTTCTGAAAGCATGAAGCTGTAGCCTTTTCTTACGGTACCTCTCTGAACAGATGTGTCTGTGTGTTTCCTGCCACAGGGAGATCGCATTCACCAGGCAGCTGCAGAAACAGTCGCCCAAGCTGTCCTACTACTACCTGGGCTTTTACATTCACTCCTGTCCCAAGATGCGGTATAAGGTATGCATTGTCTCACATGAACATGTACAACACGTTTCTCATGTTCTTTATATAAACACCATCTCCATATGAATAGCTCAAATGAATTTGATGTTGTCACAAACAACCACATCCTAAAAAGATTCAATTGAATTGTATACCTTCTTGTTTGATACTTTGATCAGTGTATGTTTTCCATGTTGAAATTAATTTCCACCGTAAGCATTTTTTTTTACATGGTATTATAATATTTTTCCATATAATGTTTTAATATTTCAATCTTTTGGCAACAGTGAGAAGACTGCAACGCTAGATGGTCCTAGCGTTAGTTAAACATATATTCCTCACCGTGTAAATGCAATATCACATGCACCATGCAGACCTTTGCTCTGGTGTAATACACTGCTGGCCCTTGCCTTTACTTCTGCTGTCTGCTCCCTTAAGTAACCTGATGACCATGCTGCTAAATTTCTCTTCTCCGTATTAAAGTTTTAATTTCTGTAAACTGTTAATGTAACCAGTTTTAATGGATGTACAGCATTAGGCTCAATGGTGTTGTATTTCATGCTTTTGTTTGTAATATTTCCCTTGAACTGCAAGCTTTTGCCATGCTCCCCGAAATGCCTCAATGATGAATGACTAACATTTTGATGTGCAAGCCCGTTTCGCAGGAGACAAATGTTTCTGCTCAATCCGTTTTGTGTTTTAATGTTTCACTGTGAGCCCCACTTCCACAGCATCTCTCATCTCATGATCAAGATTATCTGTCCTGTATTGTACCATTATCATGTGTGGAGGACGGACGCTAAAGCAGTAAAGTTCAGCTGTTTAATGGGCACATCAGGATGATGTGGCAGTGGCACATTCAAGATGTGTGTTGATCCCTCTCCCACGCTATTTACATATCTTTCTCCGGCCATCCCCCTTCTCTCTGAAGTGCTCCTCGCCTCTCAGGCCAGTGACCAAAGTGGTTTGTTCCTCTGATTACTTTTGCATAGTGTGGGTTTCTATCTTCCTGAGAGGCATTAAATGACCCAACTGCCTGCTTATAGAAGAGAAGGAGGACCAGCCCCCCTCAATTTCCTCTTCTACTTTTGTTATTATAGGTGCAAAGGCCTCAACCGGGGCCTACCTATGTACTTTTCTCTCTCACTTCCACACGAATCCTGACACCTGCTTTAATTGTTCGTGTATTACAGTTTGGAATTTTGGTGTCCATAAGTCTATCCAGCTTGGGGACACATATCAAAGGATTGGGGGGGAATAGTTGATTAAATGGTTCAGCAGTGGGTTAAAAATAGATGCTTTACCTTTAAAGATAAATTGTTTGTACAATCCAAAGGTAGATCAGGGATGCCTTGGTCCTTTGTTGCTATCAAGATAACATGATATAACATACTAGATAACACACTCAAATGCACATGGAAAGGTTATTATGATAACCTTAACAGCTGATTCATATGCATTAAACCTCAAGTTATTAAGAATGTAAGTAAATTTGATTGAGTGAGTACCGGTACAGACATAGGCAGAGTGTGAGAGAAAAAAATGGGATAGAGGGGGGAGGTACAGGCAAGAGGAGAGGACAAGGCTGCTGAAGACATTAAAGGTTGAGAGAAAGGTCACACTGACGGCAACTGTGCACATGCACAGATATGATATTTTTAAACAAGTGCAGTTGATGTACTGTGGACACATTTACACAAATGCATAATATATCTGCGTGCACATGCACACAGGAGCCACTATTCACAAACATGCTCACATTCACACCAAACACCACTTTAAGATCTATAGCTTCAGGAGGATAGTGAAAGAAAGCAGCCTTTCCAAGTCCACTGGTTTGGCCAAGATGCACTATTCATCCCTTTATTCTGTCATTCATCCACTAATTCCTCTATTTCTCTGTCATTTCATTCAGATGTTCCCAGAGCTTGTTCTTGTCCATGGGAGACTGATGTCTTGTTGGGGATTATGGCAAAGTGCCACATCTTTTTACCCATTTACATCTTGTTTTGAAGTTTACATTGTGCTTTGCCCATTTTCTCAGTTTGAGAGTCTGTGTATGGAATGCATGTGAGTGTGTTTGCTCTGTTTATGTGCCTGTGTGTTGAATCTTGATCACGCTGTTTGTCTGAGAACGCTGTTACCACAGCACCCCCCCCCCCCCCTGCAGTGGTATTTACTCCCCCAACCCCCATATCAGTTCTTGTGTGTTTGCCATTGCAGTGTCTTATGCACATCCTCCCCACTTTTTCGTATTTTACCCTTGGGGAGGAGCACACAACAAGGGTGAGAAGGTTGCCCAGTTCCCACCTTTGGGATCTCACACTCCCACAGAAATACATCCGCGCTCGAACACACTTTGAGCACATGCCCAGTGTCTCATTCCATTGTCTGATTTGCATATGAGCCAAAGCAGTTCCTTAATGCACACATACTGTGGAATTGTTCAGGTCGCTAACATGGCGAGCCCCTAAACTCCACTGTTAATGTGTTGGAGGTTTAGTGGTTTCTGGATCTCAGTCCTGCTGCTTGCCTCTTTTAAGGACCAAAACACCAGCACTTGAACCCTGCTGGACACCACTCAAACCCCTTGAACACCACTCCCTCTCTCCATTTTACCCCCATGCCCCCTCTTCTCCCCCTGCCACTTCTGCAGGGAACTCTCTGTACCCATCACTTTCTGAGACCACGTTCACACTGATGTGGATACATTTTAAAAATCCATTTCTGCCCTTCCATTAGGGCCTTCTGTGCATGCTAAGGTGGTGCTTTTCACACCCGAAATCTGAGCTTTTTGGAAATATTTGGAAACTTTTGGATTCACATAAAAGTACTGATGTATGATTGTCAGCCTGAAAACTCACTCAGCAAAATCATTGAAGGGCTACATCTCTGTCACCTCCAACTCCATATTATTGATATTTTGTGTTCTAATGCTTCCAATTACCTAATGCAGGTGGTGTTGTATTTTTGAGTTTCTGCTGTCAGCAACTGGTTATAAAATAATGATGTGGTTAGGGGGCTTGGTATGGCAGCCCGTAGCATGTATGGCCCTCAATCAAATCAGTACATTATAACTAGCCAACGCTTGTCAAATTGGTCTATCATGATCATTAATGCCACTATTCTCACCAAATGGTGACAGCAATGAACCTTGACTGAGTTAAAATCTGAGAGAAAAAAGAAGAAATGTTGATTAGGTCCATGTCAATTTGGACGGCAACGTATTAGAAAGCGATCTGTAAACGCTCTGTGTGCAAGGTAAACGTTCAACCCAAGAACTGTGATGCTAATTTCTTTACGTTAATGTGGTGGATATGGCCTGCATTTCACTTGAAGCTTAGATTTCCTTTCTCAACTCAATATGCTGAGAGGAATACTAAAAAAGAAATCTAAAACCAGTTTTCTTTCTGTGGAATTTCACGCGATTGTTCGTACAGTACTTTCATTCCCTGAGGAGCAATGGAATTGCATTGTTGATGTAACCAACACCAGCAGCATTGTAAAAGGCTTTTTATGGTGACTCGAAATAGTGTTCATAGACATAGTGGAGATTTTTTAAAAGTAGTAGTAAGGTAACACTTTTTAAGCCTCTACCTGAGCTGTTCTTTTGTCTGTCCTGGGTCCTGTTATTCTCCTTCTGCATGCGTGTGAAGGGTTTGGCTGTGTAAGGCTACAGTCTTGACAGTGGACTGACTCTTATCTCCATTTTGGAGTATTCTTGAATTCTGAGTTGGGAGGAAAGTCCTTTCTGCCAGGTCACATCTCCGCATGCCCGGGGGAACAGCTCCATGTGTGATGGGTTTAAAACCTCTTAGCAGTGCCAAGGCCTGGACATGGTCCTGTAGAGCAGCCTTAAAGGGTCCTAGAAGACTTGGAGTCCAGCCAGGAACAGGGGGCTGCCTGGCCAGTGTCAGACCCTCTCCTTTGTTCTCTAAGCTGGGACGGAGCATCCCACAGAGCCTTGCTGCTTTGGCTGGTGGGTTCAGGGTTAGACGTGACATCCTGCACCCTGGCTCCTGTCCCTGGTCCTTTGGCCCTCCCTGGCCCTCTGATGTTGAGCTGTAGAGAGCAGAAGGTGAAGCTGTTGGAGGCTAAATGAGACCAAAGGTCTTGGCCCTTCTGCCACTCTTCTTTTTTTTTTTCACATCGCCTCTCATGTGTAGCTAAAAGTCATCTGAATAACCGCTCTCGTGACTTGAGACCGAGTAACTGAGACTTTGTGGCTTAGAGAGCTAAATTCTCTGGCTTGTTGATATTAGCTTGGAATGTCAAACAGCATATTTGTAGCTTGTTTGGCTGGATTGTGGTCAAATGTGAACAAACATTGGAAGTATACATCTGAAAACTGCAGCCTTCAAAGTATACAAGAGTGCACACACTTTTCTTGGGGCTTCCCTAACAAAAAAGCCTGTCACTGCATTCTCAATAAATAAGTAAGTAATTTGTAAGTAAGTCAGTCATTCTGGCAAGATATTTTGCAATAGGCCTATATCTAGAGGCAGCCATATTTTATAAAAATGTTTTATAGTACCTGAGGTTGATTTCAAGTCTTGCTATTATCTGCGTCAGCATGTTTATCTGTTAAAACCACGAACAAGTGCCTTACCCTACTTCCCAACTCATCCTTTTTTAATTCTCTTGTCCTCCAATTATTCCACCATCCAGCTTCAGCAGCTTGCACAATGTACTCAGAGTTTCATTAGCTTTCATTTGATACATTTCCACTTTTTTATTTTGGACAGAACAAGGAGTAAAAGGTCCGTGTCACGTTGTAGTGATTTTCCATTTCTTGCCGAGGTGTGTGTATGTGTGAGCACTTGTCCGTGTCAGTTATTTTTAAGCACTGAATAAGCAGACTTTGATGATAACAAACGAGGCGGTCAGCCACTTGGCTTTACCAGTCTGCAGTACCTGGTCTTAACAGATCAAGCACTTTTCAAGTGTGGCATACATGTGCACACACACTTACAGAATACACACACAAACAGAAAATCCAGTTGTACCCAGTTGGAGCGAGAGAGTTACATGAAGTGGCTCTTACTCTTGTTATTATTGTTCACAGTGAAAGAATGTCTTACTTTGAGCTCAGGAAACCATTACATTTTCCACAGAGAGGAAGAAAGAAGGAGTGAGTGAAAGGAGGAGGAAGAGGACAGATGGAGAGAAAAAAAAGGAGTGACAAAATGTGTGCCAAATGAGAAAAAGAGGCAAGATGAAAAGGGTTATTCGTTTCCCGGCGGTACTTCACTGACTTTTAAAGAGCCCTCGCGGCAGCTGCACCTCCGTTCCCTTTCAGCCCAACTCCTCCTCACAAACAACAAACACTGTCAGAGAACCGGTCAGTTCTCTAGCAACAGCAGCAGTTTTCCACATGGCCAACGCTTTTGAATTCAGTGGACCTGAAATGAATCCATCCAGGTGTCAGCCACTGTGTGGAAGAGTTTGTTAGGATACGAGTGATGAAAGAAGCTGATGCTGGTTTCAGTCAGTTTCTGCTATGCTAATGTATGCCCAAATCAGTGTGTGTCTACTGGCTTTTCTGTCATCTGGTGCATGAGCTTAGTTGTCATGACATCAGTTAGACATGACAAAGTACCTCCCAGCTCAGGCACGTACATCAGACCTGATTTTTCTCAGGACACACAAATACACACCTGCACCTGTGTTGTTGTTTTTTTTTAAGTTGACTAGTGATCAATACTAAAGGTCTCCCTTACCCTTCATTCCTTTTCTCACTGATTTCGTTTTCTGAATCAATAACCAGCTGTATATATTAATGTAATGAATCTCTCCCTCAAACAGGCCGTCTCCTTTCCAGGTACACAGTTGCAGGTTATGACATGCTCCAAGCCACAGCGACCAGGACTCTGCATGCATGTTATTTTCACTCAAGGGGCCCATTCAGACAGAATGTTATGTGTACGTGTGTGACCTCACATTCTGTGTGTCACTTGTTGTACATCTGGGAAGATTAAGAGTGACAGTGAGTGAGTCTGAGCCATCTAGATGTAGGTATTTCCCATAGAGGCCCCCATCCCTGAGTACCATGCTACAGTACACCGCTTTTTTTAAAATTATAAATTTGTTCATGAAGGCATTCCTTTCTTATGCATTTTTGTTTATGTTTTCCTCTTGGCATAAACTTTATAACCCTTTGATAGATTTTAATGAGTTGCATTAAAAGGTTTACAGTGAACGGCGGTGTTTGTGTGGAACTCTGGGATTACGCTTCGCCGGTCCTGCAGGTCCAGGCACAGTACAGCCACCTCTTTTTCCTCTTTGTGTTTTTTTGTTTCCTTTCTTCTTTCAGCAACAGTTCAAGAAACCAGCCACCATGCTGGTTGGGATAAAAGATTGACAGAGCGAGAAGGGATCAGACTGAACAAACTTTAAACGGATTTCATTCAGAGATAAAAACATGGCGTCACATTTTGTTCATTTAGTCTGATGTTATTACTGTGCTAGCAGGCAGGAGTGATATGTATTTTTGCAGTGGTGAGGATCCTGTTTCTGCAGTTGTCATACATGCATGCTAAAATGGACAGAGCGCGGCTGCTCAGATAGAGGTAGCATAAAGTTACTGTGGTACTGTGAAGTGCTCCATGTTGAAAACCCGATGGCCTTTCTCGCGTGATTACCGTAATAGTATATATTTCATTAGCCCTTTCTTTCTTTTTGCTCTGTTATTTACCTTTAGATGAAGAAATATTCAGTTGGTTTTTAGAAGGTATTTTTCTACTATGCCACCAATTGTCTTGTTAGAAAACCAGTGCTCATCAAAATAAGGTCGAACCCAACTAGGCCCATTTTCACCCTCTCTGTGAAATGTATAAGCTAAAGCATACCCCTTTTGCTGCCTTCCAGATCTCCCTCCTCCCCCTGTCTTAAATTGGAGTCTTTCTGACAGAAACAGTTTTGTTTGATTTAGCTCGACAGGAGACCACCAACAGTGCACCTCTCAGCAGAAACATTTGTTTAAAGTTTAAAGATAATTTCTTGTCTCTTTTATGCCTCATCATTTACAAATCCCCCACCCCCCCCCCCCCCCCCTCC
>CM022471.1:20226922-20280726 GCA_011952105.1 Coreoperca whiteheadi
CCCCCCCCCCCCCCCCGGTGTCTTGCCACATTTGTGTTTTTAACAAATCATTAACAGGCTACAACGCAGTCACGGGCGGCAGCCACTGCTTGGCACCCCCTAGGAGGAGCGCTGACAGGGTGAGGGTTTGAGGGAGCAGAGTTCAAGAGGTCAGGTCAGACGATTCAGTCTTACTGAGTGTGGAAGGACAGAGTTGGGCGGGGGGCTGCAGGTGGCAGGAGGGTGGGAGCAAGGGGAAGGTGTGAAGGTCACAGGGCAAAAATGAGAGTTTGGATATGGTGTCATGCTGAGCAGATCCAGAGCCCTCTAGCTGCCAGCCTGAGGTGTTTGCCTTGCCATTAACTTCACCACTATTTATTTTCAAACCCGCTGCAGCTGCGCCACTTTGTCTGAAACGCCTGGTTTCATTTTGGTGAGGGAATGCATTCAGATCTTTGATAAGCACTACTGGACATAATGAGCTTGCTTCATAAATGCAGTTAGAGATGTATTCAAAGTGTGGGTGGAGGGCCTCGGGTTTGGTCTTGCAGTTAGAAGTTTGAGGTGGGGTTTTAAGACCAAGATTAGGAGCTGCGGCTCCGACTGCAAGTCAGTAAGCTGTGGTCTGTGTCAGACAAGCGTAACAGCTCGCCTGTCCATAAAGACCAGAGGAGATAAAGAGATAAAAGTGCCCGGTCTGTGAGCTGATGCCCATAAAAGCGCTGCCATTGGTTCCCAGGGCTCCGTCGAAATGCGATCTTGTAAAAATATTTTCTCCTCATTAACCTGTCATCCGTGGAGCCGTGACGCATAGCCGGGCAAGGCGAGGGAGTGCTGGGACTGAGTGGGGTGTGTGGAGGGGATTGTGGGGTTTGTCTAGGGGCCCAAGGGGGAGACATACCAGCCTGGATGCTTTATTTGAAGGTCGTCCTGTGGTAATGTGTTGAGTAGGGTGAAAAGGCCTTGGTGGGCCCCGAGTGTTTAAACAGCAGCAGTTAGCATAATTCTCCCCAAACGCAGACCCCAGACATGTTCAGGGCACTCAGACCTCAACACGTACACATGTACATATTGTCACAGACTGTGTTGAAAGTGCGTCTGTGTGGTGGGCCACTATTCTAAGTAACAACTTGTTTGGACATGTCTTTCATTGGTGCTGTCCCTCTGTCCAGCCTGCTTGGGTTTTGGTGTTATTTGTCTAGCTGTATGTGTGTTTGTGTGAGCTGCGCTGTTTACGTATGTCCATCAGCAGCTAGAGCCCCCCCCCGGCCATGCCCCCTTGTCTGGGCAGAATCAATGTATGTGTTTCAACAGTCTTAGGACGATAGAGGGGGTGTATTGTGAGAGCTGTGTGTTTGAAAGAGAGTACGGATATAGGGATCAGGGCCTGTGTTTATTGGTTTTTGACTAAGATTGGCTGAATGTGACCCTGAGTGCTGGCCCGGGCCAGCCTCGGTTGGGTCTGCTCGGCTCTGGGTCACACTAGGGCTCTTTCTATACCCTCTGAGTTCAGGCTTGTACTGCTAAGAGACCACAAATGTGACATGGTGACCATATTTGTTTGGGTCAAATGTCCATGTTATGCGGAGAGTGGTTGACAAATGCATCATTTTGACATAATATCCCATTCTCCACTGTGTCCATGCTCAACCTCCTATATTATAAAACAGGTTCATTTTTGTATTGCATGTTATTTTTGGATAATATATCTTTTGCCAGAGACAAACAGAGCAAGTTCTAACATTAGTGACCTCATCTGTTCTGCTACCAGCCTTACATCACACTCTTGGAGCCGCTCTGTCTCATACTGAAGTAGGTGTTCAGTGGACCAGCAGATTACTGTATAACTTAATGCTCTTTCCTGTAGAGATTTGAGCTGTACTGATACTGTTAACAAGAATAGACTCATTGAGACTGCGTTCAGACATTCTGCACAGTGCCTGCCTTGTGCACACACACACATAAAGGGACACCTCAGCTAGGGGTTGGGTGGGTACAAACTCAACTGGAGATATGAGGTGGAAATCAGCAGCAGATGTGGTGTAAAGCAATGCCGATGGAGGCAGGGAACCCCTCTTACTAGGACACCAAGTTCACCTCCTGTCTTCTGTTCTTTCCTCCACCAAGCCTGAAACAGGATCACTTTGAACCATGACACTGCTGTGCGACTGCAAAACAATGAGTGACCTCATCCTCAAAAAGTCTCCCTCTAATGCAAGATGTGAAGGCATCTTAGAGCTCCTCTCATATTAGCATATTGGTGCATTTTATAATATTGGGAGTAATAAGACAATGTCTTAAAAGTATAGAAAGCACACAAAAGGAGCATAAGAACGAAGGGTAAGAATAATGATATGCAAGTTAGGTCTATGAATCTTTTTAAAAGTGATTGAAAATTATACAATTCTGCTGGCCTTAGCTCCTTTTCCATTTTCTCAATGTATTGCTTGTTCGATGTAATGTCAGAATATAGTTTAAAAATGCTCTGCACAATTTCCTAAAGGCCAAGTAGACTTTTCTTGTCCAGAACACAAAAATACTCAATTTGCAATGATATAAAACCGAAAAGCAGCAAATCCTCACGTTTGAGAAGATGAAACTTCCTAAGTTCCAGAGCACGTGTTGTGATAAAAGCTGACCTGACGCACGTTTTTACAGTAGCAAAATATGAAAGTTTTATTAAACTACTTTACTGATAACGGAGTCAGAATTTTAATTTCATGTGAATTGGTGTTTTTACCTGTCTGCCATTTTGGCCAAATTTGAGATGTGAAAGGCGCTTTGTGGCTCACGGTCTCTCGGTAGATGAAAGTTGTCTCAACTGTAGACCTACCAATCTCCTAGTCGGGCAGGGAGGAAGGAAAGCAGCAGAAGGCAAAAGAGGTGTAGGTTTTCATGAGGATTCCTTGGCTGCAGCGCAGTGCTCGATTTATGTGTCTGATTAATTGCTTTACATATAAATCCTAGGTATGGGCCCGGGACATCGCTCCCTATCTTGAGGTGTGTGAGAAAACAAGACAGAAATGTGGGGAAAGGGTGCACAATGAAGGAGAGGAACAAGGTGGCGGTTATGTGTTTGAATTGTTAAGTTGGTAATAAAGTTTCATGCTGACAGCAGGGCCCCTTCTATCTGTATGTGTGTCAAGTCTGTGTGGCCTGAAAAGAATGAGTGATGCTGTGTCACAGAGGGGCTCAGAGTGATAATGGATCTGCAAAGTATTGTGCAACTGCATGTCGAGCCCTGTGGAGATATGTTTGTTTGCTTCTGATGATTGAGGTTGTGTAATTGTTTACACTGGGGCGGCTTGCTATTCAAATGAGTAATTTCCCCCTCTGTCTTGTTAAAGTTCAGTTCATTGGGAAACCTGCACTGAAGAAGATTGGCTTCCTTTAAACAGTGACCTCTGCACATTAATTAACAAACACACAGCAGAACAATAAATGTAAATCTAAATGAATTCTGTCACTTGTAAATGTACAGTTTCCATTTTGATAAGTCTCTCCCCATTTTATGTGGCTGCTATTTAAATGCATGCTCTTTATTTTTCCTCTCGTCTCCATCTCACCCTCTGTCTACTTAGCTCTTCCCCCATTTCTGTCTCTTTCCAAGCACTCCTCTTCATCCCCAGCTTCCAACATCCTCTCTCAGTGCTGGGCCCCTCCGTCCTGGCACTCAGACTGCTCCTATCACTTCCATCAGCTTGCCTCAGTCCATGTCTCCGTGACGTTAAATACCATCCTTTTACTCATCTGCACCTAATTTTCTCTCGTCCCTCCCCGTCTCCCTCCTATCTCCATCTTCGTCTCGTTTCTAACACCTCTGACTGCAGCCAAGTCTATCCACTGAAGTTTGCACAGGTTTCCTTCTCTCGACACTTTTTTTTCCGTCCCCCATCTCTCTTTCTGTCTCTCGTAACGAGCCTTTCAGAGGTTGTCAGTCATCGGCATCACCTCCATATCCGTCTGAACATGCGAGCATAGAAAGGATGGAGGGATGGTGACGGATTGGTTTGTGTGGGAGGCTTTGAGCATTTAGAAAGGGAGCAACTGAAGAGAGGCGTTATCTGTCAAGCGACCGGGTAGCCCTCTAATGCAACTGGGTGGACATATTCAAGTATACACACACACACAAAAACTTCGTCACGTGTCTTTCTGGCCATTCACATGTAGTCACTGTCACTTCCCGTGGCCTCTTTATGCCACTTGCTGAGCTA
This sequence comes from Coreoperca whiteheadi, assembly GCA_011952105.1. Lineage (NCBI taxonomy): Eukaryota > Metazoa > Chordata > Actinopteri > Centrarchiformes > Sinipercidae > Coreoperca > Coreoperca whiteheadi. The sequence continues at coordinate 20,231,116 of CM022471.1, forward strand.
ACAGCCATTTCACTTTCAGCTCTTTGATTGGCTGTTGGCATCAGTCTTCTCTCTCAAGGATCTAAGATTCAGGAAGCCATTTCAGCATTCTCTGTTGGTATAAGTGTTAGATAAAGAGATGGATATTGTGAGCAAGCTGCGGCAAAAGCAGAAAACGCTGGGCTGAAGAAGAGCCAAGAAGGTTGCAGGGGAAGCTGTGATTTACCTTGAAGCCTTCAAGCCAACCTGGGGAAGAAAGTCAGCGATGAGCTCAGTCTTCACTTTCAGTCCAATAAAGAAAAGCTGACAAACCAAGCTTTTCTTCTCCCTCTTCTTTCTTCTTTGCTTTCTCCTCTGTCCAGACCACTAATAGCTGTGTTGTCTCATACTCCTCTGTCTTTCTCTTCATCCTTTTCTCTTTTCAGGGGGAGGGAGGGGGGGCATGACCAGGCTCTGCCTCTCATTTTGGTTACATAGGCCTCTCTTTCTGTTGCAACGTTACAGCACAGGACTGGATATATCGTTTTGGACAGTTGAGTCAAAACAATGACCTTCAGAAATCAGGAATCCACTCTATGTATTTCACAAATACACACTGATACAAAGTTCAAACACGCAAAAACTTAACTGCTTTCCTTCATGGAATAGTAGCTTATCCAAAGGGCTGTCATTGCATGTTTTCGTTCTTCTTTTATCTCTCTCCCGCTCGCTGTTTAAAGGCTAGCTACTCCATTCACACCTCTGTTTCTCCCCTCCAACCTCCCTCTATGCATCCAGGAAGAGTTGACGTGCAATGTCATTATGCAGAGGCCAGTAGCAGGAAGCATGAATGTCTCTCATTGGGTCAACCACTGAGCAGATGTGTGTGTGTGTGTGTGTGTGTGTGTGTGTGTATTCAGCATATAGCGGTGTGTCCCACTGCTGTGTTGAAGGAGTCTATAGAGGTGAGGCAGAGTGTGAGAGTGTCAGGCTGTCTGTGCTGACAGTTGTGGAAGGCTGTAGGTCGTTGGGACGTGGAGAGCATCCGATCAATGTGTGCGTCCGTTGCAGCTACAGTTGCATAGCATTCCACCACCACCCATCTGTTAGCATAAGCACTTAAAGCATGTTGGCTTCACTCTCAATTACGTTTTTACCCTTACAGCCTGTACACTTTTTGCATGACTGTATGAATTTGGTGATACATTAATTTTTCTCCTGTGCCCCTTCACCTAATTGTGTGGCAGAGCCAAAGGGTGGCTACAGATGACAGAAGACCCCGCCTTGAGGGGAACGCCTGACTTCTACTGTTTTTCATTTTTCAGAGCTGTAAAGCAGCCTAGTTCATTCTCATGGCATCCTATCCTGCATGTAAAAACAGGCAGCATATTTTCCATATAGGCCCACTGACAGATGGGTTGTGGTCAGAGCGCTTGTGTAGCAACAGCATATTCCAGGAATGGTATTTCCTTTGTCTTGCTTATTCTGTGTTTTTTCCTTTTGTTCTAAGTTTATGCATCAAGCACTTTTTGATCTCATTTGTGTATAAAAAGTGTGTTCATGAAATGGCAGAGTCTTTGTCCTTCAGTTTAATGTGTTAAAAAACTAAATATTATTGTGTGCGTTGAGATGATGCAGCGGGCCTGTTGCAGGCGCCTGCTTGTTTACAGAGCTATCTCGGCAGTTTGTGTTTGTTTGGAGCCATGGGATAGAAGACAGGTCAGAATACAGATAATGGACTCTCTTTCCCCCGCTCCTTTCTCTTCACTCAACCCCTCACTCGTTTTTTTTTCTTTGCCCTGCAGCTGTTTTTGTTCAGCTTTGTTTACTTTCCGTCCAAAATGTTAGGTCAAATACAGACTTGTACCCATTTCACAAGCACACATTACAATACGCTGGTGTGTTTGCGGACAACATAACACTCCTGACACAGAGAGGCATGGCTCAAAAAAAGACCTTTAACATAGAAGAGGTTGATCCAGGTCTCAGCCCTGATCCTGAGGTCCATTTACAACTTGTCAAACCTTTAACCATAAAGGATCACTAGTGTAGTGTGAAAATGGTGTTACTAGGGCTGCAACAAATGATTATTTTCATTATCGATCTGTCAATAATATTTGCAGATTAAGTCTATAAAAGGTCGGAAAATAGTGAATAATGCTCAAAAGACAAGACGATGTCTTCACATTGCTTGTTGTGCTGGACGAATAGTAAAGAAAATGATGGCAACATTAAAAGAAATAGCTAGAGGGTGTAATAAGAAGATGTTGGTATTTTTCTTGGATAAAACACTTAAATAACGAATCCATTTTTTAAGATTGTTGACATTTTCTGTTGATTGCTTATACGATAATAAATTGTTTTAGCGCGAGGTGTAACCCTCTCTCTCTGTCACCTTTTCATTCCCCAGGGTCAGTACCGGCCTTCAGACCTCCTGTGCCCAGAAACCTTTGTCTGGGTACCAATAGAGCGATGCATACCTCAGCTGGAGAACTCCCGCTATGCTCGTTTCAACCAGGATCCTGATGCAGGTTAGACTATGCAACACTCCACTCCACTGTTTTATCATTATTCGTTTAGGGCATTTCACGTATTAAACTGGAGGAAATAGCATTTTTCTGCGTTATTCCGTACAGTTGCAGACATTTCTAACATACTGAGCTGCCAGTGTGAGCTTGGTCTTGGATCCTCGCGTTCCTCTTACATGCTGTTCTGGATGAACCCATGAACCTTGTGTTAAAATCTGATCCGGTTTCACTGTGATGGTGTATTGAAAACTGCGGGCTTGCTCCAAGGCTGCATGCAGTCACTGAACAGGGGTTAACGGAGGGCCGGCATCTCCCATCACACAGACTTCTCTCCCCATGATCCTTCAGCATGGTCAGAGCAGAGCCAGCGCCGTCATTATGGAAGGACCATGTTGCTATTAGATGAATAGTGATATCAGCAATAATAAACCACATGCAGAAGGTAGACTGGCAGACGCCCATTGCCTGGACTGGCGGGGTGAGAGATGGGAGCCAGGGAGAGTGTTTAATAGAGAGTAAGTGAGTTTGAAAGTTTTGAAAGTAGAGTTTTGAATGATTTTTTGCATAGTTGCGAAGTTAGAGAGACCGATACATTTTATGTCTCTTATTTCTTCAATCTCTCTGCTCACTCTCCTGAGTTGATTCTGCATTTTCGCACTAGGTGGTTTTAGATGAATATGCAGTAACATTCCTACAGCTCACACAAAAACCAAACCGAAATTGTTTGCATCATATGGCTCGGCATGCCGAGCAGAAAGACTCACACCTCATTTAGAGTGACAGTCCAGTGGGTATGACTCTGCTCAGCTTCGGAATGAAAAGTAAGATAAAATAAGGTTTACTGTTCGGATACTGTAATATAGGAATTATTATAGGAAATGACTGGAGATTGTTGGTATGAGCACTCATTGTGCATGGGTTTAAATATGCGTACATACATACACATGCTGTGGATATTGCAAGTGCTTGTAACCTTAGTGGTCGAGTGTACAGGGGCCAGCCATCTCCTGTTTACTCTTCCCCATTAATCTGCATCACCAAACAGGAAAGAGCTTCTCATAGACAGCAATAGGAGATGTAAGAGGACAAGAATTTGATTGTCAAGTAGACTGGGATTGATAGATGGAGGGTAAGAGAGGGACTAATAGAAGAACAGGTGAAGTGGGGGACGTGATAAAAATGATTTTATAGAGATGGGAAGAGAACGGGAGGGAGGCTGGTAGCTGTATGCTGGCACAAGAAGAGAAAGCAGTACAATAAAAATGAGAGCTAGATTGACAGGTAGGTGGAGGAGGAAAAAGCAATATATGAATGTGGAGAGACAGCTTAAGAGGTTGTTGGAATGACGTCAGACTTGGACTTGGTTCCATGCAGAGAGGTAAAAACGCAAATGATGAACATCATAGAAAAAAATGTTCTCTGGCATCGATGCCCCTTTCCCCTGTACCCTATTCCAGGAGTCGGATTGTGCGATGAGGGAAGGTTTGTGGGCATTGAGTGCACCACCTCTAAAGAATCAAAATCTTAACACGTCTTAAGGAAATAAGGATTCTACGCATTTCTTTTGATTTCCTGGCTAGCTTTGGTTGTTGACTCAAGTGGTAGTCAAAGCACCACACCCAGGAGAAATAAGGGCATTTTACAAGACCATTAGCAGGCTGGTCATTTACAACATTTCCATTAACAGCTTAGCCAGTGGTAGGTCTGATCTTTTCTTGTCAATCATACCACTAATCCCTGAGTAGGCACAAATTACTGAGGACAAAGTGGCGGTCTGAGTTAGTGATTTTCTCTGTGGCATGAACATACTCTCTGAGTATGTTTGTGTGTGTGTGGCTCTTGCGGTGCCTCCATTCCTACATGGACTGTTGATCTTGGATAGGTCTGGACATTATTTCAGGCCGAGCTGTCCAAACGCAGTGTCATTACATTTCAGTGCTAGCTGTCTTGATGGTTAGCTCTCAGGTCTGTTGCCAAGCTGTGGGGTGTCAGACCAGTGGCGGTGTGGAGGTTTCTGTCTTCTCCAGAAATACACCCAGTGGTCAGTCACCAGGTTAGCCTGCCCTGCGTCATCGTCAGGTTAGCAGGAAGGCACACTGTTGAGGTCTGTGGCCCAGTCCTAATTGGCAATTTGTCAGTGTGTGGCTTGTTTTTGGCCTAAATAAAGACATGTTGCAATCTATTTTAAAATCCTGGGGAAGTGCTGACTGCATGTAATGGTGTGGGAATGTATCTTTTAGGAAGTAACTATCTATTGTAGTCCCATTTATGTAGCTGCTGTGGTGTGCTGGGTGTCACTCTATTTTGTTGTCACTCTACTCTTTACTTTGCTGTGTGTCTGTAGATATCCAATGTGCCAGTGGTATCCGCTGACTGTCAACAGCAGTTGGTTAAATGGACAACCTCCATATTTATCTTCTCTCTTCTGTTGACTAGCAAGAAATATTCAACAGAATATATAATTTATATCAACTACCTTTAGGTTGGCTGTCAAGTCCTGAAATGTTTACAGGGTGACAATACAACTTTCCATTCCAACTTTCCACTTTCCAAAGTGAGAACCTGAACTGGGAACAAAAGTTCTTCGTCCAAAAATGTATAAAGATAAAAACAAGTTGACAGACAGTTTAAGTTTTCATCAAAACTACCAGCAATCCCCATTAATTCCAACTCAGGCTTGTTGTAAGGCCCTGCCTCGAACTCAAAGCCTCACCCAAGGGTGAATGAGAATTGGGATGCTGGTTGTGTGTTCAGATTGTAAGTGTGACCGGGTTACAGAGCTGTCCTAATGAGGTGTGTAAAGACAGCTAATCTAAAGTTTACTCAACTCTGTCCAAAGCAGGCTCACATTGATTACATGCCTGTTGCTGACACGAGGGCCCTAGGGCCTCGTTGCAGCCACTCACAAATGTACATACAGTATGTTCACACACGCATAGACACACACGTTCTACACAGTGCGTATGTACTATCTCTTATGCACTCTTGCTTGAAAGAGAAGAAAAGTAGGGGCAGTACCGGCTCAGCAGGATAAACACTTGAAAAACACTTGCAAAAATGTGTGACAGAAGTAGTCACCCCCTGTGGACCTTAAGTGCGTCCAGCAGGCGCCAACACAGACGTAGTTACATATGGCATACACACACTGCACTAAGTTGCATTTATTAAAACATATAAAATGTTGAAATAGAATATTCTCATTCTGTTTGTCTCTCTTTCATGTCTCATAGGAATACACACATTCATTTCTCATCAAGCTGATTGACTCTGAGCTCTACAGTATCTGTGCTTTCAGCCATGCAAAGTGAAGCCAAAACATGAGGTGGGGGAGCCGGGTGTTAGCCTGACAGCATCCACCCATAACCTCCAGGCCCCCTGCCTTCTCCACTATATTCCTAGCTTTTACAGTATACACTTTCATAACTTGTCTAACTGTCAGAGCCACTTTGCTCTGCTCTTCGCTGGGCTTTCTGCTCCTTTAGCCTGACTTGTACTGATGTTCCCAAATTCAGAGTGGAGGGGAGGCAGATATCTCATTATGTTACGATGCATGAGGTAGGGTTTTTCCCCGCAGATCTGCTGCACATTTACTGCTGTGGAAGAACATTTCCCTGATTTTAATAACAGTAATAATGATAATAAGCTTTATAATCCTGGGGAATTCTCTTGTTGCTTTCCTTGCTGTGGAGATCAAAATTCATGGTCCGCTACAGAGATTTAGGGTCTCGCTTTCAGCTGGACGGATGCGTGCCAACACAGGGGCTTGAACCCAGGTCTTCCGGTCAAAGAACAATCTTCTTACTACACCACCATATTGGCCTTTTTCTTTTCAAATGTAAGCCCTGTTTTGGATTTTCAACACTGGGTCATAGGAAGTGGTCATGGCCTGAAAGGCAGGCCTTTGACCGGCGTCTGGTGTTAAGCAGTGTTTTGAAAGTTTGAGATGGATGGGAAGAGAGAGAGGAGCGTGGCGAGGTGTCAAGGCCCCTAGCCTCGGCCCTGACCCTCTCACTCCCCGACCGACCCTCACCACTCCTCTTCCCCCCGACCCTTGAACCCCGACCCCGAGGAGCTTTGACCTCAGAGCGGCGTGTCACTGAACGTCCGGTTGGCCTGACGGGAACAGGGTCTGGAGCTACTCAGAATAAGGAGGGGGCATTGATGGAGGACGGAGTGAGTGAAAAAGAAATGAAAGTTGTTTATGTGAGGAGCGGATGTTTGGATTGCCTTGAGTAAGAGAGAGAGATAGGGCCTCTGCTTAGTATTACTTTTCGAGGTCAATAGACCATCTGAAAGCTGCGTGCTGCTATCCATTTTGGTCTGTAAAATGTTTGAAACTTACACAAGGGGACAGTGGTGCTTTAAACCAGTGTCAAACATTTGAGTGGACAAAGTGTATCTTTGCGTAACTGTTGTGTAAGTGGGCTGTCACACTGATAAAGAACATGAGGAGGCACATAGTGCTTAGAGAGACAATGCTGAAGGCAGCTTACGTTATTAAAGAAGCATCGAACGTTGAAATATTTTCACTTTCATCCCATCAGGATGCATGAATTCTTCATGGAGCAAAATTATGGTCTCGTGGAAGTTACATAACATGTTTACATCTTTTAGAACCCATTTCCTCACATGGTGTGACTTAACATACTGCTGATTTTCTTCATTTAAAAGTTTGCATCAAGCATTCTTCAATTATGTGACTCAGCAGTTTTTAGAGAAGGGGAAATACACAGTGGTTTGGGCATTACTGAGCAGGGAAATGAGGCTAATAAATAAAAGATGAATCCACAGTGTGGGTTGAAAATCCAGAAAAGATGAAATATGAAAATATCTTTATGGAGATGGGGGGACTGAGAGCTAAGGAGCCTCGGGGGTTATGTTTATGCGCTGCTGTCTTCTTTCCTCTGGCTTGCTTTTCAGGTAGCTTCTGTGCAAGTCGTGATGCCATGGTGGTACATGAATAGTTGGGACATTTACTTACTGTATGTCTACCTAAACCCATGGGACTAGTCTCTCATTGTTGAGTCCATTTGGTGGGATCTCAAAATGTCCCTTTGTTGCTGCTGTCCTGATTTAGTCATTGTCTATTTCAGGGATATTTGAGGCCTGTAATATTGTAACTGACCACATCAGCAGAGTTGGTTGACTCATATTTCTCGTATCAAGTTTCTGATCACATTGAGCCCACAGATAGCCAAGATCCAGTCCAGTCCTTTGAGTGTTTTGTAATCCGGGGATCCCTTTTAACATCTGGCACAAGACAAAGGACCTTTGTTTGTGGCATTACATCACAGTGTTTTCAGTTTTTCTCTGTGTTGTCTTCTTTTCCCAGTTTATTAGGCGATCAGGTGGGATTTGGCAGTACTATGGCGAATATTTTGGGAATTAGACAGAAATATGTGCACTCACATCACTCGTACCACCTGGGTGCTCAGCTGTGAGCCACATGGGTATTGTCAGGGGGAGCAGTAGTGGCGAGTGGGAGGCTGTGAGCTCTATTAATATCGAATCTAACTCGCTCCTGTTTGACTGATGTGTCGCCATGGGCCTGGCATGTTACTCCGCTCCACTCCACAACCTGGCCTGAAGTTTATTTTCATCTGCTTTCTCTCAGCTAGGCCAGACCAGGATTGCTCCAGACAGGACAGGCTGATTGAATGAAATATTGTGTGTAGCGTTGTGTAAGGGATGTGCATTTCAGAAGGCACAATATAAATTTTACATTTTAGGCATTTAGCAACTTGTGAAACAGCAGAATTCTTGGAGAAGGCAAACTAAGAGGCTTAGCTAAGAGCTAAGGAGAGGGATAAAAGCATTTTAAGAGGGCAATTAGAATGAATAGTGCAGGGATGTCACTCATTGCGGAGAGAGTGACATGAAATACTTATTTGACGTTCCAGTGACTGACAGCAAATCAAGGACTCCTCAGTTCTGACTTGAGTAGGAAGATTAGTGCACACGATGGATTTTGACACCCACTTGCATTCCCACATTATGTGCAGTATATTTGGGTTAGGCTGGCTCAGTTGACACTCCCTGCTGTGCTACCCTTTGCATGTCCTGTTGGTGCCAGCTGTGGGCAGCTTGGCTCAACCTGTCACTCCTGGAGGCAGCGGTTTTAGTGTCAGAGCAAGGGTCATCTTTTTTTTTCTTTTTTTCCCCCTTTTTTTCCATCCGACTATCCAGAGGACCATTCTTAGCTGCTGAACGCACACACTTTTAGATTAGCAGTGTTTTCACTGTTCTAATGGGAGCTGGCAGTGTATGACACAGGACCTGATGAAATGCTGAGTTTGGCAAGCCAGCAGGGAGCAAGGCCCCCTTTAAACAAGGCCAACTAACTAGCCTGCTCACGCACCACCGTGACTCCAGGTTTAGGGCATAGGGGAATTAGTGCTGTGGGGGGAAAAGGCTTTCTGCTCCTCCAACAGCTTCTCGGAATAATGGTTTTTCCTCGCCAAGTCACTCGGAGGTTAACTAATAAGAATGGGGGGGGAAAATAAGGACAATGTTTATTGTGCTTGATGTGTCTACACTGGTCCTTATTATGTTCTCATGTGTGCCTGTTTGTATCCAGGAGATGGTCGGGTGCTGAAGGATGTGGACCGAGCTCTGGTGCTGTACAGGCGGACCGTCATGCCCTATGCGGCCTACTCCCGCAAACGCAAAGGCTCCAACGACGAGGCAGAGGTGCAGCAGTACGCCGGCTTGGTTGGCCAGGACTGTGCCGAAAGGATCTTGCTCTACCGCGCCTAAACATACAACGCCACACCACTGCACCTTTTTTTAATATACGTAAATACGCACTACCCAGCAATGTCTGTCTGTGTGTTTCCTCGCTGTCTGTGAAAGTGCTTTCTGCTGCCTCTCCCAGTAGTCTCACCACGCTTAGCTCGCCACAGGCTAGAACAATGCCACTCAATGTCTACTGTGTGTGTGTATGTGTGTGTGTATATGTATGTATATACACATATATATATACATTCACCCATCAGCTTCATTCATCAGTTGTCTCATTTATTTTTTATTTTATTCATTCATTAATACTTAAGCATCAATTCTCACATTACTTTCTTTGCATCTTTTTGTTTAATTTGACTTCCTACAGGGACCAGTCCCTTGAATGTTTGATATCCTGTATTCATTGCTCAGATTTTTGCACCATCCTCAATCTTATATAAGTATCTTAAGTAATGATGTCATAAAAGAGCTAGCTACACACAGGTGACAGCTCTCCTCTGAACTGACACAGGTTTAGACTTATGTCAGGATCTTGAAGAGCATGTTCTCCTTTGAATGTTCAGTGATTTTGAAGGAGGTTTTCAGTTGCTTACATTATATCCCAAAACTTCACTACACAACAGCATTCTAAAGGTTTTTTTTTTGTTTATGTGAAGCCAAGAACCCACTGTTTTAAATGTTTTTTTCTGTTAATATTGACACTGTTATTTTTGTTTAAACTAAATAAAGGGGTTGTATAGTTCCTGCTTGGACCTCATGCCTTTCCTTTGCATGTTAACTGTCCAACACAACCTTGACTCCACTGGCAGTGGGATATTGGAAACAGGGCAATAATTCATCAAGTCCTCATGCTGGCACAAACTGTGTACATTTTCACACATACAGTAGGAAGCTTATGTCTCCCAGAACACATGCACACCCAGAGATAAGTGCTTGAGTTGGACTTGTTGGATTGGGCCGAGCAACAGGTGTTAGATATATGAGCTGGCAGAACACAAATGCGAATGGCCTCTCGCCCCCAAACGGAGTGTCAACAGCAGTCCAGCCCTCAGCCAGGGCAGGTCTCGGCTGAGCTGGTGTCAGCAGCCAGCCTTCAGGTCTTAAATATACTTGCTTTTGACTACACAAGCTACGGGGGTCAGAGCAGCAGCACAGGATCTTAATGCCATTTCTCCATTAAGTATGTTGGTGGTTTTAACATGCTTTGGAGGATTTCAGCTCATTTTAATCAGGAAAAAGTACCGGGAAGCGAAGGTCTCAATGCCGTCAGAGTCTCCGTCTTTGCAGCCTCCATGAAACTAGCTAACTTAATTTAGTTAAGCTAGCTATTAAACAGATACCCAATGTAATAAGGAACTCTAAATATCTAAATGTTGTACCTGATGTGCCTTTTTGGGTCTTACGGTAGACTGACTGTATTACATTTACGTGTAGTTAACATGTGTTAAGTGTGTGTTTCAACCCTTTGAACCAGCTTGATGCAATTTACAAATCAGCACAAATCAATACACACAGTCAGTGTGACTCACTCTTTCCAGGTTCTCTCAAATCTATGACGTCCATCACTGATAAGTCCACCTAGAAATCATATAAAATCTTGCCTTGATAGTAATCAAATGAAGATGTTTTTTTTTAGTATTAAAAGTAATCAAGTTGAATGTTGCCAAGGCTACAGCACAATGGAAACTGCTGGGACTACATAGTACATACTTTCACACTATTTGTATTGTGATGACAATATAAAATGAAAGTGTTTCATAATAGTGTCTTTTTGAACATTAAGAATCTAAAATGATGCCAGCAGCAGACTCTGAACAAACAACATCAACAACGGTGTAAAGTTTGCAACTAAAAACTAAACATACATGATCCCATTGCCATTTTTCCCTCCATGATCTCAACATTAACATTGCTGAGTAAATATACTTTTTAAAATCCTCCTGCACAAATAAGTGTATTTTTTGAGGTGGTTAGCCATGCTGTGTGTGTGATATCTCTAACCCAGCCGGGTGAGTATCCTATTCTTCTGGATGCTTACCTAGAGACACAATCATGCAGCTAACTGAGCTGCATGTATAACCTGTCAGCTTGACCCCTCTGGACTTGTGCAGCACCTCTGCTCTCCGCTGCGACTTGACCTGCCACACATTTTGCCAGCCTGCGTTTCTGCACCCAATCCTGAGAAAACAGAATCAGCTTCTCAAGTTCAAACTCAACCTGGGTTTAAGAGCAGCCTGTGTCCTCAGGAATTGACAGGCTAATTCTCCAAGAAGGGAACACTGACGCTGGCTAGTGGCCATGTTGGATTCACTGGTTCTCTCCCACATTAGGCATGCTTCCCCTCAGACTTAATGTGTGCTCACACACACACACACACACACACACTCCTGGCACTGTCACAAGTAGTTAGTCTTGGTGGACGCCACACATAAGGACCTGTGCCAGTGCTGTGGTGGACCTCTTTCTGTCAAAACAAGTGCCCTGGACCGGTTGGCTATTTTATAATGAGTCCATAATGCTGGAAGACATAGCATGGCGGGGATTGGACATTACGCTGATATATAATTGTGTCACTGCTCATAATTCTTATTAACTATGAGGTCTGTACTGACCACGCACTGCTGCTGAAATATCGTTCAGCCAAAGGTCAGCATTCAGAGAATAAAGGGGCCTGGAGAGAAGGCTTTATCTTCATGTCAGACCTGAGTCACAGAGATGGTTTCAGTACTCTCTATGGTTTATTTTAGGCTGTGTTTGTGCCAAATGGGTGGGGGTTGTCACACTGGAAAATAAAGAGACTGCCAAAAAGCTGGGAAAGGAGAGTATGACCCTTTAGTAAGATAACATTTAGAACCAGACATGGCTTCATTTTCTGAAGAGAATTTGAGTGTGCTTGCTTTCACTGAAAACTGCACACTGTGAACGAGTTATAATATCATCAAATGTTAATCATTTGCATGTGACATGTTGTATGTGAGTCGCAGTTGAAATATTAGTTAAGGTTGAAGCAGTGAACGTAATGGAAGTGTCTGTTGAATCTTTGGAGCCGTAAGCAGGTGAGGTTGAGGTGTAATAGGTGAAAGCTTTTGCAAATTTAGTTTCAATTTTAGTTCCTGTAGGCTGTTTAAATATGAGTTTGTATGTAAGCTCTGAAAGTAGTTGAAGCGTAAGTGATGAAAGCAGCTGAAATGTCAGTCAATGTGTAAGCCATGAAAGCATTTAGGCTGTTATTTAAAGAGTAAAGGATGGAAGAACTTAAAATGTTAGTTGAGATATAAAATATGAAAGCAATTTAAGTTTCAGATGAAGTTGTAGTGCCAGAATGAGCTGAAATGTGTGCAGTGTTAATAGTTGAAGTGTCAGTGGTTTTGTATGCAGCAATTAAAATTTAAGTATTTGTATCTCTATTCTGTTACACAACAAAACGTCCCTCCTCCTCTCCACTTGCTGCTATCTGCTGTAGCTTGTGGCCGGATGAAAATGCCAGGGGAGCCACCGAGGAAAGAGGATGTGTCAGCGTGAAATGGTATGGGAAGGAAAAGCAAGTCTGAAAATGAGGAAAAAGAGACACCATGCCTGACGTTTTCCCTCTTTCCAAATGTCTAATCCAAACTTGCGTGTGGAATCATGTCAGAGAAATATGGAATAATATCCCTCAGCTGTTTACGTAAATGTCTCTAAATGTTACATGCGGCCTCAGTGAGCATTATTTGCTTTCGTGGTAAATAAGCGGGACCAAATGTGTTTAGGAAAAGAACAGTTTTCCAGATTTTATCTTTTTTAAATATTCATTTCCCCTTATGGTAGGAACACAAATGCTGCCAGGGGAGGGAGATGAAGTGTATCCGTCATCCACCAGCATCCCCTGATCACATCTACCGTATGTATGAGTAAAACCGGGACTCCGTGTAGCATCTGAAGGGGCTACTACATGACACTGTCTTGCTGTTTGTAAATATGAATTTATCTGTAGGCAGTGTGCTGTTTAATCTCTTACTTTTTCCAGTCTTCCCTGAGCTAATCTTTCTACAGATCACACAGGGTTCATTTCATCATACCCGGGGGCAGAATGTAATGTGTGTGCGCGCACTGTGTTTACTTGCTGGCCCTTGTGTGTGTGGGCTTCTTGTTTGGATTGGCTCCCCATAAGGACAGTGTGAACTGACAAGTTTTTTTTGGATTCTCCCATGATTGTATGTGTGTGTCTATATGTCTGTTGTGTGTTCCATTGTAATGCGGACGTGTATTATTGGCGCATGTTTGTACTGATACCCACGCCAGGCCCCCGGGACCAGCGGAAGCTCCCAGGCCAGAGGAAGTCCCGGGGTCCTTTGTGAACAAGGCCCCCTCGGATTAAGCATATCGCACCCTAAATGCAGGCTCTTTCTCCTGGGGATTATCTAAGGGACAGGGGGGCGCCCACTCCCACTGGGTCCCTGTCACCCAAATTCAACACACCGTCACCAGACCGCTCCCTAGCCCCCTCACTAGGATACAGAACATGAGGCGAGACATTGTTCCCCTAGAGACAATGCTAAACTGATTAGCCTGAGTTATTAAGGGAGCATAGAAAATGCATTTTGACATGGGGCTTCAAGATGATCCAACTCGCTGTTGGACATGGTGAAAATATCCACAAGCATCAGGTTGTGGTGTACACGTTTAGTCATTCTGAAGTGTACTGATGCAGGCATGTAGTCAATAGTAAACTATTTAAGCTCAGTTGATTTATTTGCAAAATAGTTAAAATTTATTGCATTCATTTTCATTTCACTGCACATCCTACATGCACATGTGACAAATAAAGTTCTTGAATGTGTGACGCTACTGTCAAAGTGACTTACAGTTCAGAAGGAAAAACAAGGGACTTTAAAAAAGAAAAAGAAAAAATGAACTCTTCTTAATACATTTGATTTATATTAATGGTTGTATGCCTTGTGATGATCAATGACTGAATTTTATTTTCTACTCCGTGCCTGGGCAGGAGTCTCAAACAGTAAACCAGCTGTTTTCTGTGCCGTCTTAAAATGTAATTTGCATTTGTTCTAACCTCTTACCTTTCCACCAGCGGGGGACTGTAACTAGGTACATTTTCTCAAGTACTTTATATAAGTATAATTTGAGGTAGTTTTTCTTTTGTTATTAATATAAATTAATATTCACGTTTTGTGCTACTTTATACTACTTATATTTCAGAGAGAAATACTGTACTTGTATCCTGTACGCCACTACGTTTATTTGACAGGAATGATTACTAGTTACTTTTCAGATTAAGATTTTACATAAAAAACACATGATACAATTATAAAATACAATGCATTGTTAAAGATTGAACCAGTGGTCCCCAACCTTTCTGTGTCTAGTTGGAGGCTCTCGTCACGTTTCAGATGTCTTGCCAGAGTTGTTAGCAGTTCTACCAATGAGACATTTCCATGACCCCTCAGATCTATCTTGTGACCCTTTGGAGGGGCCCGAACCCTAAGTTGGGAAGCACTGGACTAAAGTAACTGTATATAAAGTGGTTAAAACTAACTCCACCTCAACCAGCTACTAAAGTAAAATACTACGTATACACTGATGTATCAGTGATAACAGTTTAATAATGTACTTTCAGTTATGATACTTTAAGTGCATTTTGCAGATAATATTTCTGTACTCAGGTAGGATTTTAAATGCAGGACCTTGTAGTGAAAAGGATGGGAGCACATGAGGTTAAACAATATCTGAGAACCCATTTTGTACAAAAGCTGTACTGTAATTAATCATTATCAATTCATCGTCTGGCTAAAAAGGTGAACCAGGGTGCACAGGCATGAGAAGAGAGCCCCTCTGGTCTTAAAGTGCTGCCGTGTAGGCGTGGAGACTCAGAAAATGACTGCAGGGAGATAAATGTTTTCATCATATAAACCCCCTCTATGTGTTAATGCTTCTCTCCTCTCCCTCCTTACAGGTCTTTACCACATTAATGTCTCTCTTGTCGCTAATGTTGCTCTCCTTCCTTTGTCTTTTCTCCTTCTCCTCTGACACAGGCCTGTGCATCTCTTTCTCTCTGAGGCGCTCTTACATATTCCCACTGGCATTAGAATACTAATGTGTCAGCATGAATAGAGTAAAGCTTTCGGGTGGTGGTGGGAGTTGACCCACCTCTCAATATGGGCGCTGTCTCTTCTGGGGGATCTAAATCTTATTTTGCTTGCTCTCTACCTGCTGCTCCTTTAGCCTCAGTCTCTTTTAACTCCACTATGGAAACGTCCCTCTCCCTGTCTCCTGTCCCCTCCAGTGTATCTTGGATGTGGGAAATGTATTTTCCAGAACTTTAGAAAACAGGTAGAGGTGAGAGTCACAACCAACACCAACCCCCTCCCAAACGTCCACCCCTCCCATTCTTGGCCCATGAATGCCAGCACAGCCAATATTTGCAGAGCTCTAAATCTTCGGCTGTTGAATGCTGCTGTTGTTGTGGAGGAGAGTGCTTGGCATCGTCACGGCAACCTGCTGGGTCTGAAGGGGAGCTGGCTCGTGGAGGAGAACAGAAATATGTCTGTATAATTAAGATTATAAAAACGCTGATATTTATGGCCCTACGCAGGCCACACAACTCCACAGGGCGAAAGAAGTCGTAGCAGCAAAACCGGATGCTTTTGACACTCCGTTTTCCCTCACTGTGTTGTCAATTATGTTTTTCTTGACGGAAGTGTTGTTGTAGACAGTAGACCACATTTCAAGGTAGATCCAAATTTCTATGAAATTTCTATAATTAATTTTACTGTAAAAGCAACAAGCATGCAATATTCACTCTTGCTCAGTTTTGTTTTTCTGCACAAGATGTACTTAATCCTCAGCATCTCACTTTCCACTTTTACTCACGCCTCGTCTCATGCTCCCAATGCAGTTGGCCCACAGATTTAACCAGTAAAGAGAACAATCTTTACATCTAATAGCCTATAATATCTTAATAATCCATTGATTCCACTAGTAAAAAATCTTTTTATGATTAGGTTTCAACTAAGTACTAACAATGTAGGTTTTTAATTGTCAAAGTGGCTAAAAATGTTTTTTTTTACACCATATCACTACAAATAATACACAGAGTTAGATGGGTTTTTGTACTCACAGCATGGTTGACCATACAATAATAATTTAATAAAACTATATTGATGTGAACAGCCTACAAACCTATCAAGATATATAAATCACCAGCAGATCATTTGCTGAACTGTATGTTCTACCCCCAAAGTATTATACAGCAGTACAGCATCACCTCCCCCTCTTTCTCCCCATCTCCCCCAGAATCCTCCACACTTGAGCAGCCATTCCTGATTAGCCACACATTCGAGAAATGTCAGAAATGTTTCATGCGCCTTGTCTCAGCTCAACTGGTGCAATCAGACGTCCGTACAGGACTGATAAAGGCTATGGGCCGAGGAGCTAAGGGTTCAGAGGGGAGGCGCTGCATGCCATGGGGCCTCTATTTGGTTTCAAGGATGTAACCTCATCCAGTTTCTGTTGCCCTCGATGTATCCAGGAATCATGCCTGGAAGGAGAAACTGATGTCTTTCTTTGAGAAATCAGATGACTCAGCTGAAATCAGTCCATCATTAAGGAGCAGACCACCTAAACTCCAGTTGCCCAACAGCCCATGAGACCGTTAAGTCATGTGCAGAAACACTTAACTAAACAAATATTTTTATTTCTGGCAAAAGGTGGGCACAGGCCGTCAAACTGCCTGGCTCAGGACAACAGTGCGAGGGTGCGGCTGCTGGTGGAGCTGCCATGTGTGGATGGATGAGGAAAGGGGGACAGATGGGGTAGTGGAGCACAATGCATTTCTCAAATGGAGTCTGGGAAAGACTTCAGTTGGGAAAAAGGTGTAGCAGAATTTCTCATGAGCTGCATATAAAGTTTGATGACCATTTTTATGATATTATTTAGTATAAGTGGTGGTGTGTTCGTAGCTGCCGCAGTTAGGATATAAATACACTGCAAAGGGATTATTTACCCACCATTGTGAGTAGATTTTATTATTATTTTTAAGTTTCTACAAAACAAACACAGTAAATAATTTTGTAAATCTAAGTGTACCCTCAAAAACTTGCTGGACAATGATATGAAACTATGCAAATCTATTTTAAATGTCAAGTGATGTGATTTCAGGTAACGGCCAATACATCAGTATAAACCACAATTGTATTAAATACTTTGGTTGATGTGGTTTGCTTGGACAGCTTACTCAGAGATAGAATTTGTGTCTGGGTTTTGACTTTGCGGTCGCTACATGGCGCCCGTAAATCGAACCAAATAAGGACTGTGGCCAGAAATCATGCTCGCTCCAGAAGCCGGAGCATCTGAGCCATAAGGAGATAGAAGGAGAGATTCACTGATCCCAGAAATCCCTCGTGGCATGCAGCCTGGCCTCCTCTCATCCAGCCACTGTGGCCGCTGGACTGGGGCCCATCGGTGGCTCGCACAGCTGATTAGTCTCACAGAACAAAAAAACGTTCGACACTAGTGGGGTTGTTGAGGCTTAAAGTGTTCTCCGCAGGTTAATTGTTGACTTTGCTGATGCATGATCGGGGATTCACTGACCATTTCTTCATACCAGCACTCATTCAAGTCAAAGTACAGCTACATAAATAGAAATATTTCATGATTCCTTTCTTTGACACTGTTCTACCAACTTAGGATGTCCATGTTCAACTCTAGGTCACTGCTAAACAAAGACAGCATGGACCACAGTCTCTTTCAGCAGTGATTCAAAAGGCGTTTGCTCAGGTCAGCACATGAGGCCACGACGAAGAAAGTTGTTGGCAGAGGGGATTTCTCAGAAAATATCCCCTCCGCTGGTTAGCAAGCCACAAATCCTTGCTTTGGCCAGAGGACTTTGCTGAATGTGCAAGAAAAAATAGTGGGTAGCAGATGAGAAAAAGGGAAGAAAACAGAGGGCTGCCATACAAATTAAATGCAGATTCTGTATATCTGATTTTTATGTCACGAATGAAAAAAAAGGAAAAGATGAAAAATGGAGAGAAATAAACATCATCGGGCTGGCTGGGCCTCTTGTTTCATTTGGCCAATTGAGGCTCAGTACCATTACAGCCCAGTCATTACCCAGGAATCCAGAGTTAGGGAAAAGAAAACCAGGACTTTCCTTCCTCTTTTTCTTCCTCTCTTCATCGCTTTCACTCAATTTCTCTCACCCTCTACATCCTACACTTCTCTTCGCTATTTTTCTGCTTCTCATCCTGTCCTTATTGTCTTACCCATCTCTCTCTGGTTTGTTCCCTCTATCGTCTGTTCACTCGAGGGTATTTTCTTGGCATTTCTAATTCATTTACAGACCCCAACATCCTGCATAGCGGGACTGTTTTAGCCTGTTTGGGGTTGGAATAAATGCTACTGTTGGTGTGAGCTTGGACTGAGAAAGATTCTCAAGTGCACCACTTCGAAAAAGCGCTAGATAATTTGGGGTCAGTGTTTACGAGGTACTCTGGCAGCCAATACTGTAATATGAAGAATAATATAACAAAAACCTGATCTGCAGGGCTGCGGGAAAGGAAGTGTTTTGGGCTCTGGTCGTTATTAGTATTATTCTTCATGAAATGGGTTCCTTTCTGGTGAGGAGCCCTCAGAGTGAGCCCACGTCGGTCTGTGGCCGCCGGGTTTTACTGTTCAGTAAACAGAACAGGGAAGAAGATGGTCTACGCCACACATGTAGCGAACCCAAGAAACTGCAGCGCTTGAATCAAAAACGTCTGTGCAGGAAAGCTCTCAAAGCCTGGTGCCAGCTTCACCACACAGGATACAGCAGCTAGAAAGTGAGGAGGGAGGAGAAGAGCGGGTTGGGTGTATGGCTGGGGTACAAAGTTGAGAAAAGGATGAAAGGAAAAAAACATTTTTTTTGTGCCCCCTGGACTTACAAACTATTTTAAAAGACGGCAACAGAATGCAAATTAGATTAAAGAGTTTGAATTTTACATTTACTTTCATGCACTCCTTTTTTTCAATGCAAAAAATAATAATGATGATAATAATTGGTGTCGTTGGATAGACGGACAGATGGAGTGAGGTACACAGAGACAGAAACAGTCATGCATGACCTGCATTCTCCCTGATCACCACACTGGAACCAGGTTGTCGTCTCTGTGGAAATTACCATCACAAACAAGACACTGAAACTCTCTCTCACTTGCAGGGAAAGACATATTCATTATCCTTTTAAGATAACACCCCATGCAGCTCTTCCAAAATACATTTTTCTTGCCGTGGTTTTTCCACTGCATTAACCTGTGTGTGTGTGTGTGTATATGTGTGCGAGGCTGCCCCTTCAGATTATCTCATCTTCTGACAGAAAGCCTCCTCTTTCCCTCCCATAAGTTTCCTCTTAATTCTCCTTAGGTTCTTTAAAGCAGCTGGCTTTAGACAGGGTGAGCTGAGTTCCTGGCTTGTTAAGACGACTTTCCATCACACTGATGTGTGTCTGGAGACAGGACTGGCCTTTGCTGGCTGGGATACCCACCCCCAGCCCTCAATGCAGGGGTGAGATATGGGGTTGGGGTTAAGAACATGCATGTTGTAGGACACAAACCTGGACAGATGGAGAGGCAGAGAATATTTCTAGTAACTATCCTTTTGAGAACAAGGTACGGTTGAAATATCAGCAGTCACACAGTGGACACACTCTTTCCTAGACCTAGATATTATAATAAGGTAACCTAACAATAAAATAAACAAAAAACTGTTAATTTCCACTGGCATTGCAGTGAGAGTATAAATGCATCTTGGAACTGTGAGCTGCAACTGTAATTAGGTTCTGTCTTTACTATTACAGGAAACATTTCCAATTCAGTCAAAATTACCGACAGCATTGACACAGAAACACTTTTTATTGCATGGCTGACATTAGCAAAGATAATTTTTGTCTTGTAATCATTCGTAGAAAAAACCAAGGCCAACTAACATTCACAGTTAAATAAACGTTATGTATGAGAATTATTTGAATGACCTGAAATATAGAACCATTTGTACAATATCATCAATGCAGCAATCTCAATTCACAAACCTCCAATTTGAAAGAGGCAAAGTGATTTGTTTGACCCATGCTAGAAGCATTCCCATGTTCCCAAAACTTCTATATTGAAACCTGTAGCATTGATTTATTAGGCCCTCTTTGCCTGGAATGCCCATGTCTATTAAACCCATTATCACCCCAAATTTTGTAGTCTGCAATTCGTCAGTCAATTTCAGGGTGTCATACAATCTTCAGTCAATTTCAGGGTGTCATACACAGTGCAACTCAGTCGCACAGACCCAAGTTGCATGAAAAGGTTTCATGCATAACACAGCTCTGTTTTTCCCCCTCCCTACAGTTTGATGAAAGCTTGCTTTACATCTGTAGATTTTGAGAAAACCCGCCACTTCTCGGTGATGCTGTGAAGTTTACAGATACACAGAAGGTGGCCTGGAAGATACACAAAGTTTAAATGGTAAGACTTGAGAAGTGGCCTTCAGACAGAGATGTCCTGGTTTCAAAATCTAGATAGGAAGGGGAAAAGACAAATCTGGGTATTTAAAGTCAGTAAATAGCTCAATTACTGCACTGACATCTCAGTAAATCACCAAACCCCCCAAATCTTCTCCAGAAGAGTTTGGTCAGCAGTACTCTATGGTGGGAATGGGCAGCTCCCTTGTGTGATCTTCAATCTCTCTCGTGAGCCATTACTGAAAGTGACAACACTTTTTCATCCAACTTGTGTTGGTTAATAAGAACTGAAAAGTATAAAAACACATCCGAGCCTGATACTCAGTAGCCAAATTGCTACCAAATACTAAATATCCTGTGATGTTTTAGGACACTAGCCTCCTGCCAGGAGCATCTGTGTCATTGTGCCCGGGGGAGGGTGGCATCAGTGTTAGTCTTTTCACACCGCCCACCACCCCTTGTGGGCAGATTTAGCATGGTGCATTCTTCCTTTTCAAACAGTCTGGAGGGCCAGAGAAAAAGACAGAAAGAGACCCTGTTCATGACTGGACGAGGTGGAGTCACTGGGCACCGTGCCCACACTCTCGCCTCCCCTCATCCCCCACTTGTGGACTGACAAGGGCCAAGAGTGTGAGGCTGAAGCTTTTGTCATATTAATGAGTGGCAAGCCAGACCGAATGATTTTGGATAGTTGGAGTGGGCGTGAGCATCAGGGTATGGGGTGACAGGGCTTGTCAGTCAGAGGGGCTGACAGACAGGCGGGCTGTGGGAATTGGTGACAGAGGCCATCCAGGGCCTTCACGGGCTAACTTGGGGGCCTTTTATGGGTTTATCAAACCGCTGACCCCCCGTCACCCCGTGCACAGGAAACTCTCTGGCAGATGAATGGAGAGATCATGTCAATGAGGAGGATGCGGCCCGGGAAAAGAGGCAGGGTGGGGCTGAGTCATGTGGAGGGGGGAAGATGCGCATGGGGAATTGTGGGTGAACTTGGTGGGTTGGGATGGAGATTCAGAAAGGAGGATAAAGCATATCCCTCTCCCACTTTAACCTCTAAAATGCAGAAATTCATATACTGAACATCTTAAAGCAACAGCTTAAAGGAATAGTTGGACACATGCTTTTTCGCATTCTTGCTGAGAGTCACATGAGATAAATATGATGCCACAGTCCGCAGCTTGTAAGCTTAGCTCAACACAAAGACTGGAAACAGGGGGAAACAGCTAGCCTGGCTATGTTCAACTGTAACAAAATTCACCTTCCAGCACCTCTAAATCTCACAAATTAACACTATAACAACTATTTGTGACAGAGTTATCAAATCATTGATTTTTTTTCTGTGGATTTTGAGGTCATTTGAAAAGGTTTTAGCAAGGAAGTAACATACTGTGTATCCCGGCTGAGCTGACAATGGTGCTTTCAGTCGCCAGTGAGAGGAGCTACAATGCTACTGATTTGGTCAGTAACCATGGTTATTCAGTACGTAAAGTTCAGTTTGAAGATTTTTCTGTTAGAGATTTGTTGTACTGAACGCCTCCATTTTGTTACCTTTGGATAGGGCCAGGCTAGCTAAGCTAATCAGCTGCTGGTGGTGGCTTCAGATTTAGTGTACAGACATGAGAGTGGTAATGATACTCATCTAGCTCTAGGCGAGAAAGCGAATAAGTGCATTTCCCAACATGTCAAACTATTTTGCAAACTACTCTTCTGTAGATTCAATGACACAAATAAATGTGCTACTATGTGTTCAACTGTTCTCCTGATGTCACGTCACCTCCATGCTGTAGTCAGATACTGAGCTTGAGGTTCTATGTGAGGGGATTCCGATCCGCTCAAAACAGTCTTGTGTTGTTCCTCTCCCTCTGCCCTGCAGCTAAGTACAGTATTGGTAAACAGGTCATGTAGCATTGCAGCAATGAAGCGAGCAGTCGCAGACAGATCAGCTCGATGATAGAGAAATATGGCAAAAGTTTACAAAAAGGGAAGGGGAGGTTTGACGAGAGAAGAGGAGAGAATAAGAGAATTTAAAAGTATGTGATACTTGCTATATGATTTAAGAGAAATGATGTTGTTACATGTAATGCAGAGTGTCAAGTGTGAGGTTTATGCTCGTCAGATTTAAACATCTGCAATATCGGGCAAAGATCTTAATCCGTATCTGCCTTTATGGGTCCTCCCTCCAAAGATCTATATACTCTAAATCCACTATTTACATACAACTCTTTTTTGTAGGCGTTAGATATCTCACTGTGAGACAGATATGTGAAAGAATAACATAAGAAGTCCCTGTAGAGCTGAACATCAATCTCCCTTTCAAAGCATATAGAACTGAAACACATTTATGTGAAGCTGACCTGTGAACTCTATAACTGAGTTTAAGGGCAGTGAAAGTGAGCTGCCCTGGGTCTGTGTGTGTGTGTGTGTGTGTGTGTGTGTCTGGATTGGTTTGGTCCAAGCTGGGCTGTCTGGATTTAAGGCCAGGGCCCCTGTACTCTGCGTCTGTGTGTCTGGGTTCGGGCGTCCTCCTCCATCCAGGCCGGCTTATTTATGACCTGAGTCGGGCCCGGTCCAACAGCCAGAGACAGAGAGGAGTGGAGGGATCGAGCGCCTCATAACCGCGGTGCATTCCTACGCACGAGACCTGACACATTCGCATAAAACACAGACAGACAAACTACAGATAAGGAGATGGAAATATCTCCCATGATCTCATATCAGAAACTGTGAGTGCTAGGCTGAGGCTAGAGTGAGCCACTCTCCCTCCCTACTGTTTGCCCCCCCCCACCACCACCACCCTTCTCTCTTTTTCTTTGTCCAGTGATCACCGTAGGCATCTGTTTCAGGGTCACAGCTCTCTTTTACAGGCCCAGGATTTACCTTAAATAACTGACTGAAACGGAACACCATTTTATTTTTTTATTTCTCATGCAACATCCACACAACAATCTAGCTATATTGTACATACTTTTATATTTACAAGATAAAATCTCTCATTTCACCCTCTGGTTGGATTGCAAGTCCAATACAGTGATGCAGATTCAGGGTTAAATAGCTTGATCAAGAATATTTGAGCAGCTCTGGCTTGCAGGGAAAATCAATTCTATGCTGTGTGGTTCGAACAGCATCACACCCAACATTTCTACCATTTTCTGCCCCATTTAAGCTGACCTTTAAGATGTTCAGATGGGGCATTTGAACCATAGCGCTTTATGTAATGTTATGTGCTGATGGCACACAGATTTTCTCAGTTGGTCTGGGGTTCAAGCAGATATATCAAAGCCCTATGAGTCTAACCCAGGCCTCTGCGGTAAGGACTCCGCCTTGCACATGGGCCGCATGCTCTTCGCTGGTGAGCTACTGGGGCACCCCGTTCTTATGCATTCTATATTTCTTCCTTCCCTGCTGTCTTTTCACCTTTTCCCCCGTATGTAAAAGCTCGTCGCTGTCTTATATCACTGCTCAGTTATCTCTGTGTAGCTGAAATCTTAAATACCAAAGGGTTTGTATATGTATACTGAGGCTATCGCTGCTGACTTTCTGTGCTGGGCATGTAAAAGAGAAGGGATGGGTAAGAGAGTGCTTCACCTCTCTGGTTTTTTTTCAAATTCGCTCCTCCTCTTTTGTGGTTAAATGCTGCGGAAAATTGGACGGCCTGGCAAAGCAGAGGTGGATGTTTTCCCCGAAGCAGAGTGCGGATGGCGCACATTCCAGGGGAAAGCTGTGTAAATCCCTCCATTGATTTGGTGCGAAACCCTCCTGACCTCTGGAATACATTAGCAGATTAGCCATGGAGGCCATGTGCACACAGCTCTCTTAGCTCAGCCGCCGGCCTATTCAGACTCCACGCCAGCAGCAGTCTGCCCATGGCCCCCGAACACAGAGCCTGGATACCAGGGGCAGATGGACCAACACCCACTCTTATACTCTCAAAGCTTAATTACATCTCTGTGTGTATGTACGTAAAGGATTCACTTGTAGTCACGTGCATGTTGTTTGCTTCATATATGTCTTGAAGTGGTGCAGCATGCTGTTGGCATTATTACTGATTTTTAAGAAGTGGAATGGTTTTAAGCTTTCTTTTGTAACTTCATATAGTCCTTGAACTTCACTTTCTTGTCTCAGACTCCCTCTCCCTTTATTATTTTTAACAGTCTGACAAAAACATAAAAAGACACAAAGTAAGTCGTTGAAAGCCTGGTCGATACTACCTCAATGGAAAATGTACAGAAAATCAGTAAAATCAGAGATTCTGGTGAAAAGGGTAAAGTGGATATCTACACTAAAATTCAGTAGGACGCTCTATTAAACTGTGGCTGCATCATCTTTTCTACATGTCTCAATTGCTGCAATGTGCATTACGTGTACTTGTGTTTCGAATGGGAGGTCTGTGGTGTGTTTTGGGGCTTTCTTTGGTAGAGCCGCATTGTTTCAAGCTGAATGGGATGGGTTTCTGTGTTTGAAGTTGGGACCTACATGCAGGTAGGGAAGATTACGTTTTAACATAGATTTATAGGATTCTTAAAGCTGAAAACCTCCACCTAAGGCTGTAAAATAAGAAAGGGAGCATTGATGTCCAGAGCAAATTGCTGATTTTGTCCTGTTTAGTGGTTCACCAGTATATTGGTATCATTAACTTTTACCAGACCCCGAGTGTGAATCTGGTTGCCAGCTTTTCCATTGTTTTGCAGCCTTTGGACATGTGCTTTTCATAACATTGTACGCTCATATAAAAGCTAACAGAGTGTTAATGGATTGAGCAAGTGGCCATTGACCTGGTATTGTGCCCGTGTGATTGGATGCGTGCGTCTCGTTTGGGGTGAGGGGTGGTGGTCTGGGTCAGGGGAACAGGCATCATGGTCACAGGCTACAAGACCCACCAGGACCCCTGTGCCCCCCTCAGGGGGGACACATGGCCCGACACCCCCCGACAGACCCCCACACCATAGGCAGATAGACAAGCAGCCTGACGCCCAGATGGCGGCTGCTCGCTCGCTGTCCATCTTCTAGCGTGAGGCAAAAGAAATTAAATCAACTCATCTGTCATCAGTGTGTTCTGAGTGGTCCACTGACCTCTGGGAATAATGAAGAAATGGCCCATTCTACTCTGTTCTACTGTATACTAGTTTACTGTTTTCTACTCTACTATACTCTGCTGTACTCTACTGTATTCTACTCTACTTTACCGCCATCTTTATTCACACCTACACTTTGTTCCTTACTACTGTACAATACTTGATTCTACTGTTCTCTACTCTACGCTACTCCTCCATTCTATTCTACTGCCTTGTTCTCTATTATATTTTTTGCACTCTACTGTACTCTACTCTTCTGCACTGTTACATGCCATACTGACTCTTCTCTATTGCATTTACACTGCTGATTTCTGCTCTACTCTGTTGTACTATATTCTACCCTACTTTACTCTATTCTGTTCTACTCAAATATATTATACTCTTCTCTGCTTATTTTATTTTATTTTTTTACTTCTCTACCATGCAATCTCTTCGGTTTCAGCAGAACTCTACTGTTTAGCATGCATACTATACACTGTCAGTTGTGACACTGTCACTCTTACAATGCACACATACAAACTGGCACACAGACACTGGTCTTAAAGAAAGTACATATCTGATGATCCACATAACAATAACAATAACTACAAAGCTAAACATCCTTTCTGTTCAAAATCATTGTAGGCAGCTGACCATCACTGCTGACCACAGGAATGTTACAGATGTGAGAACTTGCTTGTATGTATCTCTGTGCTGTTGCAGTCGAATAAACTCTGTCTAGACTGGCTGGGAGCTGTGATGGTCGAATACAGAGGACATCCAATGAAATACACATGGCACACATGCCACCACCCCATACACAACTGCTGCATATTGAGGAGGAAGTTTACCACTGAATGAATTATCATTAGTAAACATAATTTTTTTTTTTGTGTACAAAAATGTTGTAATTTACAAGACATCCAGTCCAAACAAATCATAGAGCCTCACATTTCTTAAGTCTTAAGAACTTGCTGCACTTATAACAAGCGAAACATTTTTCCTAGAGTTAAAAAAACTAAATTATGTTTCACTTTTAGGACGTTTTGTGTGACGTATTTTTTGAATCAAGGCAGCATAGCTGGAACAATAAAGAAAAACACATAACAATACATTTTAATAAATTTAAATATTATTATTATCAAAAGTCTTGTTCAAATAGATACGTTTTACAGTGAGATCTGAAATCATATTCACTGAATATACTTGAGAAACTGGAAAGATTAGGGTTTCATGGCCAAAAACATGTTACACACCCTGTAAATATTTGGTCATTTCCTCACATTCTGTGGGAACATCCTTTTAAACTGATCGAAAGGTTAAGGACTCTCTCCAGTCAAGGTTTGCGGTGCAGGGTAGTTTGGTTGAGAAGTTGCCCTGACTGGCTTATGTCTCTGAAAGAGTTTCCCGCCCTCCAGCTCTCTGCACCCTGGTTAATGTTTGCAAAGTGATTGATTTGGCTCTTCTGAGTAATGCTAGATGAACAACAACTGATCAGTACTAGTAGCACATCAAGCCTCAGAAGTGGCTGCGCTCTGCTAGAGAACAATTTAGCTCCTCGGTTGGAAAGCAAAACAGAGAGCCCAAAGGTGCCATGTTTTCACACCATCTTTGATTTATGCCTTGTCTTTGGCTGAACCTTGGGTCATGTTCCTTTTTTCTTTTTCTCTCCCTCTTTACTCCCAGCCTTCCCCCCTTCTTCCTATTTCCATTGCATTCCTATTGCTCTACTTATTGGTATTCTTCCCTTTGCTCCTATTTCCCTCCATTTCCCTCCCTGGCTTTTTTGTCTACTTTTGAAGTGCTTAAGGTTTCTCAGGGAAAGAACATGCTCCTCACATTTGTACAAAATCTCGGACTAAGTGCTGTATTTGAGAAGGGGTGTGACACGTTAACTGCCCCCCCCCCCACTTATTCCAACTCCTACTATTCTTCAACCTATCAACCCCTGTGACAGGACTATAGTGAGCCTCATTGTGGACTTTTGGAATAACAACAGCCGTATAGCAAAATATTAACGTATTTTTCCACTGCAGCAAAGCAGCAGGACATCATAATGTGGAAGGAAATATTAAAATGGATTTGTGAACAAATATGACAGATAATGGGTTTATATACATGACAATTGCTTTCCCTCCCCTTTGGCCCTTTCCTTGTAGTCTTTCTACCCTATGCCCTCTTTCTCTTCTCTCTGCCCCCTTCCCCCCCAGTTTTATGTGAGGGGTCATGGGTAGTGTGTAGCATGGCCAGTTGTTTGTTGTCACTGTGAATTACGGTGACGTACTAAAGGAGTGACAGCTCGTGCTGAGTAGCACAGGCAAGTGAGAGAGAGGCTGGGCCAGGGTTGAGATGGGTTTTTGTGTGTGTTTGAAGTGGGGGAACTTTCTCCTACAAATTAACCCAAGCTTAGCTGTGTGGCCGGGGGAAGAGACAGGGGAGTGGCATTCAGTGTGAAAATCAGGATTCTCAGGGATCAGTTTACCAGGTGTGTCTGCTTGACTTTCACTTTTACAGTAATTACAAGCTGAGGTTTTCCCACACTGCTGCACTGCACTGGTTGTAAATTTAATTACAGCAAACACTCCGATTGCACAGGATGATGGATTATTTGTGGCTTTTCCAGGCCGACGAGGTGCATCATCTTGTTACAAGAATACATTCTGTTACAGGTTGTTTATATTGACAGTTTTCCATTTTAACAATAGAATGTGTAGGGGGCAACTAACCAATACATTATAAATATATACAAGAACATTATTTTGTTTAAACACTTTTTTTTAAATCAAATTATCACATTATCCTATCATCTATACATGGTTTATATATAATCATGTATGTGTATATGTGCTATTAAAAGGACTAGGCAAGACAAGGCAAGGCAAGTTTATGGGAATAGCACATTTCAACAACAGGGCAATTCAGAGTGCTCTAGATAAAAGCAATATAGGGCAATATAAAAATATATTTAAATACACAAAAAAAGAGTTCAATAGAAAATAAAAACAAGATAAAAAAGGAGAGAAAAAGTTACAGTGCAGTGTAGAAGAAGTGAGAGTTGCAGCAGACCTGCAGTTTTCTGAGAGTTTGTTCCAGATATATGGTGCATAAAAACCCATCTCTTCCGTCAACACCTGACTGACAATCACTAACTCTTCTTCCTTTCTACCTCTGCTATTAAAAAAAAAAAAAAAAAAAAAAAAAAAAGAAACCCTTCCTATCCTTAGCTTTGTATACTGTGCTGGGCTTTAACCAGACTCGTTTTTGATGCACCTATGCTTTTTGTTACCTTGTGTTGTTATATTGCTTCCATTGTCTTCCTCAAATGTAAGTCGCTTTGGATAAAAGTGTCTGCTAAATGACTAAATGTAAATGTAAATGTAAAAACTAAATGCTGCTTCTCCATGTTTAGTTTTGACTCTGGGGACAGAAAGCTGATATGTCCCAGACAACCTGAGAGGTATGGATGATTCATAATGTAGCAGATGATCTAAAATGTACTTTGGCCCATAAACCATTCAGTGCTTTATAAACCAACAGTAGTATTTTGAAATCAATTGTTTGACTAACAGCAAGCCAGTGTAAAGACCTCAGAACTGGAGTGATGTGATCATATTTCTTGGTCTTAGTGAAGATGCAAGCAGCAGTGTTCTAAATCAGCTACAGCTGTGTGATCGAGTTTTTAGGAAGACCTGTAAAGACAGTGTTACAGTAAGTCTACTGAAGATAAATGCATGGTCAAGTTTTTCCATATCCTGATGAGACAAGTCCTTTAATTCTGGATATATTCTTAAGGTGGTAGTAGGCTGACTTTGTAAATGTTTTAATGGGGCTTTTGAAAATCAGGTCTGAGTCCATGAGTTTGTGGTTTTTAACATTACTAATTAAGCTGACCATGACTTTTAATAATTTAACAAAATTCTGGCACATCCAATTGTTAATTTGTTCGATGCACTTACTTAGTGCTTGTATTAGAAAAATAGTCCCCTGCTGACATTGTTATGTAAATGTGTGTGTCGTCTGCATAATTCTGATAACAATTTTTTTGTTTTGCATAATCTGAGCCAGTGGGAGCATGTAGATGTTAAACAGAAGATGCCCCAGAATAGAGCCTTGGGGAACCCCACATGTCATTTTTGTCTGCTTAGATGTGTAATTACCTATAGACACACTGTACACTGTTCTTTAAGTAAGAGTCAGACCAGTTTAATACTGTGCTAGAAAGTCCCACCCAGTTTTCCAGTAGGTCTAGTAATATGATGTGGTCGACTGTGTCGAATGCAGCACTGAGATCCAATAATACCAAGACTGAAAGTTTATGTGGATGTCATTTTAGACTTTAATAAGAGCAGTCTCAGTGCTGAAGTGTGCTCGAAACCTGACTAGTAGACATTGAAACAGCATGCCAGTGTGTCAATGATTTGTATATCTTTCATCAGAGGCTCAGCAATGTCCACATAGCAAAATTATTATAATTATAATGAAAATGGTTAGTGAGCTAGACTGAATGTTATAAACTTTAGTGTAACAGTTAGATTGTATTAAGTACCATTACTGTAACTTATTGAATGGGTCTTCCACTGTGTTGTTGTACTGTGCAGTTATTTTCCATTATTGTATATTATGTGGGTCACGTAAGTTACAGCGACTGAGACTGGCGATAATGTTAGCTTACCTGTCCAATAGGATGAAAGCCAACTCTGGGTTGGTTTTTATACCGAAAACAAAGCGGAGGTCTCTCCATGCCTCAAATGCCTTTCCGGTGTTGACCTGTGTTTTACCCAGACGAGGATCTGATTCTCGTTCAGCCTGACACGATTCAGCAGATAAAACTTTTTTTGTTTTTTATTGTTGCATGGAGTTTGTGTTGGACTCTGTGTTGTGCTGGGAGCCGGTTGTTTTTTGGTGTTAGCGGACTCCATGTTGCTCGCTGCAGTGTTGTCGCTGTGGAGTGCAGAATCAGTGCCTAAGAAGCTCAGCAGCGCACATGAATGTCACAGCCTATGTAAACTAATGGATTTCTCAGAAAGTTTAGTAAGCTTTAGTAATGATTAATAAATAGTTTAATAATGGTTTACAGTACAGTAATAAGCCACTAATAAGGAATTTTGTGTTGCCCCAGGTAATGAAAAACCATTTTGCTGGTGTATGTCCTCTTCCTGCACAACTTGTGTTTTTAAGCTAGCTCTGTAAAGGTGCATTAGACCACTTACTTTCATCTTCAATTTCATGTATTAATTTTACATTTATAAATGCAGAACTGATGGCTTTAGAAAGTGAGGTAGTCATTAATAAAGGGTTCTTCCAAAAGTCAACCGAGTCTGCAGTTGTAAGCTATAACTTATAACTTAATTTATAAGTTAATACGAGTAACTTATTACTTAATTTATAACTTGGTTATAAAGTGGTTAAATGGTCAGTTGGTGGGCTGATTAATTAAAGAGCTAGCGAAGAAGGCAAAGGAAATTAGAGAATATACAACTGCTAAACATCTTTTTACAACCTAGCAAACCAAAATGTCTTCTTTCAAATGGCTTATTACTAATCTAAAAAGCATTTATAAATGATTTGTAAACCATTAATAAAGCCATCAGTTACCAAATGGAAACTCCCTCATAAGGCATATCTCATTACAAAGTGGCACAAATTAAATTAAACTAAACTTATCTAAACTAATTAAACTAAATCAAGTCCTTTACTTAGAAACATTACATTACAGCGCAACACACAGATGTATTTCTTTGCTGCTCTCTAACCATACTGTACTTTTCAGCACAAACCACATTTACAATTCCATCATTCTTTGCTAAAACGCTGCTCTGTTGAAACAGTTCTGCATGTTGGCCTCATCCCATTTTTCCAGAGTGATTTGACCATGATTGATGGAATATGCACTAATGGGGCACCCAAACTGCTAAGAGCTTTGAAAGGAAGTGTAGCACTCAGCTTGATTAATTTATTTGTACAGTGCAGTTTTTCAAAGAGAATGAGTGAAGTGTACATTAGTCGTCGCATGTTCAGGCATACATGTCTGTTTACATGAAGAAAGAATTGTAAAGACTTTTCCCGGAAAGTCTCCAAGGTTGGTGTTGGCATAATCTTTTATATAAATGAATTAGTCAATAGGTCTTTTGTCTTGAGGGGCATTCAGTTCTGCAGAGGAGTCTATCCAGGTGCCTTCATAAGTACTTGGTTATTTTATAGGCCTTGTAGGAGTTTTTAATCTGCCCTGCTTTGCACAGCTCAGGGTTTCTGCCATTGCCGTGGGCAAGAGGGTGGGAGAAATAGAAACTGGTAGATGCTGAGAGATGGGTTTTTCAGGGGATGCCATTGCTCAACAGAGTGATTTGGACTTGCAAGTACAGAGCAATGTGGTAGACAGCAATGTAAATCTGTCAGTCTGTTCTCCGGAGGTGGGCATGCTGCAACCTGAAGCCTTGAGTCAAGCCAGCTTGCTCACAGTCGCTCCTCTGTTACTGAGTACAGGAAACCATGTAAACAGGGGGAGAAACTGTATGGAAAAATGCACACAGAGAAAAAATAGTGGAAATCTAAGTTTTTGCTTTTTTAAACTTGTATTTTGAGAGTTGTGGTTCTGTCATGTGTGCACAAGGGTTATTTGTCTGGATGCAGCGTGTAGAGATGTTTAATAAGACATATGTCTCAGTCACTTTCCTTCTCTTCTTCTATCTATTCCTCTGGATGTAGCGCAGACACAGCTTGAGGTGGTCAAAGGTCAGGGACCTGGTGAAGAGGTGACTTCTCATGAGAGCGCTCAGCTCAAATTAGGCCTCAGATTGGCGTTCACGGTCAAAATAGTTAACCTCAGATGACCTCATCTTCACTTAAGAAAACATATGCTTTGCCTCAGTGCCTCAGTCTCGTTTTAACAAACTCTGTCAACCACACAAGGGCAAACATGCCTTGCCATGAAGGACCACTGACACATGTCTAAACATCTCCTGGATAAACAGATACTTTCAAATACCCATATTAGCACAGAGTACAACAAGTCATGCCAGTGGACATATTTTCAGAATAATTAGGAACTCTACTAACGCTACAGTTGTTAGATGTAACTAACAGGACCAAATAAAACATGTTGGAGGACTGTTGTTTACTGCTCCCATAACTTACTATTTCTTGTGCTAAGTAGGGACACAGAGAAACAATAAACAGAGTTAAATGTGGGAGCAAGGAATGGAAAACAGCACCAAGCCAAGGTCAAGTCTATAACTGCCGCACTACAGTGATTTAGGTGCTGTGGCCAGGGGGCTTGTCCAATAGCAGTTCAGCAGTAAGAGTTAGGGTGGGATGGTAGAGGTGTTGAGAGCCTTGGCGGTAATGACTTGCTGATGACATCAAGACATAGAGCAGAGTCTTTTCTTGGTCCTGGGTTAAAGGGCAGACAGCTCATTCACTGACCTTGTGATTTATTCCCTGGGCCCTCTCTCAATCTATAATCACATAGAAAGCTGTGTGTATGCTGGGAATGTATGACTCTCTCCGAGGTGGGCACTCCAGAGAGACCCTAAATACTTTTGGTTTGTTTCTTCAGCCCTCTTTAGTCCTTACTTTATCACTGTCTGTGACATTGAATGTTTTCTAAAGATCAGCCAGTTGACAGGCAGTGCTCATTTACGTCAAATGGCGTAAAGGTTCACAATAGAAAACACCTGCCTTCAAAATGCAGTGAAAGTCTTTCAGACACCCCACTGCCATAAAAGAGAGTCCATTAAGACATTGTCAAAGATAGCATCAGTTCGCCTCATAGCAGAGGATAGTGCTGCTGGTAAGAGCAGCAGATAATAGGTACTACAAAGCACATATCTTGTGAGTTGTCACTCTGAGCTGCTGCTGGTTCTGGGGATCAGTTGGGCTCTGTACACCAGGTAATGTTTAAACTGACATCCTGCTGCTCTGGGCAGTGGAACCGCAGGGATCACTGCAGTCAGCGCTAATGCCTAACTCCCTGTCGACAACAGGGAAGCAGGACCAGGTTCCAAATTGTATACATTTAAACAAGTAGTCTAATTTAAAACTGAGCATTTAAGTCTTATTTTTCACACTGTTAAACAATTGAAAAAATGTATTTCAATGGTGAAAGTAAATTCTTTCAAACTTTTATATAAACTAATTAATAACCTGTATTTTAAAGGAATTGATATTTTGGGTAATAGTCTTATTTGCTTTCTGGCAGAGAGTTGGATGAGAAGATCATCTGCTGGCTGTAGCTTCACACAGAGGTAAGAGTGGTATCAGTCTTCTCATCTCTCAGCCAGAACACGCGTATATCCCAAAATGACAAACTTTTGCTTTAAAACAAGGTTACATAATGTTTAAAGAAGAAATAACACATTCTTGCTCCTACAATTGAAAAGAATGAATCATAAGCAAAAAATCGTACCATTGCTCAAAAGGTTTTGTGGTTACCGCCTTACTTGGTCTGGTATGACCAGTATGGTAGCTAACGTTAGGAAACTTTGGTTAGATGTTTCTATTTAATAGATATTAATGAGGTAGGTTTCGTACTTGATGGCTTATTTTCTCTATGTGTGGCACTTTTATACTAAGTTTCAGCATTTATTGTTATTACGTAATTGTCACTTGTACTTGTTTGCTGTCCAGCAGGAGTTCCATAGGTTCATTTTAAGACATTTCATGGTTATTGTCATTTGATTTAAGAAAGGTTTTTTGAAATAGCATAAGGAACAAACAGGTGTCAATTTGTGCCCTTTTTGTAAGATTTCAATAGCGACACAAGGACTAACTTAATATCTTTTCTG
Organism: Coreoperca whiteheadi; assembly: GCA_011952105.1. NCBI lineage: Eukaryota > Metazoa > Chordata > Actinopteri > Centrarchiformes > Sinipercidae > Coreoperca > Coreoperca whiteheadi. The sequence goes on from CM022471.1 coordinate 20,265,656, forward strand.
TCCAAACGCTTTACGGCCGGTAGTAATATTGAGCCCTGAGTCACTGTGATGTAATGAATCTCTGGCTTTGCAATGATGTAAGTCTTACAACTCATAGTCAGGATATGCAGGATGACCGAAGAGGAATATTGAGCTGCTGTAGGTAACTCTTAAAGGACTGTTAGGTTGAGGACAAAAACAAACCAAATTTCAATAGTGTCAGCACAGGCTGAAGTCCCGACTTGCAACGTATGAGTCATACCCAGAATGACCGAAGTGACCTGTTCTCTGAACCAAATGAGTTGTGTAATGTGTTTGTATGTATGTATGTGTGTGTGAGCATAATGCTTCTGTGTTGTGTGACCGTTGAACCATGGAAAAATGGGAGAAAGGAATGGTGAAATAAAAAGAGAGACATAGACAAAGACAGAGGGTGAAGAAGTGAGAGAGAAATCATTGTCTCTCTTAAAATGCCTGGAAAAAGCTCTATTCATTCTTCATTTTATATAGAGGCATAAAGTTGTCAGTTCCACTCAGCATTTCTCTGTGTTTCTCCCTGGAAAATGTTCTGTGTTATTTTTATGAGAAGTAATCGTGCCAGTCAGGTGGGAGGGAAAGCAGACATTTTGATCAGGAGTTATACTGCAACACTGCAGCGCGCACCATGTTTCTGCTTCACGTGATGCTGTTTGCTGTTTGAGGGAGTTGAAACTACTCAAACTCCCAATTTTAAGCTGGAATCATCAACTTCCCCCCTTCTCCTTGTGCTCCCCTTTCAGCTGAGCTCCACTGCATGCTCAATCTGCAGGCATCCCAGCTATTTCAAACACTCTGGAGTACTGAGGTGGAAACATGTGAGGAATCTGGATGATTGAGCCTCCACTCCCCCTCCATCCACTCCCTCTATCCCTGCTCTCTGTTACCTGCTGAGGGGGAGGGGAGGACAGCGGAGGCCTGGCTGTCTGGACGAGATGATTACGGCGTATCAGTGACAGTGAGGAGGAAGACCCGCTGACTTATTGGGGTGATGTCTCCTGAGCTAAAAGCAGAGGGACTCCACTGTGTGAGATGACTTGTGTCGGGAAGAGTGGGAGGGTTCAGCAGTAAGAGCTAGCCTCTTAGGTGGAGGAGATATCCAGAGTGCCCACATGATAAGAAGAAGAGGTTTCGCTCAGAATAATTTGCCATTTTCAAACACATTTCTTGTACTGCTACTACCAACACCTGCCCCTCTCTCTAACCGAACACCTAAACTTTCCTCTCGCACTTTCTGTCAGGGTCCTCTTACGTTGCCACATAGCTGCAGAGAAGCTACAGTATATGGTTCAAATTAGACCCTGAGGCGTGCGTCTACTTCTTACTTCTCTTGCCAATCTCTCCCATCTCCCACCACACACAGCTCAACGCATTTGTTTCAGATTTTGCACAGGATATGACTCACCCACGTTTGTTGTTTTAATTATACAGTGTCAGTGATATATTGGGAGAAAAAGGAGGGGTCTCTCTAAGATTTGGCATAGTGAAGTTATAATAACATATCACTGCCAGTCATGATTAACAGCAGCGCCCTCAAGGAAGCAGAAGAAGAAAGAATGATCTTCCAAAGGAGAACAAGTCTGTTTTGTACTCAGTGATTCTAAACAGTGAATATCCCTGTTTGGCTTCTATAACATTCAGAGATACAGAGGGAGGGCTTTTGTCATTCTGGCTCAGTTCACTGTAAGGGAGTGGATTGTATATGTGCCACTGCAGTAAAAAACTCCCTGTATAATGGTTGATTAACCTCAACAGAGGCGTACACCACAACCATTGCCTATTTTATCACTAATATAGCACTGTTGGGATTTGAGAAGGTGTGCTGTTGTGACTGCGGCTGCTTAAAATAAAGTTGTCTGAGACATGACCGTCCATGAACTGCAATAGAAAAGTTAGAAACACCTTCAAAACACCAGAACGAGAAACAGGACTAAGCTTGTGGCTGATATTAAGCAGGTAGCTATAATGTTCCATGTTCACTATCTTGGTTTAACGTGCTAGCATGCTAACATTTGCTCATTAGCACTAAACAAAAAGTACAGCTGAGGCTGATGGGAATTACATTCGTTTCGCAGGTATTTGGTCATAAACCGAAGGATTGGACAAATTCAACTTTTGATCTGATTATGGCTCTAGAGGAAAAGTCAGAGGATCCCCAGTGATTAATGTCATGAATGTCTGTACAAAATTATATGGCAATTCATCCAGTAGTTGTTGAGATATTTCAGTCTGAACCAAAGTTGTTGGCAAAGCAACCAACAGACTGACTTTGCCTTCCATAGAGACAAAGGTACAAGTTACTTGTACACAATAAAATATTATCACTATAAAGTGATGAGGCTTAAAGATCCCCTCCAGACATGTTTTAAAACATATACAAATAGTGCTCTTTGAATAATAATTTGTCTTTTTTGTGTTTCCACATAAAATGACCTTACTTGTAACTTCTACTACAGTTGATAAGCTCACTTCAGCAGCATCTTAAATTTGCATAGCAGCAGGAGGCATTCTTAATGACTGGTAAGTGGCTCTGCCTCAACATCACTCACAGTGTCAACTGTCACAGCAATAAGAGGTATTATCACCATAAAGCACACAGTTGAGAACCTCTCCAATAAGCTGTCCTTCTGATGATTTCTTTCAACAAGACAAGGAATCAATATGTTCATCTAGGATGCTGAACTATTAGCTTGTCACTTTCCTCTCCTCTCATGCTGTTCCCTAATTCCATACACTGTGGCTGCTGTTGCAGGAGGGATTAAGGAAGAAAGAGGACTGAAGAAAAGATTGGAGATGAAGAGGGACAATGACAGGTTGACGGATACCACAGCGCAAGGGCATTGAGTCCATCCAGTTCTCAGTCAAAGACCCATGAGACTCTGCTTGATTAAGTTTCTTTCAAATGTGGGATGCCTGAGCAGTAGAAAATAAATTGGGCGATTGTAAATAGACTTATGCAGTGGGAGGAAAGAGACACACTGAGAGGGAGAAACAGTGGGGGGTATTTTGTGCCACTCTTGAAAAATGAGTCAAACTCTCCTTCCTCACCTCTCGCTCCCTCTTTATTTCTGGCCAACCTGTCAGCTCCACTGTTATCTGATGGCTTCACTGGTGGAGGCAGCGATGGGAGAGAAGAGAAAAACCGACGCAGAACTCTCCATTCACAGGCCAAACCTTTGCTTCAGAAAAAAAAGGCCTTAGTTAGTGCCTCTTCAAAATGAATGGAAGAGTTTTCACTCCCTTGTTTGAATCCCTTCCTAATTCTGTAACAATGCACAGTATCATAGAACAAATCCTTCTGCCTCTCTCTCTGTACCTTACTTTTTTTTTTTCTGTACTCTTTCCTTTCATGTTGTTGTTCTGTTATTGCAGGCACCCTACTTTGCTCTACTGGATGCTTATAATATGCTGTTTGTGATGTGATATTTAATGAAAATTTACTGTTGAGCTCGATGTGAAAGCAGTGGTGGAAGAAGTATTCAGATTCGTACGTAAGTTAAAGTAACAATACCATGTTGTAAAAATTCTCCATTACAAGCAAAAGTCCTACATTCAAAACTTTAGTCTGCAGTATGAATATTAGCAGAAAAATGTATATAAAGTATCAATATTAAAAGTACTCATTATGCTGACAGAGGGCTGTTTGGTACTTTAACAATATGTCAAACGTTATAAGATGATCACATATGTTTTGTGTCAAATTAACCTGCAGAAGACCTGTAACCCGTAGAAGTAAAGTAGCATCAAATGGGAACACCCAAGTAAAGTACCTCAAAATTTGACATTCCACCACTGTGTGTAAGTCACTTTTTATCCAAAATGTGTATATTCCCTGTAGTGCAAAGGCATTATTCCACATACAAATAATAAAGATATGTCTACCTGCTTACATTTTACATTTCTTTATGTTTCCATGTGCATATTGCTAAAAAAACAGGCAGATTTCACTCATCATCTGCCCTTCTTGTAAGAGCGTGTGACAGATGAGTTAGGGGGCTTGCCGAAGTGTCCTCGAGCAAGACACTAGCTGACTTGCAGTAAAGGTGCTACATGAGCTGGCTGGTCATATTGGTTGATGTCTCAATCCTCATGCAGCATCTCAGTGGTGCAAAGTAATAAAGGATTCACTCAAATACTGTGCCTAAGAACAACTCTGATGTACTAGTACACTGCTTGAGTATTTCATGTTTAAGAGGCTGATTATATATTTTCTATGCAAAATCTTCAAGTTCAGTTTGCTGACAATACTTCAGTACTTTTGCTATTTTAAATGCAGGATTGTGGTAGTTCTACTTTGACTAAAGAAAATGATCTGAATACTTCTTTAACCACTGCAGCATCTAAGTATTCGGGAAATATAGGGCTGCTGTACGGATGCTTTGTGCGTCTCCTCGCGCAGATGTCATGCCTTGGCCGCTGAGGGGCGTTGTTCCTGCGGTTTGACAGCTCCGGAGCGGAGCTGGGGCCCTCGGCTGAGCGCAGGGCAGACAGGCTGCAGCAGACAGGCAGCGCTGCAGTTTGAATGGGCGGAGAAAGGCAGGGCCCAAAGGCACTGCGGCCAGGAAGCGGCTCGAATTACACGGGGGGTGCTTGCGGGGGGAATGACACCCACTACTGGAGTGAAGGAGGAGGGCAGTGTGTGGGGACGCAAGGAGGAGAAAAAAAGCTTGTAAACCTGACAAAGCGTCTGAGAAGCAGTGCGAGGACTGTCGGCGGAAGAATAGCAACAGACACGAAAGACGCTCTTTTCACCAGGGGAACGCACATTGATGGATTTTATGACATTTTGCATCGGACAACTATCCACTTGTAGCCGACCTTTTAAACTCCGCTCCACCTCCTTTTGTAGCTGCAAACTTTCTATTTAGTTGACAAGTGCGCTGCTGAGGAACACTGAGCATGTTTTGCGCCCTGGAAGAAACTTGGTGACGGGGAGAAAGTTTCGGGGGCACCGCCGTATGGTTTTCCCGAGCTGTTTTTGAAGGATAACGCGTGTAAACTCGGATTTCTTTGCATGGCATTGGACTACGCTGCCAGTCGCTTTTGGAATATATCTTCTGATCCGAGCTGATGCCGGCCGATTGTGGAATAGTAAACTGAAAAAAGGCAGCGCCTCGCAGATTTTTTATTTTTTATTTTTTTGGTGCATTGAGGAGTTGGAGGCATTCCTCCCTCTGGATTCAGCTCATGCTCTCTCCTCCCTTATCTGTGCATGCCAAAACAGAGATCTTCACGATTTTATTCCTTCCTGGTAAATATTTTCTGTTTACGTCTAAAGCTTCCTCACAATCTCATCTGTCAAGGTTTCGGGCTGTCATGACAAACAGGATTCCTCAAAGTAGAAATGCTTTGAGTTTTGTAACGTTACTATTTTGTTTTCTTACGGCTGCATGACAAAATGAGAAGTAGGCTATTTTCCTTCTTATAGTTGAACTGACAGCGTTTTCCAACCAACAATTCCTTTGGGGGGACTTTTCAGAAGTCTACAAAATATGCAAGGTTCTCCATAAAGTTTATTTACACCCAGCAAAATCATGCAATGTGCGTTATGTAGCCTATATGTGGTTTTCTCCCATCCTTCACTAAGGTTAATTCAGTGAACTCTCTCCTTGTTTATTTTAGAGCTATAGTGTAACTTGCATCATCACTCGAGAGGCCATTAACAAGTGTCCTGCTTATTTATTACTTTGCTTAATTTTCTGCATTGCATTTATGGTGCCAATTATCCCGTGACCGCAGTTGCTTTTTCACTGCTTGGTGCCGGAGCCCTAAATCACTGAGCGGCTCTAAATGAGCCCCCATTGTGGAAAAGCCAACTGATTTGAATTTCAATAGGAATTCAATCAGTGCCAAGAAATTTCATTCAAAGCCCGGTTTAAATGAAGGCTGTGGTCATGTGTGGAGCAAAGTCCCTCGTGTGCCCAAATGTCATTTCGTCAGTAACACGCAGAAAGAACAAGCTTTTTTTTTTCTCATGAAAATCACACTAACCCTTTTCTTTACTTTAGTTTGGTGTGCTATTAGATATCATTTCACCCTTTCGGGTTCCTTAAGTGTGGATACATCCGATAGCTGCAGAATAATGCAGTAATTCTCTTTATTGTGCTCTAGACATTGCATACTTTTTTAAATGATGTAACACGAATGGAGGTTTCTGGGTAATGCTGGTCTCTACTCCTGCTTGAGTTTTTAGACAGCCCAATGGTTGATAGATGCTCTGATAGTTTGCAGGTAATTAATCATTCCTACATTTGAGCTGTAACTATGCAGAATTACTAGCTTTAATTGCAAAAATCAAACCGATGCATTTCTCTAGTAAAGTTAGGATTTCGGGATAACTTCACGGATTCGGCCACATAGCATGCGCGTCCACCGTTCGTGTCCCGCGCGGCTCCTGGGGGGTGAATTAAAGATACATCAGGGTGCACGTTTTCAGGTCGGCACTCTAAAAGTCAAATTACATGTGTCTTTGCGGGTAAAACCAATCGATACGTCCAGCTGGAGCAGAAGGAGCGCAGGGAAGCGTGACTTCACCAAACCTCCAGAGACAGTTCAGCGCGGTAGAACCGCAGATGGCTGGCTACACCGATTGTTCTGTGTGTGTGTGTGTCCCAATATTACAATATTGCATTTCAATTAAAGCCTCACTGGTTTCATAATCAAGTCACGGAGACGCAATAACAGCCCCTTACGAATACAATTAACACAGACGCATCAGCACGGGCAACAGGTTTGGCGCATCTGTTGCGCACGGGAATAAACGATGTCCAACTAAACCAAATTGGTGCCATATTGGCTGATGTGTTGTCTATCCTGTGCCAGGGATATTCTCAAAACATACTGTGATCATCAGTTAAGAAAAAAAAAATAAATATATATTTAATTTGTAGGGAAAAAAATAGAAGCAGCAAAATGATACAGGAGATTATGTGGAGAGTGTACATTTTTCCACATACAGATTTGTGCGAAATGACATTTTAATGAACGTACAAAAGGCTGATCTTTCAGCTACAGTGTTTCTTAATTGGCTCCTCTCAGACATATTTCATTGAATATAATTATAGATGAGAAGCAAAGATAGATGCAGGTTGGTTGTGTGTTGCCTCACAGCTTCGGTATGTGTGCGGCATGGCTTGTTTGACAGCATTTTGAAGCACTGTATCTCTGTTGCTTTCTCTTGCTTCACTTTTCGGCCTCACTTTGTCAAAAGAAATGTTAAAGGAAAAATGGTGCAGAAGCAAGTTCCGTATGGGTAATTATTGCACACTGACTTATTTTCGCTATTTTTTCACTTCTTACTCGCTTTCTGTTCACACTTCTCTCCACCTCTGCAATCATCACTCCGCCCCCACCTTCCCTTCCTCCTTCTCTCTCGCTCGCTTCTCTCGTGCACCTCTCAGCCCAGGTGATTGGGTGAATTCCACTGAGTGACAGGCCGACCCGGCAGCAGTTGATGGTTGGGCGGACCCCCTCAGATGGGATCAGTGTCCAGGGGGAGGTGGAGAAGCGGGGTATGGGGATCGCTGGCCCCCACTAACGGGATGGCCTCGTGGGCCTGGCTGCTGGCCGCCGTCCTGCTGTCTCTGCTGACCGTCAGCGTGTCCCGGCCGCCGCTCACCGCCACCAAGGAGGAGGAGGCCACTTTGGAACCTGAAGGTAAACACCAGGGGATGGGAAGGCACAGAAAAGAAGGGCCTGGGAGGTGGAACATTAGTTTGGTTTGATTTTAGAGAGCAGGTGTAGATCTGTCAAGTTTGCATCCCCCTTAAACCTGACTTTAGAGTTTTGGTGAACTTTTGCATCCTTTCCTTAAAATTCTTGTCCTTATCTAACTTCATCAATGGATATAAAAATCCACGATTGGCCTCCAGCAAAATAGGGATATTTAGATTTCTACACTTTCATCCACTGAAGTGATAACAGTAACAAAATAACATGGGAATACATTTTCTGATTTGAAGTTTCGCTGTTTCCACTGTTACTTGTACACTTACAAGTTAGTATTTGACATGTCCTGCAGAGAAAACTTTTTTTTTATAGCCGTTCTATCTATTTCAACTTCATGAAAATTTGAACAAGCAGAAAGAATGGAGTTCATGTAAGATTTTAGGGGGATCCAAATAAATAAACGGAAGGGGAACAACTAACCTCAGCATGGCGAGCCTTTTGTTTTCCTCACAGTGAGGCGTGTGACTCACACTTTTGTCGTATTTATCTTGCCGATGTCTGTGGTATACTTGAGTGTTAAAAGCAGGTTTGTGACCCCATGTGGGAGGACAAGGGAGAGCTATGAAGGAGGGTGGGACAGTGTTTATGCTGCGATTTCTCTCATGCCCTGCTTGCCTGGGAAGAAGCACAAGGAGGGAGGGAAAGCGAGAAATTAGGATATGGAGTTCAGGGTTTTGCTTTATTTCTTTGAGTCACGACTGCCTGTGCTCAGTTTTATGTCATTTAGAATATTTGAAAGCCATATTTTTTTTTATTGGCAAAACAAAAACTTTTGAGAAACCTTTTGAGAAAGGCAGTCTTCTATAGTGCAGACAGCTTTATTGTTTTTATAGTTTTCTTTTGAAGCTTCTCCATTTTCTGTCTCCAGCCTCTCCGTCTGGTCAGAGACTAGCTAATTAGAGTTGTTGTGATGGATGGTAACTCACATTCCAAAGCCTTTTGTTCCCGGGCTTTAATCAGCATGCTAACTGTAAGTAAGGCCAACAACAGAGCATCACTTTTTTACGCCAACTCCCCCATCTCTCTTTCTCTCTACACACACACATACACTCTGTTCTTGGTACATGTCTTGCCCTTTGCCTTAGAGGTCAGGTATCTTTACCTTGATGAGAGGCTGCCTGAGCTCTCCTCTCCCGTTAATGTTTTTGTTGTTCTGTCGCAGACAGTTTGGCTCCAAGCTGGTGGGTTCAGAGCCCCACACGGCCCGGACGCTACGCTACATGGCCACAGAGAGGACAGAGGGAGGGAGAAAGGGAGCGTTTTCCAGAGTTAAACAATCCTCCAGGAATGGTTTAAGAGGATTTGTGCATATTTGACTTCTCTGGGCAGCGGTGAAGTCATGTGACTGGAGATTAAGTGGCTAGATCTGTGGGGTCACATGATGAGGGATCAACGGGGCACAGAGAACCTGGCCTGCTTATCTGATCCCAAATCAGTTTCCCTGCAGCACATTGCAAACATACATTTGTACAGAGCTGTGTGTGATTGAATCTGCGTGTCCACAGCTCCAGTTTGTTGTGGTCCCCTTCCGTTCGCTGCCCCTGATGGGCTGCACTGGTGACACCTGTAGGGAGACAGATTGGCTGGTCCCACCCTCTCTGTCCTAATAACACCCCCCTATTGAAATGTTTAGGATTTCCACCCCCCTCTGCCCTGCAGGCTCGGTCACACCGCTGCCTGTGTGCGTGGGAGCAGTAATTGCTGTAGATTCGTCAGATTGCATATCAATGTTGTCTCTATAGAGCCCACGCCTGCACCCCTGGTGGCCTTGCTAGTTTGTTTACCTGTGGCTGCTGTAACAGTAGAAGTAGAGCAAGCGCGCTGGTTAAGGACTCCACAACAGGCCTTTTGTTGTCCTTGTAGCCACGTCAGTATCTATGGGAGTGTTTACCTTGTCCAGGCACTCTCTGTTTGCACAGTGATTAAAATACTCTGACTGAGCTGAATAACAATGGTACCAAACACGGAAGGTGTGTGTATGTGTGTCTTTAACACAGACATTCTCTGCTCTGTGGTCTGTTCAGGCCTCTCTTTGCATATAATGTGGAATAAGTGTGGCACCAGGCACACTGGAACGCAGGCTGAATGTGAGCACAGCTGACAAAAGTCAGCTCATGGTTTGGCTGTACTTTCGTGTACTCCCTGCCAAACTCTGTTCTTCAAAAAATGCTCTGATCAACAGTTGAATGGTTAAATAAATGAAGGCAACATTATGTGTCAAGGATCAGTCTTTCATGCTCAGACAGAAAAGGAGTGATGCTTGTCAACAAAAGACAAGTTTTATTTCTCAAAGAGTGTTTGGGCACTGTAGCAATATAATTGCACATTTCTATATTTATTTGCTGCATGATTTTAACTCTTAATCAAATTTCCACCTGTATACTAATAAGATATATTTAATAAGGTAAAAAGTCAGCTTATGTTGCAATTGCCTTTATTTTATTGGCAGCCGTGGTGATTATAGACTGCTAATTAAGATCATAGTATTCAGTAGACTGTTGGTAGTTGTATGTCAGTGTGTTTCTGTGTGTGAAGGTGGGAATGTCAAGGACTTACAGGCTTATTACCTATCTGTAATACTGTGCTATATACACAGTAGGAGCACGGCTGTAAAAGTATAAAGGTGTCAGCTGGCCAGTTAATGATATAGCGTGTGTGTGTGTGAGACTGTGGCGATGGCAATGGAACTGAACTCTAAACAAACGCAGTGTGTCGGCCTGTGGTGTGACCGGTGGGCAGTTGGGCAGAATATACGGCCTTCACACAATTACTTTTATTAGCCTGCTGTAGGCCGGTGTTAATCTTGACGGTTTGAGTGTGTCGGTGGTTGTGAGTGTATGTGTGTGTGTGTGTGTGTGTGTGTGTGTGTGTTTGTGGACTGTTATTTGCCTTGGCTGATGTGCCAGAAAATACCTTGTCGCTCCACCGCTCAATCTCACACCTGTCTGATAAGAGGCTGGGAAGAGCTGCTGCTTGTGCCAGCTTGTGCCTCAGGTCTCAGTGGACTGTCCGTGGTACAGCAGGAGGCAGAGAGGAATCTGAGCCAGCATGGATAGGGTGCAGGAGGAAATAAGAGAAAAAACTATGAATTAAACCACTTAATAAAATAAAATGTATATTGATTGAGAAACTAGACAAAAATATTGTGATGCAATTTCCCAATTAAAATCATGTAATGCATAAAGGAATTTGTTGTCAAATTCTGTGAAATCACAGATTCGATTCCTGCATCAGCCCTACATCATCCTTTCATGTGTTTTTGTACAAGGCACTGAGCCTCCTGTCTGCTCATTTTTCTGGTGTCACTTATAATGTGTATTAGAGCTGAAATGATTCAATTTAATTTTTGATAATAAAGTGATCATGTCAGTTTTTTTCAAGTAAGAAATAGTGAACAAAATGCCACATGTCTTGTGGTTCTCTGGTTCCAGCTTCTCCAATCTCCAAGACATTTGAAGAGGTCACCCTGCACTCTGGGAGGTCGTGTTGGGCATTTTATCATTGTTTTTTGTCATTCCATAGACTAAACGATTAAATAAAAAAAAGTATTGGCAGATTGATTGATAATGAAAATAGTCGTTAGTTGAATCCTTAGTTTATGTTCTATCAAGTTGAATCTCTAGAAGCACGAGCAAAGTCGAAGTAAGCTCTACTCTGAGGGTCACTAGAGCTTCAACCTAAGATTTAGAAGATAAGGCCAGTAGCCAGTGGGTTAAAGGGGTCGGGTGGGGTTCAGCGAAGGCCTTGATGAGTGGTGAATGGGTGTGCAAACCCGAGGGGCTGTTGCCATGGACGCCAGCAGGAGCCAGTTCATGGAGCTGGTCCTTTGTCATAATAAAAAAGCTAAGGAGGGATTTGAATGTGAAAGGACACGGACGTCAGAAAAGAGGGAGCGACAAAAAAAGGGAGAAAAGTCCTGGGATTTGACTGCATGAGGAGGATTCTTGAGGAAAGAGGAGAGGGCAAAAAGGAGGGATAAGAAGGGCAGCAGAGATAATGTGATTTGGCAGTGTGTGTGTGTGTGTGTGTGTGTGTGTGTGTGTGTGTGTGTGCACGCGTGCTGCATGTTTGTCTCCGAGATGGCAGTCGTTTCATTTAGTCCACCTATCCTATTGTGCAGAATGCGACAGGGAGGAGATGGGAGAACAGACTCTGAGCCGAATGTGCCTCTCTGCAGAACTAAATTCATAAGATCGTTTATGTAAGAAAATCGTAAACTCCGCCCTCGCCACTTTGCCAACATCGCTGCTTGGCTGTCAAAGGCTTGACACACAGACAGAGAGACAGACGGGCGAGCAGACGTCAAGGGGACGTCGGTGAGAATTGCTTGCTGCGTTTTGCCGCAGACACTCAGGCTGTGAGACTAATTATTGCCAGCCCAGACGGTGCGAATGAGGACGAAGACAGAGCGAGGAGTGGACAGCCTGAATCTATCACACCTGATAGACACTTGTAATAGCTGTCAGAGAAAGAGAGAGAGAGATGGGTTTTGAAATGGAGATACGCTTCAGGAGAAGAGAGGCAAAGTAATGGTGATGATCGCGGGAGGGAAGAGGAGAAAGCTGTTTGATAGAAATAGAGCAAAAGTGTGAGTGTGTGTGTGTGTGTGTGTGTGTGTGTGTGATAGGGAGGCTTCCCGCCCCCTCCTGTGGTGCAGAGGGGGATGAAACTTTGCAGAGAGAAAAAAAATCTGCAGTGAAGTGTTTCAACTCTTCAACCCAGCATGTATCCCTGGACTCTTGTTCTCTCTTCATGTGGAGCAAGATGTGTGTGTGAGTGTGTGTCTGGGCCTCTCCTGGTGTGCACGGTATGATACATGCATTTATTAAGGTGCAGCTCTGTGTCTTTATTTTCTCAAGTGTGTACAAGGTTCCTTTAGGTTCTTGCTGCATTCACCGTGTGTGTGTGTGTGTGTGTGTGTGTGTGTGTCTCTGTGTGTGGGTGTGTGTTTACATGACACAGGTTCCCATGAACAATCAGGCATGCCGGAGGTATCAATAGGTTTGGGAAGGGTCAGGGTTAGGTCAACAGGGTCAGCGGGGTGGGAGCAGGGGTGAAGATGCGTGGGAAGGGGGAAGGAGAGGGCAAAGCTGAAGGGAAGGTGAAAGAGGGAAACGAAGGAGCAGCAGCAGCAGCAGCAGGAGGAGGAGTTGATGGAGGGAGACAGATGGACACAGCAGAGATAAGAAAATGATGAAGGCAGAACTAACACGTGTGGGCTTTCTTTACTTCTTTCTTTCTTTAGTCTGTATGAGTATCATCTTTCTATGACGCAGAGCCTTCTCTTTCTCTTCAATGTGCTGACAGACAGTGCAGCCTGTGTGTGTGTGTGTGTGTGTGTTCCAGGTGTTGCGTTGCTACGTCAGCCTCATTGAGGGGCCCACCATCTTGAAGTTGTCCATACCTACTAGCTTCCCAGGAGATACCTACACTGCTTTGTGTCCTGGTAGTTATGGCGTCTCTAAATCTCTGAACTCCTAAATTAAGCAATGAAAGAAAAGCTAAAGCCAGTAATAATGTCAAAGCAAAGGCAGTGGCCTCCCGGTGTGAAAAACCATGTCGTAAAAAGGTAGCGAAGACAGCGCCCATCAATCAGCACAGGAGCTCCACCTCTTATCAGACCACACACTCAGTCCTGGGGGGCGAAGGAGGGGTTAATTATTTCCGGATCAAAGGAAAGAGAGAGAAAAAAAGACAATACAGGAACTGTACCTGTGTGTGTCTACTTGCCCAAGGGGAACGTTTAGAGGCTTGCACACATGCCTCGACCGCTGAATTGTGGCATAATGACTTTCCCTTCCTGTCGAGGGGAGTGTATGTGTATACTTTACATTTAACACACACGTAGGGTACGTAATGGGGGGGTGTAATGTTGTTGAAAAGGTGTATTGAGGTACAGGAAAGGCTGGGAGTGCCACTGCCTATATAATTTCACCTACCAGCCTTCAGTCAAACACTACATATTCCTTCATCACTGGCTGTTTTTGTATGCTTTTCCATTGTTGCTACTTTCCCCCCTTAAATCTTTTTAATACCTCTTTTTTGTTTGCCCCTTTGCTTCAGTTCCTTCTAAAGAAAAAAAAAACACACACACACACACACAGTTATGGAGATTTTTGTATTGCAATAAAGACAACTCAGAATTTCTTCCAGTGTTTTCTCACTGTGGAGGGTTGCAAAAAGTGTCAAGATCTATGTATGTTTGTACATGTTTGTGCATGAATGGGTGTGTGTGTGTGTGTTAATGGCTACAAGAGGCTCAGGGTGGCTGGAATTAGCTTCGGTGTGTATATATATATATATATATATATATATATATATTGCAGAAGCCAGCTTGTATTTCAGGCAGGTTTTCCCCCTTTTGCTCAACATTCAGTCACAGTCTAGAGTTTGCATGGATCCGTCCTGAAGTGCAGTCTCCACTATTGAACATTCACCTCGTTCTCTCTGTGCAGTTGTACAAGTCAGAGGACATGGTGTGCACATATGCAATCACAGGCGGTGCTGGATTTTCTCCCAGAAGTGAAGGTTTTATGCACTTTGGAGTCATGCAGAGTTTCTTGCTTTCTACCTTGGCCGGCAGATCCTGTGCAGAGGTTGTAGATCCTCCATGGCCGTGTTATTAAAGAGAACGAAGAAAAGAGAGATGGAAAACAGAAGAGTCAGGCTACAGCCAGGTCAAGGTTTTCAAATCTTAGGTGCATTGTCAAAACCGGAGAAATGCCAAAAATCAGAGCGCACCCCACCCCCACCCTCTTCTCCCTTCCGCTGCCTGACAACCACTTCCGTCCTAGACCTTTCTGGCTGCTTTCCTCTCTGATGGACAGACATACTGTTTTATTACCTTTTTTAGGCTGCAGAAATCTGTTTGTACTGCTCTTACTCACCCACACGCACTGGCTGCTTGGCATCTTTGCTAAAAGGGATGGGTGGTGGTGGCTGGGGTGGAGGGGCTGTCTCTCAACACAGTGAAATACACATTCTCCTATGGCCATAGCTGCATGCTCTGAATCTGTAAACGCCAGTCACACTGCACACTTGGTAACAGACTAGTGGTATGTTCTAAGGGCTCCATTTTAAATGACTGACTGGGAGTTTGTGGCAACAACTTGTTGGTGTGATGGTTTAAAAAAATTGGCCTACTCTTTTCTGTATTGCTCCTGCTGTTGATTTAAGTGCATCCATTAGGGGTTATGTGGTGTTTTTTGTTTCTTAAACTATGGCTTGTTTCTTCCTCTCCCACGTTTCTTTCCTCCTTCTTGTGCACCCTCTTCCTCCTCCAATCCGTCCTTTACCCCCCCTCCCCAACCTCCTCGCCCTCCTCCCCC
>CM022471.1:20280751-20301060 GCA_011952105.1 Coreoperca whiteheadi
CCTCCTCCCCCTCCTCCCCCTCCTCCCCCCATTTGCTCTGCAGACACATCCAACAAATACCAAATTTCTAAGCCCACGGTGTGCTCAGTGCACCCGGGGGAGGTGCTGAAGCTGAGCTGCCCTCTGCCTCCGACGGGGACCATCACCTGGACCAAAGACGGCAGCTCTCTGGGCACCAACAACCGCACGCTGATAGAGCAGGAGGTGCTGCAGATCCGTGATGCCACGGCCAAGGATTCAGGCCTGTACACCTGCACCAGTGTGGGCAAAGACACGGTCTGCTTCATAGTGAATGTGACAGGTGAGTCAGGGAGAAGACGGTCAGGATGGGACAGGGAGTTTGGAGATTTAGGGTTCGTCCAGGTGGCCATGGAGGAGCACACAACCAGATTTGTCCATACAAGGACCCCACTCTAGCTTTTGTGAAAATTTATGAGAAAGCAACTACATGAACATTTCTGCTTGCAATAGTGTATTTTTGGGAATTCGGGTTGCAAGAGGGTGGCAGTAACCGTGGTTACTCTGTGCAGATGCCATCTCGTCGGGGGATGATGAGGATGATACAGAGCGATCGGAGGACACTGGGGCGGACGGAGAGCAGATAAGTGAGTATGGGAAGAACGAAAGGAGGAATGAATGAGTCAATGACGCGCTACCCTTCCTCACCAACTCCCATAAATTAGGTGTCCTTGAGCAAGGCGCATTCAGCGGACAGTAGAAGCCTGTGGGTGCACTGATCTGTCCCTGTTTTCTCTCCACAAGCACTTTCTCGGTCTATTAAATGTTGTTTCTATAGTGAACTCCACCCTCATTCTCCTAGCAACTACTTCTAATTTTTCAGCACCGTCCCTGCGTAAAAATAGCAAATGCATGATCCTCATTATACAGAAAATAACCACAGTTTACTTCCTACTGTAGCATATTGGAAATAAAGGGAAATATAGGGAAATAAAAGTAAAGAAATGTGTAGCCACGCAGTGTAAACCTGCCTTTGTGCTTTCAATTTATACGGTCAGCATGTAGTGATGGTGTCCTGGTTGTTTCATGTATGACGATTCAATGGTGCGTCACAATGGGATCAGTTTCTCAGAGGTAAGATTTCAGTGAAAGTCGCAATGAAGATACACATTTTTGGACATGACAGAAACATACAAAATTACATTTTAAAGTCGCACATCCTCCCATATTGAAAGCTTAAAAAATCTAAAAATCTTACATACCTCCTTTGTTTTAAGCCATGTCAAGTCTGGAATGCTGATTGTGATAGCCAAACACTTACAAAGACTTCCTAAGTGAAATAATCTACTTATCTTTGTCAATGTTTATTAGCACAACTCAGATTATGACTAAGCCAGGAGAGAAAGTGAATGGTCTCTATTCTATTCTGTTCTTTTGGGATCGGGAGGAGACAGCTGTTAGCAATGCCAAAACTCATGTCAGCTCTGTCCCGTACCCACATCTCTGCTATTCTGTACCTTAACATTCCTGTCTAGGTCTATACTTTTATTTTGGAGTGTGTAGTGTGTGTGTCTCCAGGGAATACAGAGATTCCTGACATTCCTTTAGCTAGTGTCCCTCAGGTAGTCAGGCCTCATGGAGCCAGCCAGCCAGTCAGTCAGCTGGGCTCATCCATTATGAAAGACGCCCATCTGGACCCAGTTACCCACCTGATGGGCGTGTGTGTGTGTGTGAGAAAGAGAAAGTTTTTACCCAAGTCTGTATGCGTTGGTGAGTATCTGGGGTAGTAATGTGTTTATGTAGCCACGTGCACACATGCATGCGTTCACATACACATACGCTCACCGAAGTAAAGATGAGGGCTTCCACATCTTGTTAAAATTCTCCACACGCATTGCGTCTCACCGTGAGTCCTCCTCCTCCACTTTTGGGCTGACTGTAATTGCCTGAAATCCATTAAATATGGGGGAGAGAGAGGAACTCAGCAAGAGGAAAAAATGGGGGAGAGGGAAAAGATCCAGGCATTCTGGTGGTAATAAGCTGTTTGAAAACAAAGAGAAAGCTGTTCTGGCAGTACAGTCGCATTTTCTCGCCGTGTGTGTTTCTGAAAATTCAAAACCGAGATTATTATTAAAAGAAAGGGGGAAGAAGAGGAGAGGGAAAATAGGCAGGGGGAGGAGGGGGGGGTGGGTTGTTGGATCAGTACCAGCTCTTCTCTGAGCATGGCGTGGAGCCTTGGCCCCGGGCCGAGGACTGGAACGAGGGAGGAGGGCGCATGTAGGAGTGGGAGGGAATGAGAGCGCAGAGTGTGGGGTGTAGCTTTATATTCGTGGCTTTTCTTCTTCTTCTGGAGGGCTCAGATTGGATTGGGCAACAGGCCAGGCAAAAACAGAGCATTATGATTTGACTTTGTATAGAAGATTGAACAACATAAGCCGGTGAAAAAAGCTAAAAAGGGAGAGAGTCCACAGTGTTTGTCCATCATCAGCAGCTGGTGGTGTTATTGGAGAAGACATGGAAGAGCCTCTGCAGGGATCTGTGAGGGAAGCTGTGTTTAAGGGAAGGGTGAGGGTGGGGTTGGTGGTGGAGGGTAGCACTGATGTCACGATGAAGTTAAAGAGCCACGTGGAGCTTTGCTTTCCGCGTTCAGTCCTGTTGACGACGTTACTCATTAGTGTTTACATCATCAGTCATTGTCATTGTGCTCCCCCCTTAGTTAAAGCCGCATGTCAGGATTTTCATGGAAGAATAGATCTATCTCACCAGCATAATTAAAGTCAGGACTAAGAAAACACTTTGAAACAAAATGCACGCAGCTAGAGCCCTCTTGAGCAACTCAGAGAGAACAGCTTGCCCCTTGTTAATGAAAAAAGGTTAGTTCTTTACTGATGTCCTCTTATATGCTGTTATGGGTACTGAAGTGAAAAAATAAATCAAAAGATAAACTCTATTTGGAGCCTCCAGTGTGCAACTTTAAGTTAAAGTTTAAGTTGAAGGTTATGGCCACTGTTGGAAAACAAATGAGAGATTTAAAAAAAAATAAAGTCATAATATTGTGAAAAAAAGAATAAAGTTGTATGTTTATGAGGTAAATATTGTAGTATGAAAATGAAGTCATAATTTCTAGAAAAAAGTCACAATTTTATGGAAATAAAGTTCTATGGTTACAAGAAAAAAGTCATGTATTTTGACAAAATCATTTTTAAGGCCCTTAAAACCTATTTACTCAATCAGTTTCTTATAATGGGTAATGGGGTCCTACATGAACACGCAATTTTCTGCCAAAGTTTGAACAGTTTTTTCCACAAAAGCGATTTCAATATTTTATTATGTCTGAGGTCATCTCATTTGTTTGAAGTGGGTGGGACTAAAAAAAGTTGATGTTTATTGATATGTGGCACATTTAGTAATGACTCTTTCATGTTTCAGGGGCTTTAAAGGTGAGAGTAGTCGTAGCTACTTACATGTAGCTTACATGTCAAAATGAGGGACATTCAGGGTCTAAAGTTATAGGTTTCACCAATAAGCGCGTTATAACTTCATTATCATAGTTGTCGCTGTTCAAGTCAAATAAAAAATTTAAAATACCCCAAAATGCATTGTCACAAAGCTGAGAACAAGGGTGTCCCTCCTAGCTCATAAAAAGCTTTTTGGGGCATTTGGAGATACATGGTTTTCACAGGACCAATACTCTTGAAATTATATTCTCAAAATCACCCATTGTTTCCCCAACAGTGACCCTAATAATCCATTGTACATTGTACAAGTTGCCTTGTTCAGCTTGCACAGATACATGGTAAAGAGGAGGATATCACAGTTTAACAAGAGATTCTTTCAATGTTGAAATACTACTTTGGGTCACTGATGGATTTAACTCTCCAGAGAAACTTAGAGAGAAAAAAAAGTCTTGACTCATAGTGAAGGAGTTAGATAACCTCAGCTCACCCCAGGCCAGCTTAGGATAAACAGCCGTGAGTGGGGATCCGGATGCACGGGGCTTTGGGGGAGGCGGGGGTTCCTGGAGTCCACAGCAGTTGGGCCAGTGAGAGTTTGGCTTCATCTGGAAAGAGGTCTGAGGGTCGTCTCATTTGAAGTGCTGCCCCTCCGGACGGAGAGCATGGGAAACGGTACTGCTCACCTTTCAAGTCCCAACCTCATCCTCCGACCCGGCTGCCAGTTTGGGGTCAGAGGTTGTTTCAGAGAGAGACAGCCTCGCAATGGGCCACTCTCCACCTAGTCTGTCTCTGTCTGAACGGACGGAGTGATGACAGGGAGAGTGAATGGAGAGAAGTGGAGGGGACATGGAGGTGAAGATGCAGGAAGAGAAGCACAGTTAGTGAGAGTGAGAAGGAAGAAGAAGAAGAAAGGGGAATGACTAATTATAGTTTGAGCACTTGCCATATGCATCCATTCAGGAAGGAAGAGCACTGTTTACTGACTTTACTATCCAAGTATGCGCGACTTGTCCGGTTGTGCGTGCCAGAGAAAATGATGGGAGGTGTCTGATAGTATGCAGATTGGACATAGGCGGAATAGAGAGTGGAGGGAGGGCGCTGGAAGCAAATATTCTCCTGGGATGTAAAGTCATGTTTGAGGGTCATACTAAAGTCAGTAGTGGTCTTATCTGTAGGTATTTCTTCTGTTGCTTGTATTCCTGCTATATGGAGAGGAAGTGATTGTGTGGAAGACCGTTTGGGTTGTTGTTTGACTTTGAGTTCCTCTTCCCCTCTGAGCCCCATCTGCTTAGGCAATCACGCTCCCAGGTGCAGAGAGAAAGGGCGGGTGGGGGGCTCGGAGGAAAATCCAGCTGACTGAGAGACAGAAATTGGGAGAAATGAGGGAACCAGGGAATGGACAAAACACAAGGAAGGTGGCAGATTGCAGTAGGAAAAATGGTAACAGTTTGGCGTTGATAATATCTGGACAAAAGTGTGCGTAGAGAACTCTGAAATCCTTCATTAAACATGACATTCATTTTCTCCCCTGACGGCACATAATGATTTTCCAAGGGTGATAAGCATCCCTGGCCCTGCCGTCCATATCTAGCCAAGTGACAGGCAGATAAACAGGGGAGCTATGGTAATTGGAGGAAGTGGAGGGAGAAAAAAAGCTGCTAAGTGGAATGAGATGAAATTGAATGTGATGGTCTAGTTACCCTCTTGGCAACGCCCAGGCACATTCTCCCCTCAGAACTGATGTTTTTTCCCCCTTTGCAACACCCTGCCGAGCCTACAGGGAAAAGTGTGTGTTTTTATTTAACTGTGTGAGTGTGGAGCTCTGGGTTGTGTTATGCAGACGGCGGGTCAGTCAGTGTTGGCGGGGTGGGGTGGGGGGAATGGTTCAGGTTTGGCTCCTCTGCAGTCACGCTTCCATGTATATCGGTCTTAGCCAGTCCAAGGCACTGAAGCCAAACTGCAAACTGTTAATGCTGAGGACATGATTAGGAAATCTCACCCTGACTGAACACCAACTGTTGTTTGGTTGTAGGCGCCCCGTATTGGACCTCGTCAGCAAAGATGGAGAAGAAGCTGCATGCGGTGCCAGCTGCCAACACAGTCAAGTTCCGCTGTGCTGCAGGAGGCAACCCCCGGCCCAAGCTGCGCTGGCTTAAAAACAGCAGGCCTTTCCGCCAAGAGGACCGCATGGGAGGGTATAAGGTAGGATAAACAGTAATACATCATACTTTTTATTACAAATGTCAACTCACTGCCTTCTCTTGCTTTTTCACTTCTTTCTGTGCTACAGTACTTCTGGCCATTTTGTGAATGTATTTACAAGGAACGTCAAGCCTCCTTCTTCCAATCATTCCCTGGCTGTCCTTTCACCCCCTTTCCACCCTTCACTGGAGAGACGGTAGGAGAGCAGACAGAGGAAACGAGGGCAGGGTTTCTGGTGTGAAATTGGAATTGCTCATCCGTGCGCCTCCTCTCACCAGGATACTTTGCAGAGCCTCTCACTGTAACTCGAAATGGTTCTTTACCCCCAACAATTAGAAACTTAAGCCCGGGACTTAAGGGTTAAATGCCCCCAGACAGTAACGTATAGAGAAAGTAGGTAGTGTCAGGGTTGAAATGAGTTGAGAACGCTGAGGTAACTCAATCAGGGAGAACAGGTCCCACTGGCTTTGGTCAGAGACTAGTATGTGAATCTAGCATGTGCATCTACTGAAATGATTCACATGCTAGATTCACAAACACTGTTGCTGAGCTGGTAAAAAGTTAAACTGAAGGAGCTTGACGTGCTGTGCAGCTTGCTAACCCTCTGTTTATAACATTCTGCATAAAGAAAAGTGGTCATCACTTTAATTCCATGTCAGTAGTAGACTTAAATGAATATGACTTTCTATGCACAGTATGTTGTTTCCAACAAAAGAGCTTTGTTTAACTTGTGAAACTGTCTCTTACCCTAGTCACGTCTGTGTTGATTTATATGTGCTGAAAATACCTGATTCTGTATGTCATGGGAACGTAAAGCTAGTGTGACTTGTATAAAAAAGCTTGAAAACAGCTACATCTAGTCTTAATGTGAAAAATTCCTCCACTGTGACAGAGTCTATTTGGATTACAGTTTAGTTATGTTTGCTCCTACATTCCTCTCTTTGTCTCTCAAAACAAGCAGCATTTACTGTATATACTTGAGCCGTGCTGATTTAGTGGAATAACTGTTTAAACAGACAGTTGTGAAATTAATTTATGAAAATATCTGGTGATGCTGAACACGTCTAAGGCTCCTGGTTAATGACTGACTGGTTTATGAGGAAACACATCCCCCTGCCAGGAAAGTTTAGGAGCAGATTATGTTGATGTAGCTGCTAATGTCGCTTCCCTTTGGCTTTCAGCAGGCTCATTACAGCTTAGATAAAAAAGAAACAGCCACGACGTGACGGAAATGATACAGTCAGGCTGTCAGATACACTGTGGGCAGCTCATTTCTTTCTTTTTGTCAACAAATGTTGCACAAAGGCTGTACCTGAGCCCAGCCCTGTGGCATAATATCTCCATTGTGTGAAATGTAAGCCTGTACAAGCAGTAGCTACAGTCTCTCTTCAGTGTGCAGACGGAAACACTATGTTAGCTCACACCTGTGGATTCCACACAGAGGTGAAACTATTTTTGCCAATAATTATGAATAGGTGTGCTTAGACTAGAAGGGTGGGGCTTACTACCCAAGATAACGGTGACTGACAGAAGAATTAGACGACTACAGGGAAATATAGGGGTGTATTTGTCAATTTATTTTTACCTGCTGAAAACTAATAATGTAAAAGAAGTTAGGATGGTCTTCCCAGCAGTTGACGTAATTTGCAGGACTAAAGAAAATATTCTGATGCTGTGGAGTCATCCTCGTGGAATCAGCCTCAATATTGTTTTCCAGCACACAGCATCCGCTCTCGTCTTTCACTCTTCCAACCAAATCCCCTCTGTTATCTTTCTCATGTAGCACTAGCTCTTTATGTCTGTTAATGTCACCGGCAGTTCTCTGTATTTGCGTTTTTATTGGCCTGTGTATCAGTGAGGGTGTCTTTGTTTCCGTCCACTCATAACAAGAAACCCCTGCCTCTCGTACCCAGGTGCGTAGCCAGCACTGGACGCTGATCATGGAGAGCGTGGTGCCGTCGGACAAGGGCAACTACACCTGTCTGGTGGAGAATGAGTTTGGATCCATCAACCACACGTACACCCTGGACGTAGTAGGTCAGTACCATGCATGCACAAAACACACGCTCAGACTCAGAGTACACCTGTGAGGCCAACAAAGGCCGAGTGGAGGGATGGGAGGGAGCGGTGGAGGAAGGGGGAGGCCAGTGGAAAGAGTTCTCACAGTGAGACAAATGTGTATGTGCGTGTGCTGTTTGATCGCCCAGGTGCACTCTAGATGCAGGTGCAGTTCAAGGACCTGCTGCCAAGTGTGTGGAAGCTAAAGATGCATGTGTGAACAGTTTTAATGTAGTTTCTGTTCATTTATATAATTTTGGTGATTCTTTATTAATTTATTAAAATTTTTCTTCCATGATAGTTTTATGTGTTTATGCTGTCCAATTATAGTGTGTGTATTAGATAGTCTTACAACAAATTGTATTTGTTTTAATATATTTGAAGCACCAATTTGGTGGTTATTTTGTCCTTTTTACTAATCACCCATCTTCACACCAGGCAGACTAAAACCTACTCAGATAATATATTTCGGCTGAGGTATGATGGGGACTTAATCCGGTAGAGGATGATTGTTTAGTGTCACTTTCTGAGGACACAGAGTGCTGGCCTCAGCGCTATTACAGCGAATTCAGACCCAACTCAGTCAACCCCTCACTATGACCTTTGGAGCGCAGACAGAAAAGAGTGTTTTTCTGCTTAGTTTGCAGAATCGATACACAGCGGGGACAACAGGGATAAAGATAGTAGATCAATGTGTGCATGTGTGTTTGCCCTTAATTTGATGCAGACCCGCTTTCCCTGGGCATCACCCGAACCGTTTTACAAGCAGTCAGTACAAATCAAAGTTTATCTGACGTAGTTATTCTTCTCAAGGCCGGTCAATAATCCACAGATAACCTGGACAGACATGCAGCTGCAGCAGTTTGATTCACAGAAGAGCATTTAGGGGCCACTGGTCACTCCATGCTTCAGTGTCTGTATGTAGAATTATTCTCCTACTGTCTCCATTGTCCTGAGCAGACCTACTGTAATTACACACGTCTGTTTTGATTAGTGTCTCCATGGAAATAAGGAGTATTATTTCCATTATATCAGATAGATATTGAATACCTGAGGGTTTTTACACAAAGACCGTATAGGCACATGCACACAAACTCATGAGGGTCCACACACGCACACAGATGCTCCCCAACTCCGGCCCCCTGCTCTGCTCCCCTCTGGAGTTAGCTAAAGCTCTCCTTCAGACTGCATATTTCTGTTTTTTGTTCTGTTTTATTGCAGAGCAGTAAACCCCCTCCACGTCTGGCTCCGCGGCCTCTGCCCCCTGCAACCTCTTGCTTCATTTTCCTCCATTATAGTGGGGTGGACAGAGGGAGGAGAGAGGGAAAAAGAGGGGTAACAGAGACAGAAAAGACTTTTCTTCTCATTCTTGTTTTTTTGGGGTTTTTTTTGCCAAAATGATCTGCAGGATACGCAATTAAAACAAAGAGGAATCAGCCTTTTCTGGTTCAAACTGGCCTCTCCGCAGTTGCAAGTCAAAACAAACGTCGGCTCTTTCAATCAGAACTGTGGCACCCAGTGGCCATGCGGCACTTTGTTTGTAGCCCCATGCCATTCTGTGCCATGCCGCGCTCTTCCTGTGCCTCTACCCCTACCTGACCCTTAGGGCCTGTGTGCCAAGCCGCCTGGTTACCCAGAGTTCACCGGTCTCGCATGGGACACCATGGAATGCCCCCGGTCCGTCTCCTCACGCTTCTTTCTGCTTCTATCCCACCACCACTGCCATCAAATTTCTCCACTAATGACTTAATTGATTAATGGATTCAGTTTTGAAACGGGTCACTACATATGGGTCACAGCAAAACATAAAAAGGCACCGCATGGTCTGCTATTTCATTGTCATTTGATACATACAGTTTGGAGAAAGTACTGTTTTCACGTAACTAAAAGTACTAATACAACAATTTAAAAATACTCTGTTACAAGTACTCTGTCATACGAAATCTTACTCAAGTAAAAGTACAGGTATTATCAGCAAAGTGAAAGTACTCGTTCTGCAGTAAAATGTCCTCTATGATTGATATTATTTTCTATATGACATTATTAGATTGTCAAAATTGACAAATCAATGTGTAAGCAACATTTGTAGCTGCTTGAGGTGGAGCTAGTTTTAACTACTTTATATACAGTTAGCTAGTTTAGTCCAGTGGTTCCCAACCTAATGGTCGCACAAGTACAATAGTTCCCTCTGAAATGTAGTTGAGTTCAAGCATAAAGTAGCATAAAATGTAAATACTCAATTGAAGTAAAAGCCCCTAAAAATTGTATTTAAGTATAGTACTAGTCTAAATGTACATTCCACCACTGGATAATTGGAAACCACCTGTTAACTTTTTCTGTCACCATACCCTCATTTCATGCTGCAGACAGAGAGGACAACATGGCTAAGTCTTTCAAATCCTTCTTTTACTATTTCCTTTCCCGTCCTCCTTCATGTCTTTCCCTTCCTAAGTGAAGCTTTGTTGTGTGAGGTCGATGGGCCATAAAGGAGCTTCTCTGCCCATGCCCGCACACACACACAGACACATGAAAGTCCTTTATCTAATTTAAGCAAGAACTACAATACAAACTTTTATTGTTTTGGGGGTTCTTCATAATCATGATGTGGTCTATGTCTCGCACTGAAAACCCATTCTGTCATTTGGTCTGAATCGTCGGCTATGCAGCTCCAGCTGACATTTGGATCAGCTATAATGAAGGTTAGAATTCATTTTTCAAAATGACAGCTCCAAAAGTTCTTTGGCTTGCCAACATGTCTCTCTCCGTATGACTGTTTTTTTCCCCCTTTTGCCTGTTTTAGTAAATATGTATCATGCCAGACAGTATTCTGTTTGGTAGGTTTTACAAAGAGAGCGTTTGGCGACGGAGTGTTAGATTTAAGACGATCACTTCTCTCTGTTCGGGAATGATCGAAAGGGTGAGAAGGCCTGTGAAAGATGGAGGATGAGAGAAAAGGGGGGGAAGAAAGAGAGACAATAAACAAGGCGAGCCCTAGGAATGTGCAGGAAGGAGGAGGGAGATGGGAAGAGATGAAGGAGGGGTGGGAATCATCTGATCTGACAGATTTCAGAAAGATGGAGCAGGAAGACAGGCAGACAGACAGACATATGGAAGAAGTCGCTGCCTCCTAGTTTCTGCACTTGCCATCTGTTGATCCCTTTTCTTCCCTTCACTCACCCTGCTAATTCTTTCTCCCTTTTTTAGCCCTCCTTCTTAAACCCAGCCTCCACTCTTCATCACACAGCCTCATCCTCTGACAATCCCCCCTGAACCACCCCCGACCTTACACACACACACACACACACACACACACACACACACACAGACAAAAGAATTCACTGCATCTACCTTAAGGCTATGTTTTGGAAAGGCAATGCAGCACCCCAGGTTGAATGATGTCATTTTGTGTGTGTGCGTGTGTGTGTGCGTGTGCGGGTGCGTGTGCGTGTGTGTGTGTGGCGGCAGCGGGTGGTTGCTGTCAGTGTGGTTGTGAGGGCTGGGTAGTGTTTGAAAGGGGGCATTGTTCAACAGGTCTCGCTCTGTTTGGATTCGCAGGCCAAATGTTTGCTTGTAAAAGAATGCAGATAGCTGGAGATGTGGGGGTGCTATGAAGGTGTTTCACTTTCCAAGACTGGCACATAGCTTTGTTTACTCACATGCAATATACAGTTTATACACCCTGCTTTATGGAAGTCCTCCTCCACCTGAGTTCTTTATCTTTTGTGTGATAAATGCCCCCGCCTCTTTGTTTTGTGTGAAGCCTCTAAATGCTTCTAAGATAAGAAAGAGGCAGCGCAGTCATGATTTTACCTGTCACGGTTGCTGGGAAACATTCACACTCATAGTACGTGAAGTTCTGCTTTTGCAAAGATAAACTCGGAAAGGGAAGTACCAACTTTTTTGAGACACTTCCCTGTTGGTCAACATATCCGCTAATTAATGAACCTGCTTTCTAAAACTATCATTACCCCCTCTCTTAACAGAACGGTCCCCTCACCGGCCTATTCTCCAGGCTGGTCTCCCAGCCAACACCACTGTACACGTTGGGGAGGATGCCCGCTTCGTCTGCAAGGTCTACAGTGACGCCCAACCTCACATCCAGTGGTTGAAGCACATCACTCAGAACGGCAGTCGCTATGGCCCCGACGGACACCCCTATGTCCGAGTGTTAAAGGTACATTCCTGCACTTCCTCTTTTAGAGTTTATTCCCTTGATTAGAGGCAAATCCTTCCCTCTTTCCTTTTCTTGAGTTTTGCCAGTGGTTGCAGGTGTTTCGGATGAATTTCAAAAGTCATATAAGGAGCTAATAATTATATTTCCTTCCTTATCAACTGATAGGTCTTTTCCCTGCTGGCTCTTGGTGGTGATTCCTGCTCTCTCCTCTCTGCTGCAGATCCAAATACAGTAGCTGTAGTCATGATGTGTGCGTGATTAATTCTCCTTTTTTTTCTGATTTTACATGTTCACGTCTAAGTATGTATATGTGTGGATTGCAGCGTTCAGGCATTAACAGCTCAGACGTGGAGATGCTCACTCTGACCAACGTGACGGAGGAGGATGCTGGAGAGTATATCTGTAAAGTCTCCAATTATATAGGCGAGGCCAACCAGTCGGGCTGGCTGACTGTCATCCCAGGTAACCCTTGAGACCTGACCCCACCTGCCTACCTCCCTGTCCCTGGTGTGGTTTCCTGAGCTTTGTCCCTGACCCGACCTGCTGTGCTGTGGTGGTCCTGCTGGTGGTCACTTGGTGTCCCTGGGGCTCAAAGACCTTCCCTCCCCTAATGTTAGACCCTTGTGTTTCAGCTGCTGCCTCCACTGCTGAGACAGGTGCAGCCATGGAAGCACTGGTTGGACCTGCATACCTAGACCCTGAAATGGTCACAGCTTGTCTCACTTTGCACTTCTCTTACATTTTTTCACATCTCTTTCTCTCTTGCAAGCTGTGGCAAGATGGTGTATGGTGTTGCAGTGCAGTGTTCTCCATGTTCTCTGTGTTTGTTTGTGCATGTGTCCAATGTGTGGATTAGACCTCTGTTAGCAGGTTCTGCTGGTGATGGGAACCTTTTGGGTTTTTATTTTTGGTGTATTGGTTCTATTTTCTCATGTTTTGGTGGCATACTGGGCTCTATCCATGTCCTTGTTTATGAAGCCTCCTCCTCCTCACCCATGGAAACTCCCAACATCCTTTGCTGTAGATGGGACCTCAACGATGGACGCCATCCAGCTCCTCTTATTTCTCTCTTGGTGTTTTGGGTCTCATTTTTTTTTCTCTCCCTCTCTGTTCTCCCCTGTATTTCTCTGTGACCTGTCCTCCCCATTTCTGCTTTCCGTTCCCCCTCTGCACTTATCTTTGACCCTCACTTTTCCACCTCCCCCTTTTCCTCTTCCTCCACTTCTCCTTCTCCCCAGACCGCAGGTGTTAACACCACAGATAAGGAGATAGAAGTTCTCTACTTGCCCAATGTAACATTTGAAGATGCTGGGGAGTATACGTGCTTGGCTGGTAATTCTATTGGGATCTCCTATCACACTGCTTGGTTGACGGTGCTTCCAGGTATATACACAATATACTGTCCTCTCTTTTCCTTTTTTCTCTCTATCAGCCTTTTCTAAAATGGTTGGATAATGTCATTTCAATGACCTCTGTGGAAGGCAAGCCCTCCCTCCGGAGTCTGAGGCACACAGCTCAAATATTAGATTACTTCGTTGAACCAGCCCGGTCAACATCCAAGACAATGTAACGTAAGAGCAGGGAGCGTATATTCTATAATATTATCTGGATTGGCGAGCTGTTGAAAGCTCAGAGCAGATAAAGGGGTAGTTTGCCAACGACTTATTATAACTCTGAGACGGAAGTGAATCTCCCAGAGCAGCTCGAGTGTCTCCAGACTCCAAAAGGAGGGGAGGGTTTGTCGCCCGCCTTCTCTTTTCCTTCTGTTACATCTCTCTCCTGCGCCATGGGGAAAGGCTTTCAGTGCCACATTTTGGTTCTAAGTTTGCATGTCAAATAAATCTGTTTTTTCTCTCCACGTGTTCCACGTACACCTCAAAATGTTCATCCACCCCTTTCCTGGCTCTGATAATTGGCTTCTGTTAAGATCCTTATTTCTCCGTGAAATAAAGATGGAAAGGTAAAGCTCAACACTCGCTTCAAGTTGGCTCGACTTTCTCAATTATCAGGGCCAAAGCTCTCTGCTTCTACACAGTGAATGACTCGTGCATGTGAATGTTTGTCCATTTGTGTGTTCTCCTTTATCAACTCATTTTGTCCTGTTTTTGTCCATTGCTGTATGTCTAGCCTGTAATTATGCATGGAAAAGGATCAAATACATAAACTGAGTGTCAATGCACAAGTTCACTCTGGGCTGAAAACACACAAATGTTTCTGCTCAAGTTTTAGTCGAAAGTAGGGTTGGGATTAAATGAGATCGATGAGAGTAGTTGACTGTCTGTAGCCCTAAACAGACAACCGTTTCCAACACTCCCTTAATGTCGTAACCAGATGATGGTTATGTTTTGACTGTAAACAATACAGCGTAATGATCACAGGCGAGTCATTTCCTCTGGGTGTAATATGTAATATTTATTGCCCTTGATGTGCTCTATCTGCACTGATAGCGCCTTCGAGGCTGTGGCTTCTGTGTGTGCGCTGTGGTTTTTGGACTAGCACATACAGGGCAGACAGGAGAAAGGCTCCTACATATAGCTTCAGATGGCTGACGGACTGCTTGGTTGGCTGGGCTGTAAGAGCCTTGTTTGTCGTCTAGAGGGCTATGCATTATGAAAGAGTTTCTATAGCACAAACACACAAACTCAGCCCAATTCCTCGACCAGAAGTTCAGGCCATATACAACCACGAAGGACACCACTCTCCCATGTTTGCAACCTGAAGTGAAGCGCGTATAGTTTCGTCGTCCGTGGGTGTGTGTTTGTGTTTGCGTGTCTCCGACATTAGCACAGAATGCAGACATACAGTATGCAGACCTGGTTGTACTGGCTGAGTCAAGACTTAAAATCTGTTGAGACTGTTAAGCCCTGTAAAGGCCTGTTTGATTAAAAGAACAAAATAGGTATGCTAGTATCCTGGGAAGAATAGAGAGAGGAGGCAACTACAAAATCATTTCTGTTTACTTTGCCTGCCGATGGTGATTACATTTATCCATGAGTCATCTCCGGAGAATCTGTCTCTGTGTTTGCCTGTCTGATACCATTGTGTGTCCGTTCAAATGGAGAACGTGCTTGTGTGTCACCTATACAGGTGTGTGAGAGTGATCAGTGAAGGCCTTCATCTAGCTTTCTCCCCCTGACTTCACCCTTTATTTTCCTCAGCCCTTGAAAAATCCCCAGGGCCCCTTTCCCCAGACTATGTGGAGATCGCAATATACTGCGTGGGCGTCTTCCTCATCGCCTGCATGGTGGGCATCGTGGTTGTGTGCCGCATGAGGAACACTGCAAAGAAACCTGACTTTGGGGGTCAACCGGCGGTCCACAAACTGAGCAAGCAGATCCCTCTGCGCCGCCAGGTAACAGAAAGTAGATAAAGAGTTCTAAAGGCATCTAACACCCCTAGAGGAGAAAAATCACACACTGCAGACATGCTGCAGAAATACAACGACAGACAACAAACTCAAGATAACTTACATAAGTAAATATGCAAAGGTGGCTAATGCTGAAAAATGTAATAAAAGTTGCATGGTTGATAGAGTTGAATATTGTATATAAAAAGTAATCCACACACCGTTGTATATACTGTTATGGTATTTTAAACACTCATTTAGAAGGCATGCATTTCTGAGCAAGTTAGCACTGCTGCCTGAAACTGCAGCCAGAGTTTTTTTTCTCTGTGTGAGCCATGCTTTTCCCTCAAGGGGAACCAAATGGTATGCTCCAATAGGTACAAAAAGTGTTGGATTACATTCTGCGGAGAACCTGGTTCCTGTGTCAAGGTAAGGTGAGGATAGGGAGAGGAGCCCCGGGGACAGTGGCGAGGCTGAATGATTAACACACATTTGTCAAAATTACTGTTGTTGCTCGCTTCTTGATGATCTCCGGCCTCAAGACAGTCTCTACTGTAAAGTTAAAGCATTAAGCATGGAAATAAAGGATATTTCATATTAATGTGCCATACCTACCAACATTTCTGGTATTTTCAATAGAAGTACCACAATCAATCACACATTTACTCTGATTCCTCTAGTGATGCCTAGGAGCTTTATCTGACCTATGAACCAAGACTGCGGTGATCAGCCAATCTCTTTCTTCCTATAGGTATCGGCAGACTCGAGCTCCTCCATGAACTCCAGTACGCCGCTGGTACGCATCACAACACGGCGGAGCTCTGCACACGATGAGCCAATCCCTGAGTATGACCTTCCCGAGGATCCACGCTGGGAGTTTTCCCGAGACAGGTGAGGGCTGTCTGTTTCTCATGTGTATGATCCCTTGCTGCCTTGTCCTGTGACGTCCACTGTCTGCTCTGCCAGTACCGTGTACTCACTTTTGCTATGTATATGGCAGATTTTTGAAGGCAATATGATTTAGTGATTCTGCTGGTTTCAGTGACTCATGAAGGTCAGTGTTTTACATGAAAATAGAAACGACGACCTAGTCCTAATTGCAAGTCTTACCATTTTACAAAATGCAAAATACATAATTATTTAAATGGTCCAGGTTCTGCATAAAGCATAAAAAGCCTTTTAAATGCCGATCTGCTATGCAGTGCCACTTTCATCTGAAAGGGGTATTCATAATATCACGCAGTACCTGTTTGACAGCATGCATGACAACTTTCAGTTGGATCATTGGCTTTTGTCCTCCATGCCAATACAACCATCTTTAGCTAACAGGGTGCATTACAGTAGCCGATAATACCAAGATACTACACAGTGAACATCTGTCTGATTGTATCTGAACTGCTAAATGATAAACAGACAACTATTGTTCAAGGTGAAGAGTGCTATTAACACTGATAGACAACAGCAGGCAATAATGACTAACTGGTGAATAATGGTTGTGGTGGCTGAGATAAAGGCTACTGATTCATCTGTTGGGGCTGTAGTAAAACGACCTGAACTTGGCACCCTGCCCCTTTGCCCCATCATTACAGCTGCTGCTACGTCACACTTTCACTTACACATAGTCACACACACACACACACACACTTCTGATGTTATGGAATGGAGCTGTGCTATTTACTGGTGAGCATTTGCAGCTTTCTGCATGTTTGGGCTAGGAGTGTTTGCTCGGTTTCATACCAGAGGCATTAGCACCGCTGAGGTTTTGGTTAGTCACAGTTGCAGTGGCCAGTGATAAGCTTTAGCATGGATTTAATAGGAAAGCAGAGGTTAGAATAGTTTAATACCCACTTGAGGCCTCTGATTTTTAAAGAAAAGGAAAAATCCCAAACCATAAACATGAAGGCCTGTCTTATGTTGAAATGGTTGTAAAAAGAGCTTGGATAATAAATCTTCAAAACATTTCTGATGTAATGCTACACTCTCTTGTGTGCATGCGGAATGTTATTCTGGTGAAAAATTTTGATTTCAATTGTTGAACCCACCAAATGGGATGTTTTGCCTAGGCTGAATAAATCTCTGTGTGCCTCTCAGTTTGGGTATTTAGTCCTCGCCTGTCATCCCAGTGCCTGTTGGGATTGCAGAACGCTAAGGAATGCTAACGTTTGCAGTTTGCGTGGAGGAAAAATAACATTGATTATGTGTGTCTGGATGGACAGAATGGTTGCCATTGAGTGTGGCGAGTTTGAGGACAGATAGGGGATTGTGTTACAATGGCAAGGCGCCGGCCTTGGGGACTAGGCTTTGCAAATAGTGTTTACATAGCGAGGACACTGGGCCTTGTGGGGTGGGGCTAGTTCATGGGTCAGATAGGTGCTGTGGCTCTGATCAATAGCTGTAAAAGAGCATGAATGTAATTATAATTTCTTCACTATATCAATCAATGTAATATAGTTTTCACATAAAGTTTAGCACTCCAGCCGTTGTGGCATGGATTACAATAAAATAGTACTTAAATTTCCATCAGGTATTGTAATCAGGCCCACCTGTATGGCAACGCAAAACCAGGATTTCATCTGTCACAGGCTAATGTGTCAGGGCTAAGCTAAGCCCTGTGTAATGACTTGTAAAGAGTGTATATTGGAACATGCCAAGGCAGGGTAAACAGTTTAGAAATGAGTACCTCTCCCTGGCTTTATCAGGTGATTATCGTTGCCATGTCTGCCTTCCTACCTACTGCCCTGGCACGGACTTCAGTCACCGCGCCAATAAAGCACTCACACAGACACAATCTGATTGAAACAGAGAGAGCTATCTAGTAAAAAAAACACAGGCTGAGGTTGAGAAACTGGCTGTGTGCCTGGTTTCATTCCCTCTCTCTCACTGCATAGGGAGTGAATCGATGCCACAGTCAGATCAGGTCAATGAGTTTTAATTTAAACAGCTTCCTGTCTGTTTCTTTGTGTCCCCCTCTGTGTTTGCTGTCTGGTGGCTGCAGGTTGACCCTGGGCAAGCCCCTAGGTGAAGGTTGCTTCGGCCAAGTTGTAATGGCAGAGGCCCTGGGCATCGATAAGGACAAACCCAAGGAGGCTGTAACTGTTGCTGTCAAGATGCTGAAAGGTAAGTGGGTCTCCTGCCGCTGCACAATCACAGTGAAGTTGTAATGGTAAACGTCTGGCCTCTGGGATAAGATGTGCACTGCTTCATTATGTCCCGTGGACATTTTATAGGTGATTTATGATCCAGTGAGGGTTCAGCAAAGGTGCAAGGTGGAGCCTGGGGCTGTCATTATTATTCGTTATTGGTGGTTGCTGAGTGACGGCTAGGGGGAGGCGGGTTGGGTAGGTAAGGGAAGGGGGCGATCACATACCTGACCCCAGAGCAGCAGCTGGCTAGAGCTCATGCAGCACCCACACAAAGAGGCAAGTCACACTAGTAGCACTGCTATGATTAATGAAAGCAGTAGGAGGGGGAACTGGGTTGGTTTGTGTTGGGGTGGGTGAGTGGGTTTAGATCAGGCATAGCAGCAGGCTAGTGGAGCAAACTTGACAATGGAAATCTGCTCTATAGAACGACTACAGGTAAGGTAATGGTGCAGAGGAATGCAGGCAATGCCATTCTGGCTGTCTGGATACCTCTACTGGCTCAATTCGTCCCATGAAAAAGGAGCCTGTGCAGCAGATAATGAATCCAGATTGAACGTCTTTAATTCCTCCTCCTCCCTCCCACTGGCACTGAAAGGATGCCTCTGTAGTCTGTGTGAGGAGCTTCCCTCGCTGCTGTAATTGTAGCCCACATTGTCTGTCAGCTGCACTTAATCAGAAGCACCTACAACAAGGTGTTGTTTCACAGAGTAGCTACTGAGTCCTGGGTCAAGGGTTAAAGGGAAGACAGAACTAGAGTGTGTTTGTTTGGCTGAGTTTTTCCTGACAACCTTCAATCCAACTTCTTCTGCTCTTAGATGACGCCACAGAGAAAGACCTGTCTGACCTGGTGTCAGAGATGGAAATGATGAAGATGATTGGCAAACATAAGAACATCATTAATCTTTTGGGGGCCTGTACACAAGACGGTGAGTAGGACGGGACACAACATCATGAAGTACAGCCTTAAGAAAGGAATCAGAATACACAGATGGTTTTTTTTTTGCAAGAAATACACTTAGAAGATTGTATGGTTTGTAGGTTTAGTATTCAGTGTCGGTATTCAGCCCTGTTAACTTGGTGTATAATGCTGTACTGTACACTTCAAACAAATTCATAAAATATTTCATCAGACCAAATCAGATAGGTAGTGTAGTTCAAGGCGTTCTACCTTTTTTGGATGTAGCTAGAAGCCATTTGTACGTAGTATGGCGAGGTTGGGTTTTAATTGGATGTGAAGAGTGGATGAAGCTGAGCACTCTATGCAGTTTTTTTTCTCAGAGCTATTCAGAAAGATCAGTGGAGCCATGATTGTGTGAAAATAAAAATAAATAATATGCAGTCCACTTACAATTATGCCCCTTTTCACACCTAAGCACACCCTTTCATTCCCTGTGGAAAATAATTTACAAAATTTACATAAATGCTGGGATTGGAAGGTGTTTTCCATATAGACTTCCTCAAGTTTTTGAACAGAAATTTTCTTGAAGCAAGCATCTCATTTTTAACATTCAAGTGAGAGGTGCCTCTTCTTTATGTACTGTATTCCATTAAAAATTCACTCAGATTTTTGTTCAGTGTCACTTTCTCTCAAAGGGAATAATTCATAACCACGTTCAAGAGGTAATGTGGGTCCTTTCTCCGCTGCAGGCCCCCTCTATGTGATAGTGGAGTACGCCTCCAAAGGCAACCTTAGGGAGTACCTCCGAGCCCGTCGCCCGCCCGGCATGGAATACTCCTATGACATCGCCCGTGTCTCAGACGAACAGCTTACTTTCAAAGATCTGGTCTCCTGCACTTATCAGGTGGCACGAGGCATGGAGTACCTAGCATCACAGAAGGTAAGAGGAGCCCCCCCCCCCCCCCCCCCCCCCCCCCCCCCCCCCACCCCCCCCCCCCCCCCCCCCCCCACCAACCTTTTTGATACAAGAAGGGAAGAAAATTTTTTTTTAATTATTTTTAAAACCAAAAAAAGT
>CM022471.1:20301085-20340598 GCA_011952105.1 Coreoperca whiteheadi
CAGCGAAACGCGTTCTTTCAAAGAGCTGGGCCCCGCCCTTTTACAGGGGGGCCGGGGCCGGGGGCACCCCCCACCCCAAAAGGGAAAGAGGGCCCCCCCCCCCCCCCCCCACACACACACACATACACACTCACTCTGCATTAGACAGATCTCTGTGCTCTATCCAGGATGGTTATGTAGGAAGCTTGCTTGTGCATCACTGTGGGAATATTGTCTCCTAAAAACACTCTTCTGACCCCCTGCCCAATCCCTGCATTGTCTCCCGTTCCATGACAAAAGCTCCTCTGTGTAGAAGAATTGTGAGGTTTTCACAATGGGGGTACGGCCATTTTGGCCAAACGCAGCCTCACGCTCCCTCTCACTGTTGGAATGTGGCAGAGCATACTGTCTCTCTCACACACACACACACACACACACACACACACACGTTTGTACAGCTATACTTGTGAGAATTTTCATTGACATAATGCATTCCCCAGCCCCTTACCGTAACCTTAACCATCACAACTAAGTGCCTAAACCCAACCCTTACCCTAAACCTAATTCTAACCCAAACCCTAAAACCAAGTCTGCACCCTCAAACAGCCCCTTGAAGGTTTCTTGAACAGTGAGGACTCGCCAAAATGTCCTCACTTTCCCAAAAGAAGCGCACAAACAAGAGGACACACACACACACACACACACACACACACCCACACACACACACACACGTGCTAAGAGATGCCACTGATGCACAGAAACAACTTCACCCATTTTACTTATCCAGACATGTTAATGGCACAGTCATTGGGGCGTCATGTTATGCAGTCAACTGCTACCTCTGTGCAGGAGATTTCTGGATGATTAGATGCACCGCCAACATTTTAACACCATTCCAAATTAAGTGCTCACCTGTTTCAGAGTTGTCTTATTTATGGAATGAGGTAACTGTCTTATTCTTCTCTTCCCCTCACCTTTTCCCCTCTGTGACCTCCCCTCTTTTTCCCACTCCCCCCACATTTCTCACTCTCTCCAATCCAGTGTATACACAGAGACCTGGCAGCCAGGAACGTCCTGGTCACAGAGAGCAACGTCATGAAGATCGCTGACTTTGGCCTGGCCAGGGATGTCCATAATATCGACTACTATAAAAAGACGACCAATGTGAGTCCTCAGCCTGCTCGCCACACATTAAGGGATGTACGCTTTGAGGGAGTGGAATGTTTTTGAGAGCCCTAGTGTGAGATTAGTCTACCCGTCTCTGTCTTTTCTCTAATTCCCTCCCTTCCCTCATCTTTCTATTTCCCTCTTTCCCTCTGCTGGTGTCTTGGCAGAACCTGCAGGTTCCCAGGCAGCCTGTGAATGTAGTGCTTCTAGAGACTCTGCCTTGTTTTATCCCTCAGCCTCTTGTTCCTTTAGTTCTGTAGACACTTATACAATTAGCCAGAAAAAGAGACAGAGTGAGAGGGAGAGGGGAGCGGCTTAAACATAATTGACATCTCCATAGTGGCCCAGTGGTGTCTTTCTTTCCCACCGCAGAGCAGTATTGCCTGCACATTTAGTATGCTTGGATGGTTTTTCATCGCATGCACAATCATGCTGAGAACTAGCTGACAACAACAACAACAACAACAACAACAACAATATGCGATGATGGTTGATGGTAATGATGATTAAGACAATGACAGCAGCGACAGTGATAATCACTTGTGTTAAACCAGTCTAGACAGAGCCATCATTGTAGTGCTACATTTGTTTTATTTCTGTTTATTTTTTCTTCAATCTGATAGGAATGGAATAATTTAAAGTTATGAAGTTATTTTTGTTGAACAGCCGTCATATTACCCTGAAAATAGGGTGTCTTTATGTAATGAATGAAAACCTACACTACAACTTTTTGATATATATTATGTGTAATTACCATTTTTATTGATATTGGTAGTAGTAAAAATGCATTTTATAAGGACTTATTTAGGTGTTATCCCTCCATTTAGTAATTCAGAGTGTCTGATGAGATTATTCTTGCCATTCCTCTACCACACAGATATTGACCAAGGTTGCCTTGTCAGCTATGCTTAGCTTCCCAGCCAGCGTTTTAATGGCACATAGAGATAAACTCTCTCCTTTATCTGTGATCCTGTTTATCAGTGCTATTGCTTTAACAATGTAAATGTTCCTCTGGGAAATCCTCCTCCCAGACAGTCGCTCTGGTGCCGTATTCCCCAGGCTGCTTTCACATTATCGGCCTTTCCAGGAGTAATGAGATCTCCAAGAGAGGGAATGAATTCAAACATGCTTATCAGGCCAGAAATTAAGAAATCCAAGCGTGTGTTGTGTGAATGTTTGACCTCTCAGCTGTGCGTGTGTCCTCAGGGTCGTCTCCCAGTAAAATGGATGGCTCCAGAGGCGCTGTTTGACCGGGTCTACACACACCAGAGTGATGTGTAAGTATATAACAAACTGTTTCTGTGTCCGACTACCGCAAATATATGATAGAAAATCCATTTACACACATCAGTGATGCAAGTAAACCATCTCACACATTAAAACACACGATCACTACTATTTTTAAGATTTAAGCTAGAGCCTAGCTGTCAGATTCAGATGGCTGTTTCTTAGGAGTATAGGGGCAGGGAGTGAGGTGTTTGGTGCAGTGCTGGTGAGTGTTAGATGGAGGGTGGCTGCCTATAGGGGTCCAGCACTGGCCAGTCTGTGGCAAAAGTGAGGATTTCACGCTAGACTTGTAGCCAATGCCGTGTTACTAATCTGACTGGCTTCAAAGGGCCGTGGAAGGACCGCGGAGCCCACCAGCGCCTCCTCCCACACCAGCTCACCCCTCGCTTCTCTGGTTCGGGTCGGAAGTCTCCCCTCCTTTTGGGCCTCCACACATGTCTGAACACAGTGCGGGCTTCATCCTCCTACACCCTCCTCCTAACACTTTGAACATGTGGCTCATTGTTTTAGAGTTGCTCCATGATCAATATAACCCCCCCCCCGCCTTTGCCCCATCGTTCTAATTTTCATTCATCTAGTATGTGAATTGCTTACATGTCTCTGCCTCTCTCTCATTTTATGTTCCAGAGTACTCATTCTAAAAACAGAACAAAGGAAGAGCGTCGCTCTCTTTTTGGTGTTTGAGTCTTATGTGTTCTGACACCGTTGTTTGAAGTTTCTGCTCCAGACACTGGCGGCAGAAAGTGTATGTGGCAATTAGATAAATGCCTTGCATGCTGACCCCTGGGAAAGGAGATTTTGTGTGTGTGTCTGTGAGTCATACACCAGTAGCCCACTAAACATAGCTCTCATCCAGTTAGGATGAGTCTCTCTGCTTTCCATGTTTGTGTGTGTATGTGTATGTGCACATAAATAACGTGTCCGTACACATGATGCCCTTCATATTTCATGGCTCAGCACCAGTCAATAACCTGGGGGAATACAGGGGGCTGAATGGGGGTGGGGCAGGCATAAAGTGGCTACTGTATTCCTTTCTATCAGCTCACTGCTAATTACGCTTCATCCCTCACTTTTAGTAATTGGCTTTTTCACGTAGCGTATGAAGGGAAAAGGGGAGGTGGCGGGGGGGTGGGCTCACACTCAAACATCACCAGATGTGTATGCGATCCATACGTGACATCAGATTAAATGAATACATGAATTACAATGAAACTCGCCCCTTGTTGTTTTGACAAATGGGCCCAGGGGACTCGGCTCTGGCTGGCTTAGGTAAGGGTAAAGAGTTGTGGACCAAGCCCGGAGAGACTGTATCATGGCAAAAGGCTCGGTGGAGTCAATATGTGGGTTCTGAGCCCTCCCCTCACTAAATAATACAAAGAAAAATAAATGTATTCCTTCATATTTCTATGCCACATTTCAGACCCTTGAATCTTCACATTTTGATGAGATCCGCTGATGCATGTACATGTATTGACTGGTTTTCCGACATTTATGTTCATGTTTTATTCAATCGATATTGTACACAGCATCAGAGAACATAACTGAGATAAGAATGTAATGAGACATGAATACGACTCCAGAATATGAACCTTGCTAATACAGAGTCACTTTTATACTGATTGGTTGATTTGTTTAAGTGTACTTAATGTAGCTAGTCGGTTATAATATGTAAGTACACTCTAGTAAGGCCGAATGCCAGGTCAGTGACCCGGAGCATGTTGGTTTGCGTGTTTATTTGGTCAGTCAAGGTTGGTTGCAGGTGGACACGAACCTGCACAGAGCAACAGGTTGACAAGCACTGAGAGACGGTTACAAAGTAGCACAGAAAGGAGAGATGGGCGTGTCAACAAGCGAAGAGATTCAACGCAGTGATAGAGGAGAGAGCAAACCCACAGTAGGTTGTGTAAACAGATGGAGGAACTGATAAACGCCCAACCTGCCTGTCCATGCCTACTTGCCTAGTGGGACCATTCACATGGCCTGTGGCTGCCTGAATGTGTACGCGCGTCTGCGTGTTTACAATACAGCCTGTGTGCGGACATGAATCCAGCATGCTATGAGTGCAAGAATGATTCATTTGAGATGCCGTGGATCCACAGTCTCTAATTTAATAAACATGCAGCGTGATAGTGATGGAAAGCAGCGGCATGAAATCATTGATACTTAAAGACCGGACACTAGGATGAGGAAGTAGCTAATAGTTAATAGTCACTAGCCATCTCTGGCCCTCTCCCTCCTCTTTTGTGTGCTGTGGGTGGTCCACTGTTTGTTTTGGTGTGGTGTGACTGGACAATGCCAGCCTGTGTGACCGGCCAGCCGGGCACAAAAGCCATCATTGAGATCAGGGCCAGAGTGGCACTGGGAGCGGGTTCGCACCACAAGCCACCGGACGGCAGAAAGAGGGCATTGACACCACTGTAGTCACACTATTGAAGTTGTTTCCAAACTTTGGCCAAGTGACTCTCTGTAAATGATCTGAAGGTTAAAGGAAAGTGACACTCATAATGTTATTTACAAGGTCTGATAGCTCTGGAACACAATTTACAGATGGATACTCCTGTTTCATTTTCATTCTTGACAATGCTATTCATAACGTGTATCTGTGTTTTTCTGTCTTATCAGCTGGTCATTTGGGGTGCTGATGTGGGAGATCTTCACCCTAGGGGGCTCCCCCTACCCTGGCATTCCTGTTGAAGAGCTCTTCAAGTTGCTCAAAGAGGGACATCGCATGGACAAGCCTGGCAACTGCACCAACGAGCTGTAAGAGTCTTAGCTTTGCTTTTTGCTCCCAAACTTACATCCTCCCAAATCCACACTGTTGCCCAGATACACACTAGCTCTTACACCCAGACTCTAATGCCATCCCAATCTCCATCAGATCCGTGACTCCCGGGCTCTGTGTCCTCTTTGTCAGGCCTCTGCACAGCTGTGACTGGCTGCTATTAGTGTCCTCATTCATAATGAGTCCTCTGCAGTCAGCGAACAATGGCATAGTTCTGCCACGGTGCCAGGAAGACACAATGGCAGTGCATACACACACATTATCGTATTTAAAAAGTCCAAAACACTGGGAGAAACGTTTGTGGTCAGCAGCAGGTTGTCAAAATTGCCTCTGTTATCGACTTATTGCCTCTGTTATTGATTGCAGGCCAAAATAAATTTCAAAATGAGATGGCGTCAGAGAACACTCTGGTGTTTTGATTTATTCTTTTATATGGAGAGTCCAGAGACATAAATCATTTCAGTTTGAAACTTGAACACAAGGTAGATGAGGAGGGGCACAACTTGAGCTTGGGCAGACTAAATAATGCCTACAACACTTCCCTCACTTACTCTGTTGAGTAAACAAATTCTAAATTCCTTTCAGGTACATGATGATGAAAGACTGTTGGCATGCCATCTCATCCCAGCGACCCACCTTTAAGCAGCTAGTAGAGGATCTGGATCGTATCCTCACCCTCAACAGCAATGAGGTGAGTGCAGCTCTTTCTTCACACACATTCTTATTCCATAAAGTTGCTGGAGTCAGGGTGGTCAGAATTCGTGCTACACTAACCCTATAATTTCCTGGCAAATAGGAGTCCGGTATTTCACAACAATAAAATAGAATGATATGATACATTCCTACACACAGTAACATGTTTCTCAATCCAAACTAAATCACGCTCCTGCCAGTGCATGCAGGGTTCAGCAGAATGTTGCTGAAAGCTTTAGGAGCATTAGCAGCCACGTTGCTGACACAAGGCCTAAATGGTGACCGAAAAAATGGCCGGATGATTTGATCCAGGCCCAACATGGCTGCCACGGCCCAGTGAAGTTGCCCAATCATCACATCCATGCCTCGCTCCCTATAATAGACTGCATTTCTTTCCATTCCCCTTCCTGTCTGATGTGATATCCGCGTGCCGACCTGAAAAGAGGCCGTCGATGGAAAGCTGTCAAGACTCGTCTGCTCTGGAGCTGGAACTTCATGAATTTATGCCAAAAAAGCCCAACTTTGAGTTTGAACTTTTGAAATTTAATGAAGCGCCTTTTTCTTGCCTTCCCTCCCCCCCTCATCCTTTCCCTCTGCCCCAAACCGCTGGCAGATGTGGAGGTCTTTAGTAATGTGAGCCTTCTCGTGTTGAGCTGGGAAAATGGAAGCCAGCACTCATTTTCTAGAAAACCCCAAGAAGTCTTCCTCCTCACTACTAGTCCCAATAACAGCCATGAAAGACAAGCAGAAGGGGAAAAAGGGTTCCTCAGCCAACATGAAAAGACCAAAACAACTTCACAACACAGGATTTCTTAGGGTTTTCATCGTCCTTCATCTTCATTTTGTTTGGGGAGGGTGTTTTTTTTCCGCGTTTTTCCAGCCATCTTATAGTGTTTTATGTTGGGTGTTTTCTGTGTCAAATGTCAGATTTGTTTGGACTGAACTTGAGAGTGGTATATAGGGATGCTGTAAAGGCTAGGGTGCCACATCCCTGCCCCAGTTCTCTGGTCTAAACGTATCCTCTTTTCCCCAAATTCCCAAC
The DNA here is from genome assembly GCA_011952105.1 of Coreoperca whiteheadi. Taxonomy (NCBI): domain Eukaryota; kingdom Metazoa; phylum Chordata; class Actinopteri; order Centrarchiformes; family Sinipercidae; genus Coreoperca; species Coreoperca whiteheadi. The sequence goes on from CM022471.1 coordinate 20,308,036, forward strand.
CACATTAAACCATTTTGTAGTGGACCAAAACCGCAACTAGGTCAACCCTGCTATCTTTAAGCTCCACTGGATCAGCAAGCAGTCCAACATTCAATTTATTACCTATTATTCCTGCAAATATTTTCATACAGTATCCAGTTTAAGATAATTTTTTTGCTCTGTTTCATAAATCCTTTCAGGGTGATTTGGTATGGTTTAGATAAATATCATAATGAAGGTGATACTCCTCTCCACCTCTCTCAACCTCCTCTGGAAAATCCCTGTTCTTTTTGACTGGGTTTCAGCACTACATGTGCAGTAGTGTTCTCCTGTTTGCTCTAGGTCTTTTGCCTCTCCCTCCTGTGAAGCGTCTGTCCCTTTTGTAACATATGAGCTTGTGTCTGTGTGTAAATAATCTCACCCAACCCTCTCTTTCTGTTGCCTGTGTCTACAGGAGTATCTGGACCTGTGCGCCCCAGCAGAGCAGTATTCCCCCAGCTTCCCCGACACTCGCAGCTCCTGCTCCTCCGGTGACGACTCTGTGTTTTCCCACGACCCCTTACCGGATGAGCCCTGCCTCCCCAAGTACCAGCACATCAATGGAAACGTCAAAACATGAACCCCCACCCGTCCTCTCTTCCCCAGCTTGACTGGCCCCTGTCTTACCCCTCAACGTCCCAAAACACACGTAGCACAGACACCCTCTCTGAAATCTTCCCAACCTCCTGCCCCCCCATCACCCCTCTGGCTCCCAGTGGACTAATGGACCCAGACGGGACTGGGCTGGTGGCAGCGCTGCTGTCACACACTCATACTGCCAGGCACACACACTACATTCACTACATGCTCACGTGAGGTCTTAAAGGAGAGGACAGGGACCCTACAGAAGCTGTTTTTTACTGACTGAATGAAATGACGTTCCCTGGGGACCCTCCTCCTCCTCTCCCTTTGTATAAATACACAGACTTTTCATTTTGGTTCTCATGTTTGTACGCAGATGTTTTTGTTTAGTCTTTTTTTTTTTACAATCGACAATGTTACTTATTTGGTGATCCCATTCCAGTGGCTGGCATTCCAAGACTGCTCCTGGAGGAATGTATGGACCGATGTGAACTTAAAAGACAAGGGACTAGCAGAGGATGACAAATAGGAAAAGGACTGAGAGGCAGAGCTTCAACTAACAAAACAGAGGAATAGAAGGAGAGTACATATAGAAACTGCTCTCCGGTTTATTTTGTAATATTGATGCATTTCTTCTTAAGTTCTCTTGATAAGCCTTCCCAATTATTCTGGAGAAAATAAATACACAGTATAATGTATAGTGCTGGGTATATTTGTAAATATATTCAAATATGTATAAATATATATTATATATTTACAATGAATTATTTTTTGTATGGACTCTGAAATAACCCCAACCCTCCCTACCCTACTTTGAGTTTCAGGCAGGTGTGTGTTGGTTATGTGTCCTATATTTCTCTTCAAACACAAACTCACACATACAGACATGGATACACACATTAATATACACAAACACCTGTCTTACTCTCACTCAGTAACACAGTTGAGTATTGGCTTTCAGGGACTGAGGTAGCATGTTAATTTATTGACTTATGTTTTTTTTTTAGATGAATCAAAAAAGTCTGGAAAAAGAACAAAAACAATATGGCAGAAATTATGACATTAATGATGCTGATAATACATAAATAATCCATTAAATGTATGGTAATTTAAAATTATCTTTCAGCAGTAACAGAAAAAAAGCTGGTTTTAGTGGGTCTGAAAGATCCAGGTTTTGTAATTTTTATATATGAATGTGAATATTAAGTTAAATTTTAAAAACTGTACATTTTATAGTCAGCTAATCCCTTTCTTATGTAGACGTTGATGCCATTTCTATCCAGTCATTTTACTCTTTCTTAGCTTTGCTTTAGGAAACGAGATTGATTTCTGGATATTGATGTATGATTGAAAGAAAAAGATTTTGGAAATACCTACCTGCAATTCGCTCCCTCATTTAGATTAAATATAGACTCCAAATTTACTTGACAGAATTGAAAGCTGAAAAACAAAGTATTAAATCATTCAAGTGTTTTTTGTCTTTTTCTACTGGACAAACTTTAAGATGTTCTTATGCAAGTGTTCATGCCACATTTGCAAAATAAATGATGGAAAAATATATTTTTGTCCTAATCTTGGTTGATTTTGTTGGCCGTTAAAAGTTGAAATAAGTATGAAGTTGGGAACTTTTGCAGTGAATGGCAGACAGAACTCCCTGCATTTGTGTTATTTTTCTAAATTGGAAGAATGTGTTATCATTAAATTACACATTTCTTCTGAGCTAAATTTCTTTTTCTTATTATCTAATATGGGCGGAGATGGTTTAGCTGTCATTACTAGAATTCTTTGTATGCTTTGATTCTTTACTTACTATGCTTGGGAGAGGGTTTTTTCACTGTATCTGAAATTAATTCAGAGAAACTGGACAAAACCGCAGGGGCTCAATAAGTGGGTAGAGGACGTTTTTGTGTATTTCAGACTATTTTATTCTGATAGGTGTGGCATAATGTTTTGCTTCAGTTGTCCTGATAGACCAAGGCTACATGCAAAACTGCACAGCGCAGCGCAGACACAGAGTACATGTGATCAGAGTTAGTACTGAATTATGCCAGTAGTCCAAGCAATTTTGTTAATGAACAGGGAACTCATCATTGTCATGATAGTGTGGCTCTGTGTCTCGATCTGTCTGACTTTGATCAGACAAAGAGTCTTTGTTAGCCTCCTGGCAGACTAATAGGTGCTCTGATTAGCTGATTGAGTTCCCTTTTTTTCTTATCAGAACAGATTCAATTCAACAGAGTGAGTAGTTGATTTATCTGATTTGATTTAAGTCGATCAAAGTTGATCTATTAGCGAGTGTGATTGATAGTGGCAGCCGTGGATGTGGTCGTATGTGTCGGGAAGGATACTTTCAAAGTGTATTTAGTTACAGAATACAGAGTACATGCCCAAAAATGTATTTTGTAACGTATTCCGTTACATTACTCAAGCTGAGTAATGTATTCTGAATACTCGGATTACCTCCAAATTGAATTGCATTTTATAAGTGTAGGAATGCAGCCATCAAACCCTGCTTACTGAACAGGCAGGTGCACCTCTAAGGGGGGGAGTTAGGATGATTCTAACATGCCATTCGGACCTCCGTCCTCCAGGGTCTTCACTTCTCTTCAGCAGAAGTCGTGTCTTCCATTTTCTTTTTCTTTACGGTCTACTGTTATGAGTTTACCGAGAGTGGGGAGCAGCATTAGACCGGAGAGTAAACCCCTATACGTGGTCAATTCTTCCACATACCGTACGTGGTGACGTTCCCAAATTTTGCCTGTAATAAAGCTATCTCTACGGAAGTTGAAGTGTCTGCATTATTAATGGATATCTGAAGATATTACAAAACATTTAAAAGCTTCCACAGTAGCGTTACTAACAAGTACCTGAACAAGCAGATAGATTTTTGTATTTGTAAGTTAGTCCCGAACTGCATAATACAAAAATCTAACCGCAGTCTGAGCTAATAATAATAAAAAACAAACAACTTTAAGATGCTTCTTCAGGTTGGAGGTGGAGTCTTTGGATGCTGAAAGGAGGTTGCTTGCTGGCAAGCAGAGGTTGCACTGTACAGTTATATTTCGTTCTCCCTTCGCTTTCTTTGATGTGAAGTGCTTTTTGAATTTCCAAGATATAAACGCATTCTTGCCCTGGCTCTGTGGTTCTGGCTCCATGTCTACCTGTAGCTCCCGCTGCTCCTCTTCCGACTCCATTGTGATTGATTAGACAAGGTGTGAAATTGCAAACCGCGCATTTTTAAAATATTTTCATATTGGGGCTTCTGGGAAATGCATGGAGTTGCCTTAATTTATTTAGAAAGTGAATAAACCCCGTGAAACAAAAAAGCACCGTCATGTAATCCATTGATGTCAACAAAGTAACTGTATTCTAAATACCAACTATTTAAATTGTAACTGTAACAGAAAACTCATATATTGTATTCTGAATACGTAACGCCGGTATACGTATTCCGTTACTCCCCAACACTGGTCGTATTTAGTAATGGAAGTTGCTTATCAACTAAATACCAAGAATGTTCTCAAAACATAGCCCGACAATGATAGAGCCAACAGGTCATAGCATTAGAGCTTCTGAAGTGACGGTTTTACTGATATAATTCATATCAGTATTCATTATAAACATTTCTCTGTTACAGGTTCATGTTCTAAGATGTATAGGCAGCGGCGCTTTAAACTAAATCTCAAAGTCAACATGCTAACATGCTCACAATGACAATGCTTACATGTTGATGTTTAGCACGTAATGTTCACCATCTTAGTTTAGAGTGTTAGCATGCTAACATTTGTTAATTCACACTTAACACAAGTACAGGGGTTGATGTGAATGTCATTAATCTTAAAGGGATTTGGTCATAAACAAAATGTGTGCACAAATTAGAATTCTGACCTCTTTCACAAAAGTTATCACAACTCAACCTGTGGGGAACGTGAGTGTCCATATCAACTTCCATGAAAATCATCTTGGAACCATGAATGTCTGTAGAAAATTTGGTGGCAGTCTACGTAGTGGTTGTTGAGAAATTTCACAGAAATTTGACCTGATCTCCAAAGTAAGCAGGGTTCATGCTCTGAGCACCATCAATGTCTTTACTGTACAATCCATCCAATGAGATATTTAATTCAGGGACCAAAGTGGTGGACAAACTGACACACCGACCGACATTGACACTGACATATACACTCAAACAGGTAAACTGAGAGCAACAATATGGGTTCTTGGCAAGGTGAGGATTAACTTAAAAAAGTGTTCTTTAACATAAATCTTCCATCCATCCATCCATCTTCTACTGCTTATCCGAACATAAATCTGGATTCCACTCTATTACCAGGTTTGAACTTGTTCTGAATAAACATACACACACAGCAGTTCCAGGTCTTCCTCCAATAGACGTGTCCCCTCATGTCTCCGGAAACCTGAAAGGGGCCTGGAGGGAAAAGTCAGACAACATTTCTCTTTTTCCATAGAATAAGGAGGGAGAAAACAACTACAACCCTGATGGTTTGGAAGGGAATTGGAAAGAAAGAGTGGCAGGATAAAGCACAACACCATACGCCCTCATTAAAGGGCGGGGGGTTCATAGAGAAAGGCATTCGGATATCCACACTGGCTATTGCACACTTTTATCAGAATGGCTGTCTATTGTGCTGTAGGCTGATCGCACACACAGACAGGCAGGGAGTAGGGAGGGGTAAACTCCAGGGAGACATGGAGGATTAGTTTGTTCCATCTACACAAAATGCCCTCTGAGGTGCCATTGCATTTATGTAAGCCAAATGCACTTTATCTGATGTCAGCAATGTGACGCAATGGCTCCTAAGTAAAATAAATAGATGGGTCACCTATGACCTCAGTCATCAGTCAGTAATCATGTGAAGGCAAATATCAACTGATTTAAAACAGACAACCCTCAGTAAAGCCTTATTGTTTGGTGTTTTTGCTCCAGCAAAGAACAGAACTATAATAAATCAATTTATACTGTATTGCACAATCCATGAATCTTATTTATATGCTGCACAGTTCCCTCATCCATTAAAATTTTACTTTAAAATGTATGATTGCACATGTCCTCACATAGTTTAGCATAACGTCTATTGGCCAAAATGAAAAGTACTAATGTTGGTTTGCAATACAGGTTTGCTGGTATATATTTACTGCAATGTCAATGCATTCTGATGTGTTTTTGCCCTACACAAATGCCCCACCGACTCATAGAGCAGTGATACTTTCTTGCCCTCCACTGGTAAACATGACCCACCACACTCAAAGCCCTAAATGAGTTTTTCATTTGGAGAGCTTTTTACTCCATGGTTTCCTAATGCCCTCAAGATTAACCCAGTGACCCTAAATATTAGCTTTGAATGACTTTACGGAAACGGGGCTTGAGGACACAAGTAGAACACTTTTTGTTTCGTCAGTTGTGTATGTATTGAATTGAATGTGAGGGTCTAATGTCAGCTTTTTGATCAAGAAACGTTTGGCAGATTTGTCAGAAGATAAAAGTGGGAGCCATCTGGCAGTGTGACAGACTGATCAATTGCTAGGGTAGCCTGACATTTTGGTGGTGATTTTCATTCTGATCCTGCTGTTTCTTCTCGTCCCTCCTAGTCCCCTTCTGCGTCCTTCGTCCTAGCCCTGTCCTCCCTCGCCTAGCCATCTGGTGGGGCCTGGTGTGTTTGCACAAGGCTCGGTCCTCTGGAATGTCAACATGAGGCTTAGTGTGAAGCCAGAGGAGCCCACATTCACTACAGATAAGACCCCGCCAACCCCAGGAGAGGAGGAGGGGTCAGAGGGTGGGAGGCTGGTGGGCGTAGTTAGAGGGTGACTTAAAGTTTAAGATAGCTGCCAAGTGACCGCTATACCCACGGCTTAATCCTTGACATAACTGTCTCCCCTCACCAAACCACATTTGCCCAATAAGTGAGGCTGTTACAAGGGAACCAAAATCTCATTTGAAGACATCTGTGCCTCCCCCTCATGTTAATCTTATTATTTTATTTCCAGTATTTGAAGCAGATATTTCTCTAAACTCTTTACCATTGACCAATGGGGTCAGTATATATCTGTCAAGGCTGTGCTCCTCAACCTACCATTTGCATTGAGTAGCAGATAATGAATGGTTCATTGCTAGGTCAGTGCTCATGAGAGGGAGGGGTCTACTTGTGTTTGATTAAGGCCTTGCAAGGCACCGTGTCTGGTTCTGCATGGAAGGATAAACAAGCCGAGTGTGTGTTGTGCATGTGTGAGCGAGGATGTGTGTGGTTTGTTGCCCCATGGGATCTTCTAAACATTCACTAATGGCGCAATTGTGTCTGAGCAGTTGTAATTCACAGATTCCACTTCCAGTTAGTTTATATGCTGACTTTGCTATGTCTTAAGGTCTGAGGTAACAGCTCTTGGAGTGTAATCAGTGGAAAAAGAAGAACTGAAACTAAATTGTTTAGAGGAGGATAACAGGGTTGAATTGCCAGAATTCAAGAACTAACATCTTTGAGCAGAGTTTAGACTGCTTTTGTTTTGTTGACTAAGCAAGAGACAGGAATAATGTGCTCCACTTGATAGCGTTTAGTCAGATTTAAGTAGATTAAACATTGCGCACTCTAGGGAATAGTGCTAGTGTTGATCTATACACACAGAATTTCACATTGCAAAATTATGTTGCACTCTAAACTGGTGAGGTTTGTTACATTGGGCTAACATGGCATGTTTTACAGCTCTGGGTGTGTTCTATAAATGAGCTTATTCATAATGTTCCCTGCCCAGTGATGCCAATCACAACACTCACCCCATCGGTCAGCCCTATTCCCCCATGTCTTGTCTTGCAGTGATGATGTCACTGGTGACACCAAAAGCCATAAACCCTGACGCATGCTAATGATGTCCTGCCAAGGTGTCAAACATGGCTTTTCCAATGGCAAGGTTTTTTATTGTCTGCACAAACAAATCTTGCCTCACGTAACAAAGATTTATTTGGGCTTCTGACCGAGCGTGTGACTAAGGCAGTGTTTCATAAGAAACTGAGCTTGAAAGAGCACACCAGCAATTTTGTATTGCGCTTTCATAAAGTTAGAGTGGTCAAAATGAATACAGCAGAGTTCAAGATATCCTGACTTTGAATCTCTAATTAGGGTTAAACCCCCAAAACATTTCCCACAGTGCAACTCAATAGTGTCTACCGTTAGGCCCTCCCTGCCTGCTAAACACCAATGTCTTTTATACCTTCCCCAGTTTGGAACACAGCCTCTGAAAATTTGCAGTCTCCACATGCCCTGACCGAGATACCCAGGTGATGTCACTTAAGTAAATTCCTCAGACTTTAGAAAGCTCCTTCAGAGCCACGAAAGACATTAGCTGAAGCTGAAAACTACTCCAAGTGATTAATAAATTGATTTTGCCCCTTTAGTTCAATAAATGTTTGAGTGGTTTTACAATTAGTTTATTTCTTTATACCTTAAGTTTATTCCATGACCCCATTTAAATTCACTGTCTATATTCACATACAGCGGGCTTCATTTCATTTTAGAAGTTATTTATTCATGTATTGTGTTTTATCTGTTTTCCTCTCATGCTTCGCAGACCGCTGTGTGACCAGAGTCACAGCAGAGAGTCTCTGCAGTGTATTTACTATGTTATTATGTTGCTTGGAGTTAGTGTACTTTTGGAATCACATACTAAATGTGTAAAAACATAGATAACAGCAAACAACAAAATCAGACACGAGTTCAGCTGAACTGGAAGTGCGGTATATTACTGACGGGAGGACAGAGAGGTGGCCGTTTGTGCGTCGTAGACATTAAAGACTCTGTTGCCTCCTCTGGTCTCAGTGTCAAGAGACAGACTGGATGGAGATATATGACAATGTACACACAGGACAGTTTACCACTCCAGCACTGTTACTGTCATGAGTAAACACTCATGGCCCAGGCCAATAAAAAAGCTTGTAAAAAAAAAAGAGTGCCAATAAATGATCTTTAATTGAAACTGTGCAGGAGGGCAGTTCGTTAGAGCTATGGCTCCCAGGAGTCCACACACACACACACACACTGGTTGAAGGAGAGCAGGAGGAGGAAGAGGAGGAGAGGGAGAAAGACCAGGAAGTGGAAGAAAGGAGGTTAGGATTGATTGAAAAGGGAGGTTAGGATTGTTTTGTTCTCCGAAAGGGAAAGTTGAAGAGCGAACCTGTCAAATGCATGCCTCAGAGCCAAAACTGCTTCCTTAGGAGCCATTCAAATTTTATTATTTAACTTCTAGTCATTCTGAATAAGATGAATATTTTCCTGGTTGCGTACCATATAACGCGATGTTACCCCAACATTTCTGGGCCTAAGCGACATTATATGCACTGAATAAGATTTCCCACCAGTTCAGGAGGAAAGTTTATACATACTCAGCTGCGAACCTTGGCGTGCGACTACCTTTGTCAGGTGGACTGTTTTCACAATCTAAATGACGAATGATCACTATGACAATGCCATGGTGACAGAGAGGGGATATAAATCACATGGGAAATCAATCACCACAAGACCCTCCTCCCCTTTTCACCTGCATCAGTCTTTCCAGCTAACAAGAAGTCCACTGTTTCTCTGAATGCCAACACAGCTCATTTCCCTTCGCCCACCCCCCCAACTCAATTTGTCAATTTCAAATATGCTTCCAACGTTTTGTTTGTTCTTTCTCTGTCTGTGTTTGTGTCTCCCTACTTTTCCTCCCTCACTCTTTTTTCTCCTGGTCAACCCCCCCAGCCTCCCTTACCCCTCTCTGACTTGAATGGCTCGAGTGATTGTGTGCTGCTGAAAGTTTGGGGGCAGGTAAAGGGAAACTTCTCTCTCTCTTTTCTCATTCTCTACAGTAAGGAGGTCATTAAATAAAAGTGTGCAGTGAGTGACGTGCCTCTATACCTGCCCTTCTGCTCAGAAACAACAAGAACCCGTTCTGTCCTGCCCAGGCAAGACAGGATAATTATAGCTCCTGACTTAATCACTTACCTCAAAGCCCTTTAGTTCTACAGCTTGTGCCTCTCTTTCTCTTTTTTAGGTTTGCCGCCACCTGCTAATAGTGAAGTGTTGTAACTTTACGGATTGTTACGTTTTTCATTCAGAGACAATGATGGGTGTGGGCAGAGTGTTGCGGTTAAGGTAGTTCATACATGCACAGAGAGGGGCAAACAGTTCAAGGTGTGCTGCAGGCTTAAACTCAGACACACTGTGGGTTTTGGGTTCACTCCCAGGTTAGCATCCATCTCCTCTAGGCCTGACACATTTGTCCATTTCTCACATTTTCCAGGAAAGAGTTAGGGTTCTTGAGTTAAAACTGCTGCAGTAAGTCTCTCTCTGTGTCCTGGATTAATATGATGCGGATCAATAAAGCATTGCTCCTGCGCTTCTACCCCTCTGCCCACTGAACTTGTTTATATTCTGATATTATCTATACATGTTCTATAAACTGATTAAAGTCTGTCTGGTCTTCTCTATCTGTCCCAGCTGAGACCATATGAATGCGTAGTTTGAACCGCAGCCATTTCTGCTGTGAATACACTCCCTCCCAGGCTCAATGAGGTGGCTGGCCCCTGGCTGAGCAGTGAGAGGGGGGAGAAAAGGAGAGAGGGCCCCTGAAAAGGTGCTTTGTGCTGGTTTAGAAGGGCCCGAGGCTTTAGCCTGTCAGAGGTTGTGGTTCTAGGCAAGCAGCCAGGCCTTCAGACCCTCTCGCTGGCAGGGTTCTGAACTACCATCTGCAGTGACGGGCCCTTCCTGAACTGCTCCGTGAGCTGCACAGAGCCAGGCTGGGCTGAGCTGGTTAGACCAGGCTAGAGACACACCACAGAGGGCTGCAAAAATAAACCATTGGTGCTTTGCTGAAATTCCTTGGCTCCGGAGCCTTAACTCTGAAGATCATTCCCATGGGAGAGCAGGAGAGTGGCCTCACACTGAGCAGCAGAGTAAAGCACAAAACTACTTCAGAAACCTCACCGCATAGACCTCTAAAACAAATCCGTAAATGTGATCTGGCTTGTTGATGATTGTGTTGGATGATTATGACTATGATAATGATGTTTGAATTGCACTCAGAAACCTGCTCAGGTTGCATTTGGCTGGCCGTGTAGAATGCCTTGATAATAATCGTGAAAAGAATGAAAAAAAAGAATAAATGGTGTGAGATGAGTCACTATCATCAAAAGTGATTTATTATGTTTATTGAAGTCTGTGCTCTGGCTGTCATCAGCAGAGGCAAGTGGGAATGATCAGCATACTATGTGGTGCTGCAAACACAATTAAGTAAAGAGGTAGACTCGTGACTCACCCATTCTTTCGTTAAGTTTGTTTACCTTTTGGATCCAGACACATATAGTGCAGGAGACGTAGGTCTGAAGAAGGAGTGAGACATGTGGAGTGGCAGAGTGAGTGGCCTGGCAGTCAGACTCATAAAGATTCAGATTTGGTCTGTGGAATGCATATACTGTAGAGCTCAATGTTTCGTTTCAGCCACACTGCTACACATAAGATGAAATCAAAGTTTTCCCTTTCAACTGGAAAGCGAGATAATTCATGGTACATTTAGTATGAGGGAGAAAAATGTGAACCATATTGTGCTGGGTGTTTTAGTGGGGCAGGTTTCTGTACTTCCCCATCCCCCAACTCCTGCAACAGAATAAAATTCCTCTGCCTTTCTGGAGCTGGCCCAAGCCAAGCAAATTATGGACCAAAATCTTTTTATATGAACCTCTGTCACGCAAAAACATCAGTAAGCCCCATCTCTAGCTCTCCTTCTCCTGGAGCGGCCCCTGTTTTATCCTATTCATCCTACCGAGGCCATTATGTTGAATCCTTGAGGCCTCCCTAATCGAAAGGAAGATAAAACAAACAAAAGAGCAAAAGCCCTGCAGAGACCACTTCAGAGAATTTGATGCTAAATAAGAAAACAAGCAAGTCACATCGATAGGCCTGGACAATGTAACCCAGTGATTAATCAATATATCAAAAAAAATAAATAAAATCATCATCTCCTCTCTGAGGCTTTGGAGTTGGGTCACAAACCTCCCAGCAATCACAGCTGGAACTGTCATGAGGTCTAAAAAAGTATTTTCTCATCCTTTGGAGACTAACACAACACATTATTAAAGGACAATTACATTTTCTTTTTGTAACTTGAACCATTGTTCTTCTAGTTACGGCCATCATACTATGAATATAAATGATATTGTAGTCACCAAGTTAATTGCTGAGAACTGTGAACACGGCAACAAGGCAACAAGGGTCACGAGACCAAATGAGATTCTAGCACCACTGCTAGCAAGCTAAACTGCTGGCGTGTTAGCGGTCATGTGATACTTGCCTTAGAGGTCGTACCGGTCCCTTAAGAGTCTCCCATCACAGTTTATGGACCAACTTCTTGATTCAACTTTGCCCTTCTGTACTTACCATAATTTTGCAGTGCACCAACGCTTAGTACTCACCTGTGGTTTTACCTCCAAATAAATTGGTTTAGTTAATTTAGCAAAATGTTTGTGATGCTTGTTTACAATTCATCTGATCATCTGACTGTCCATGTTTCTTGCCCCATCTGACCTCATTGTAGCAATGTCGTTTTTCCAGATTCTAGCAATCACTTAATCAGTACAGTAATATCTGCACTGACACAAATGATTGCCAAAACTACGAGAAACAAGTTGTATTGATTTGCAATTATCAGCTTGAGTGTGGAGCGTTTGTCTCCCCTTCTGGCAGTGAGAGTAATTACACAAACACTTTCGACAGGCGCTTATGCTGGATGCCTACAGTGAGCTCGTCCCAGGCTCGTGTTCAGAAATAGTTACAAAAATATAGAGAAATTTCCACAGTTCCAAAACAATAATCCATTATATAGGTAGAGTAAATGTAATGGCTACATGGCCTGCTCCAAATATTTTAGCAATCTGTCCAAGAGCAGTAATGTGACCTTTTTCTGACCGTAATCCTTCCTCTGAAAGCCGAGTTTATTTTTTATTTGGAGCATCAGGAACTTTTATTGGACGTTTCTTAGGTTTGACTCCTTGTTGCTGTGGTCTACTCGAACGCAGAGCCATGTCGAGAGAGCGTTGCGTCATGTCTTGGCTCATGGCTTCACTGGCATGACTGCATACAATACAATGTTGCCAAAGCATATTAACACACATTATAAATTCATAATAAACAAAATAAACAATTAACAATGCTCGTTCTCTCCAATGAACCTCTAGGTTGCTCCCTGTTTCTGCTCTGGCAAACCAATCATTGCTGGTTGGAGTAAAACACATCAGTAGCGGACGTTCATTTATAAGTAAAAGTCCCGCGTTCTAGCTTTAAAGCATGAAAAGCAGCAGAACTACAGAGTTTAAAAACAAAGGATGCTTGTCCTCCTCAACAAAAACTGCTTTTCAACTTATCAGTAATCTTCATAAGACCAAAACAAGCCTCTATATGCAGTCAGATTGTGTCCCCCAGCTTTCACCTCTAAAGTTCAGCTTGGTGTGAACCACTCAAATGGCCCTGTTGTTTACAGTAGTGTTAAGTGCGTGTCCCTCCAGGATCAGTCAGAACCATAATCCCCTCTTCATTCCCACTGAGGCCCAAAGGGTGTGTAAGTGGACATGGGTGATGGCAGACAAGGAACGGCTCACCAGCCCACCCATTCCAGCCAGCCACGCAGCTTTAAACACACATGGAAAAACACACATGTGAAGACACACATTCATTCTCAGACCAACACACACACACACCCGATGAGAAAGCACTAGTGCAAACAATGGAGAAAGAAAGAGAGCAAATGAGAAAGGTTTTAGTCTTTTTCCTGGCTATTACCCCCTTCTTTCTCTGTTCTCCCTGCGTTTTTATGTCATGTCACCTTGTAAAAAGGCTTTATGGTCTTCCCAGGCCTCATGGCTATGAGTGTGGTGAGGTGGATTGTGGGAGCTTTAGAACTCCTCCAGGACCAGCACTTAGTGCGAGTGACAAGAGAGTATCTCCAGAGAGCTTCAGCTTGCAAACTGGAAAACTCTTTAATCTGACTTCATCTCCAATTCCTGTTTTTATCCCTTCTCTTTTGTCCTCTTTCTAGAAGTTAAAGGCTTACATAATGGTCAAGTCTAAGAACTTCTTCGGCAGTTTGCTACTGGAGCATAAAGGGCAAACAATACATTATAACCTAATCTTTTGTATATAGCTCATACTAAATTTGAAAAGAAATACATGTTCCAAGTGACTCTTTCCCTCTATATAATTCAGACTATAAATCAAACTCAAACAGTGTGACTCTTCCCAAAAATGAATGACTGACTACCTGAGGTTTTTGTCACAGCTGTTTACTGTACACTTGCCAGGCCATACCAGAGGGAAACCAACTGTCTTATCAGTTTAACACCATATAGATGAGAGTGAATTCCCCTGTGGCTCTGAATTGGTTTTCACTTGCTCTGCAGGTCACACAACACAGGACAGCATGTGCTACTGCAGTCATTTATATGATGTGCAATATAATATAACTGTTAAAAGAAATGTTCATGAGGGACTGAATGGGAAATCCACATGACAGAAAGGAGAATAAGGAAAGGAGGGGCTTTGGTCATATGGTAATCTAATCAGGTAGGTGTTAGCCATTAGCACTGAGGTCTCATATCAGCAACTGTTACTCCTTTATACCTCCACCTTCCCCTCCTCCTCCTTCTCCCCCCACTTTCTATCTTCCGGTCCCTGGGCAGGTCTGCCTGTATAATGTCCATACAAAGCCAACGTGGGGCCTCTCCAAGGTGTTCAACAGCTATGCTTTAAATCATTCAATTAGTGCTCAGCTGGGGGATTTATACTTTCTGGCAACAGCACTTCTTCAGTTTATATATGGCCGTGGGGGGGACGACCCATAAATGGAATGCAACAATAAAAACAATTTGAAAATCTGATTTCATATCGCATCACATACATTACTAAAATTATTCCGTATATTATTGTATGCATGTACAATAACGGCACTTGTGGAGTTCTTTGAATGCCTACGTATGTGTAATGCACATTTTAGTTGCAAGATGAAACCGTTTTGCATCCAATGTGAGTGCTTTTGTATGTTTAAACTTAAGTTGAAAGATACCATGTTTCTCTTTAGGAGATCATTACCCAGTCTTTCACAAAGCTACTGGGTAATCTCGAAATTGCAGGCAAGCTTAAAACAAGGCTGCTTCTCGAGATGCTGAAAAGTTTTGGAGATGCAATACTATGGGAATATGTGTTGTAAATACAGTTTATGTATAGCTTTGAGTATGTGCATGTTTTGGCCATCTCAATGGCACCAACATAGAAGGTGGCACCCCCACCCCGTGTCTCTTGTCTCAGGCGTCAGTCTGACCAGTTTTATGTCTTTTCCCAGGACAAATGAACAAGCTGAAATGAACATAATGAACAGCGAGCAGTGACTCCAGGCTTAAACTGCCTTTCCCGACATGAATGTTGTCACAAAAGCAAATAGTGTGTTACTCAACTTTGGACGGAAATCTAAATTTTCCCCCTACTCCTAGTATTTTAATCATGGACATCTACACACACACACACACACACCAAATAAACACAACACAAACACATGCTCTCCTGGCTCCTCACCAGTGCCTCGGTGTGAGAAAGCTAAAAACTTGTATGCGTAACAAAAGAGCTGACCACAAGTTCCCAAGAGTGTCCAGTTGTTGCCTCTGCCTCGAGTCCAAAACCAAAACCACAAAACATGCGAGACCACAGAACATGCAAGAAAGGTGTCCATTTCCTTAATCGTAAACACACACCACACATGGTACTGATACTGCACACATGTACACACTACCTACCTACAATAAAAACTAATAACTCCCCTTTTTTGTCTTCACCCACACATACAGACCTTTAAATTAATTTACAGGGCAGAGCCACAGAGGGAGAGACAGAGACCCTTTGTGAAGACAAAGATGGCTGTCATGAGAACGCATTTGGACCAAATTGAATCATCATAATGATCCTCATCAATCACAGCTGAGGTAAATATGAGTTTGCGTTGGGGATGAATCATGACTGATAAATTGAATCCATTTAATTGGGCAGGCGTCCTAAAGATGAGCAATGAGCTATAGACATTCCCCAGATTTGATTTCCCATTAGCCCGGTGCAGTGAAGAGGGGCAGTCACAAACACCACGCCATCCACTGTGATTGATATGATGTTGATTCATATGAGGTGTGATGGTCTAAAATGCTTTATCTGGCTAAGGTAATCAATTGAGTTTGTTTTAAATAACTTTTAATGCAACCATTTTGTGATTGGAGCCCTTTTATTTGAGTAGGTGTTAAAATGGTAAATATTCTCTGTGGAAATGAAAATTTGTGCTCGTGATATATGATGCTCTCTCTCCCATCCTTTTCCATCCCACCGTGTGTGTGTGAGTGTGTGCTTACACAAGTGTGTGTGCGGTTTCCTGTGTGGCATACTCTCCAGGTTTTGCTTGGGAAGAAAATTTACGACGGGGGATGTTTGGTCTTCCTCTGGCTCCAGGGCAGGAAAAGTTGTGAAATATGTGTAAGCAATAAAAGAGACCAGCATGTTGTGTTTAACACCGCGCAAATAGTAACCTACGCACACACAGTTTGAATACAGACACACACATGCATGCCTGTACGAATCTCAATTGTGAACCACAAAGTCGAGGACAAGGACTGATTGACTCAGATGTGTGATGAGGGCGAGAGGATACCGTACAGTTCAGAGAGTGGTGAGAGAGAGAAGGAGGTATTGGGAGATTGAATGTAATTCTTGGCACTGTATTTGCACCCAGTTACATTCTTTCATGAAAGAATGCACAGAGTATAAAAGCCATTAACTTTAGAGGTTAGCCTAGCCCATTAACTATGGTATAATTTACTGCCTTGTTAATTATCTGGCTGCATTAAAATACACCATTTTGACCAAAATTGGGACTGGTGTGCATGAGTGTGGTTTCAGCTATGTCTGAAAGAAGTATTGGGCAAAATAGATTTTTTTTTCACATTGGTCAGAAAACCATTCCTCTTTTAGGTGTGAGGTTTTGGCTTCTTTTACTTGTCATCTGTATTTGGCCAGACTGAGGAACAGTTGGAGAAATAAATTGCTGAGTAACACTGACAAGATATGACGAAATGGCAGTTTTGTCAGCGTGCGCACAAACCCACAAGTGTGCTTGTGTATTTTCAGTTGTGCGAATAGATCGATTTTATTGCCCGAAGTGCGAAAGTGTGAAAAATATATGTGTGTGCATTTATCACCCTGCTGCCCATACATTGACGAGGTAATGCTTACACACTGGACACATTGTTTCTTTCAGTAATACGCCAACTGGAGGGGCTCCAGTGAAAATAGTATGGAGGACTACATGGTAATCTATTTACCAATTTTCACATTCTTGAAGCTGTAGGGCTCACCTCAGTGTTCTGCTGTGAGGGGGAAGCCATTAAGCACTTTCTCCAAGCTGATGGCAAAACCATATTTTCAATTTAAGAACTGCAGTTGTTGGGGAGCTACTTTCTTACAGTTATTGATCCAAAACCACTGATCGTACTGAGGAATGCTGACCTGCACTGAAACACAACATTTGGGGTTGAATGAATGTCAACGTGAGCCCAGGAAAGCTGCTGAAATCCTTTAATGGGACTTTTGGAACCGCTGTTAAACCCCTATTCACCCCACCTCCCTCTCCCCACACTGTGGCATACAGTAAAATTATGGCCTAATTAAGTCGGGGGCGAGAGGAGGGGGTGCTGGTGGTTAGGTTTCAGGGTCTAACTGCTGCTGCTCTTGGCGTGATGCTATCTGCTCAGGCTCAGGGGAGCAGAGGGGACCAACTTCTAGCCTTCACCCGCCACCCTCTTAGGGTGCAGACAGTTTGGTGCCACGAGGTCCGGAGCCAGTAATGGGCCGAGTGGTGGCTAATGAGCTCCCTAACGCACAAATGGGAGCATGTGGTGTGGGCCACATCCCCCTGCCTCCTCTGCAGGTCTCACCGAGGTCTACTTATACACACAGGGTCCCAGGACAGCCACTGAAGATCAGTCTGGGAACATTTTCACTTGATGCAGGAATTGGTGCTCAAACTTTCCAAGATACACAATGCATTTTTTAACCAGTGATTTATTTGTTGCAACATTGTAATTTCTGAAGTATTTTGCACTACATTACATGTTGATAATCTATCAAACAGTGTGCCTAGTACTGTGACATCTTCTTCCTTTTCTCCTTTTCTTGTTATTGCTGCAGAAAAAAACCCACTTCCTACTCACCAGATGACGTTCTAAGAACCAAAATGGACAGCGTCAAACTTTTATGAAAAGGGTATAGCTTGAGCCATAGCTGTGTTACATATATTGGTCATAGACTTGCAACATGTATGTTTATTTATATGAATATATTGAATATAATGTTGCGCATCATCAGAAGGGAGAAATAATTTGCTTGCTAATGTAAACCTAGTTACAAAGGGATGTGGACATCATGTAAGCGTGTGTGAACCATTTGCTGTATCACTGACACACACAACAAACCAATTCCTTCATCATCTCCCCCCTTCAATGGATCTTTTACACAACCCCAAACACATCAGTACATTTCTGACACAGTCATGACAAATTACAAACCATTCCTGTGTTTGGGGTTTAGCTGGGCCACGTTGGTGGGAGCACCACATGCAGTGTGTTTGGAGACGAAGGGCTGATGAGAGCCAAGTTGTTGTCAGAAACAGACTGCGCACACAAATAACAATGCAGCTCTGAGAGCCACCATTGACCATATGGTGGCACTTAGTTGAACTCTTTGTCAGCATTACATTGTTTAATTTCATATATGCCTGCTTAAGAAAGAAATATTTTTATGTTTACTCCCCTAATGGAATTTGGATTTGTGCAATGGATAAATATTTACAGCCCAGATGAAAAGTCATTCATCAGGTTTATGATGGTTTCTCTGGATGAGGCAGGTTGGATCAGAATAGCTGGTGGGATTTCTTAAACAGAATGGTTTATAAAATAGAGTTTATCTAGAAGAAATTGTCTTTGTTTCATCTTCTGTTTATTTTCAGGTGACGTCACTGTCTTCATCGCTTTGGTGGGATGATCAGCCAAAGTGCTGCCATACAATACTGCTACACTCCTGAACTCATGCACAGGACATGCATCAACGCAACTCAAATCGAATGCAACATCCCAGTTTATTCGCAGTTGAACCTGATCCACTTTGCATTATACACGGATGCTGCCTGACACAAGAGCACACCAACAAGCGGGGGTCTAGTGAAACTGAAGCAGCAATATATATGGTTAGTTTCAGG
The DNA here is from genome assembly GCA_011952105.1 of Coreoperca whiteheadi. NCBI lineage: Eukaryota > Metazoa > Chordata > Actinopteri > Centrarchiformes > Sinipercidae > Coreoperca > Coreoperca whiteheadi. The sequence goes on from CM022471.1 coordinate 20,326,948, forward strand.
TTACCAAGTTGAGGATTCTCCACTTAACTAACAGAGGGGTGATTCACTGAAGGGTTAAAGGTGATCAATGGTCCACTGCATCAGATAAGCACTTGACTGGGTGGCTGGATGGACCCTGTCTCAGGAGCTGAGGGTAAACAATGCACACCCACAGTCACCCAAAGGCACCCGTAAATTAAGGGACAATCGGCGCTTTTCAGAGCGGGCAGTGAGGTGAGTGGGCAGGTTGGTCGGGTGTGAGGAGGGCAGCAGAGGCAATAAAGGCTCTGTGATTAACATGGAAATAACCTGGTTGATGGATCTGGTGACAGTGATCGAGTCAATGTGTGTATTTCTGTGTATGTGCAGCGAGGATGTCAGAGCTTAGTATTGCTAGGTTTGCATTACAAGGGAAAAGAGAGACACTGTTTGGCATTACTGTTGATGGATGATGTGGTAATGGATAGAAGATGGGTTACAGATAGAACTCCAGATGGAGAAAGCGAGGGATGAAGGATGAGGAGGAGGAGTGTGGAAGAAAGACACCATCTTCGCTACTCAACGCTTTAACGTCTCTCTCTCAAGCGATGATCTCACAAGCATGAGCAGCAACACCTGTTCAGCGCTGGCTGTCTCTGTGGCATATTGATGTGTAGCTGCAGAGAGAGAGATGGCAATAATCTTTATACTAAACATCTGCTGAGCTGGATGATGTTGAACAATAAAGCTCAGTGACGTAAAGTCACATTAACATGGCATGGATTAGACACATGAATGTGACTGAGCTGACACAGCAAGTTAAGATCAAATTAATTTAACATTTTTGGTTCACAGAGTTAGCTGTAGGGGAAAGTAGAGACTTTTCTTTCCTTCTGTCACAGAACATCGCTTCTGATTATTAAAGGAATACTCCACTGAAAATGTGTCATGGTTTTAGGTTTGTGTTCTATGGTTTCCTGTTTTATTTTGGTATTCTCTCCCTCCCTCATGTGCCTGGTAGTTTTTCTTCCCTTCCCTGATTGCTTTGAGTGTTTTCACCTGGGTTAATTAGTCCACCTGTGTCTCCTTGGCTCCCCTTCCAGAGTGTATTTAGTCAGTTTGTAAATCGTGTTGGTTCTGTCTGCCTGTCTGTTTTGGATTTGTGCCCGCCTGCAACCTGTTTTGCCGCTTGTCTGCCATTTAGACAATAAATCATCCTGCCACCTTTGTCTGTGCTTGGGTCCCTTCCCCGAAGCATGTCGCTAACACAAAACCTGATTAAAAATATATCTTTTGAGTATCAAATATTCACCACCTGTGGGGGTTGAAATTGGCTCTAACAAGTTTGTTGCTCCTGGGGCATCCTGATAGCCACATGGTTAAGGCATGTGCTGCATAACTGCAAGCCGGGGACCTGTGTTGCATATCATACCACTCTCGCTTCCCTTGTTTCTTGTCTGCCACTATATTGTCCCATCCAATAAATTTAAAGAAGAAAAAGTTGATTGATTGAACACTGATTCTTATAGGTAGTATGTTCCAAAAAAATCATTGCTTCTCCAATAAATCCCTAAATATGCTACTTCAGTGGTATTATGAGGAGGCGATAGCACAACATAAAAGCAGTTTAGCAATGTTGTGGAGAAACTATTAGATACTCAAAAAGATTTTTGGAGAGATTATTCCTTTAAACAGTAAAGTCTGTAGTAAAGTGATGTATGTATATTTTTATAGTTATTCACTTAGTCCACTTTGTGTTCTCATTACGACGTTGACCTCTCCATGCCCATTACCTCATGCTGTTAGATCACACACACGTCACACAAACTCTGTATTTAAAGTCAGCCACTAAAATGGTAACACCTGCACTGTAGCCACTGCCACCCATCTACTGCATGAAATCCGCCTTACTCTGTTGTCTTGTGCATAACCAGGAGGAATTCATGATTTTAAATAAAGTGCCTAGTTCCTGTTGTGTTTAATTCGGCCAAGCGCTTCGTCACCAGTTTCATTACAAAGTGTTGGCAAGGTGTTTGTGTGCACACCGCCCGTGGCTGGCCAGAAGACAGTAGTGCGAGTCATGGTGTGGCCTCACTTTGCATTCCTTTGTATTATGTCCTTTCAGGCCTAAGGCAAACGTCTCTACGCTCAGTGACACACAAAAGCACAATAACATGTTTGAGAGTTCAGCTTGTGTTTTCAAGTGAACTTGGAATTTTGTGCCCTCATGTGAGAATAAAATCCCAGATACTAGGCTGTTGGCCATTTGGGAGGGAGCAGAAGAGGAAGAAGTTCTTGGGTAGATGAAGACAAAGAGCTCAAGCTGCCTGTGAACATGGAAACTTGATATTTAATCTTGATAAAGAGGTGACGGCTGGATTGAGTTAAGTTAAACCAACAACGGCTTGATTGGAGGAAAGCTTTGTTCACTTCACTGGTTCACCACCCTCAGACGTTTCTGTAAAACCTGCATATATTCCTCCTGTGCTGCTTCAGCGAATGCCCTTTCAGTCTCAGGACATGTTTTTGTTTTGTCTCCCAGAAGGCAGCGTCTCCGTGCCTCTTGTAACTCTGACCAGAGCCCCGATGTTTCCAGTTAACCCATAGTGGAAGTCTCTAATTTGACAAAAAGCAGTTTTGCCTTTGGTATACTAAGAGGAGAGCTTATCCACATGAAGGCTGATTCTGGCACACTAAACAATTACTGATCCCACTGAACACACACACACTCTCTCACACACATACAGGAATTATGATTTACGTCGGCCTGTGTTGTCAAGATGCTCCAAATCAGCTGCACTAATTGATAACAGTGTAGTTTATGAGTGTGGATCATCACTCATGCAAGTGGTTTAGCAACTTTCAGTAGGGTTTTGTGCTTGGCCACGCAGGCCTGCATGTTTTCCCATTGTTTAATATTATTGAGTTTTTTGTTTTTTCATTTTGTAATTGATCAATTTAAAGCCCTCTTCTCTGAGGTTGATTGAGGTCAAAGACCCCCCTTTCCCAGCACTGTGCCAGTTAAAATCTACAGTGTCTCTATAAATCACCAAATCTTGTGACAATTAAAGATATGTGGAACATAGTAGATGCTGTTTCCTGTCAGGATGCTGTCATGTGAGATCAGAAAGCAGGTGATGTGAGTAACTTATGAAGCCAACAAGGCCAATGAGAGGAAAACAGAGCTTAGAGAAGACAGCCAAGATGATTTGTATAACTCTGTGGCTTTGCAGTGTTGCTAAATGGTTGCTCTGCTGTAGTCTCCTGGACTGCAGTGGTGGGTAACACTATTTGAACAGTACAGAGTCTGGTTGATACTCAAGTGCTGCATCATGTGACAGAATTAGTCTCGAACAAGCTAGGCATACAGATTGTCTGCAGAACAGTAGCCTAAAATTCCTTATAGCCAGGCCATGTCCCACATCCACACACCTCTGACACCAGACATTAGGATACTATGCACTGCATACACACACATGCTTATGCTAAGTGCTCTTTATGAAAGGCATGTCCCTCTGTATGCGTAAGAGGTACCTGGCTGATGATAATAACAGACAAGAGGGGAGGGATGGAGAGGGAGGAAAGCAGAGAGTGAGAGGGACAGAAAAACATTTTTACTAGCCTGCACAGTAGATCACTCTCACCCGGGGGTGTAGTCAGGAAAGGTTGGGCTGCTTTATTGACTGCTTGGCAGCTTGGTGTGAGGAGATCATCCTCTCACCTGAAACAGCCATAATCCAGCAGGAGTTACTGCCGTCGTCTAGAGTTATTACTGTAAGTCAGAGACTGGACGTTACAGAACCAAATGTTAGCACGCTATGATAATAAATTGGTTGAAACATCAAACTGGTTTGAAAAAGGTGATCTTTCACAGTAAATATTTTGTTGCATTTATCATTTTTGTCATGGTTACGTTATTGTCAAGCGGTACTTGGCTTGTTGGTACATTAATGGAAGCTCTAACATGTGAAATTGTGTATGGGCAATGAGCGTTGCATTCATGAGCAAGAAACTAAAACCTGAACAACCAATGACTAAAAATGTACATTAAAAAGTGTGAGTAATGTGATTATGATCATACCTTAGATTCAAAAGGTTAGTGTATCGCAACAAACTGTCAAGTGTCTATTGTCAGGGCGTCCTTGAATGCAGCAACAAGTAGAGCTTTTGCAAAAGTAACTGCATTACCGAGCAAGAAAGAGGTGTTTATTAACCATCTGAAGCAAGCTTCAAGTCTCTGCAAATTGATTTTCATGGTGATAATAAACATAATAAACTGAAACTAATGGCTGGAAAATGTCAGCAGTAATGTAAAGAGTATTTTGCAGTTCATGGTTCAAGGTGTGCAAAAAATCCATCATGGTCATATGACTGTGTTTGAAAGTGCAGTTGTTGCATGTTTTGTCATTTTGTCAAACATCGGTCAGAATGTTAACACTGAGATGAGCTGTCACTGAAAAACAGTGTTTAATGCACTGTTACCCTGCTGAAGCCTGCTTTCAAGGTCGTTTTGTAACAGGTGTATTTGTTATAGCTTACAAGAACACTTACGTTAATGTAATTTTATTGCTTTTTCCTCTCACATTACCTCACAGCTTTCATGTTGTTTCTCAACAAGCAGGCACATGGTGGCTCACCTTCCCATCAGTTACAGCAGCAGTAATAAAAAACTGCCACAAAACAAAAAATGTAGCAAGAACCTGCATATTCTTTATTTTAAATGCTGGAAAACTAATAAAAGGTGCAACCGATTACCTAGTTTAGAGCACGAGTCAGGGCATTTTTACCACCTTCAGCTCATGGATGAAGGTGTTTTGAAAGTAAAGGATTTATTTAATTTATTAAAAAATGCTGCTTCAGCCACTGGGTAGAGAAGAGGATTAATCAAGGAGTCAGTGTGAAGTATTCAATGCCACACCTGCTCACTGTTGCATCTGGGGAGAAACTTTGGTACTCAACTCCCTGGAACAACCCCCGTTAGCACCCAAAAGACACACACACATAACAGACTGAGGTGTTCCAACTTGTTGGAGGACAAACAGAGAAGATTAACAGTGAATAGGTGCTGCACACATCCACTGCATGATGGGATAATAAACCTGCCAGACTGGGACGCTGCTAAAAAAAGAACAACTTGAGTGAAGCTCCTCCAAGTGGTTTATTTAGTATCTTTAATTCCGCCCTGCAGCATGTATGTCTTCCTGAGAGTCGAGCCCTGTCTCTCTCTGCTGTTTGGGACCTGCCAAAAAGTCCTAGAGCAGAGGCAATCGTAAAAGCCCGCCGGGCTCGCCAGCACCCAGGCATAATGAGAACGCCCAGTGATGGCATGAAGTCAGCTTGCAAGATTACACATGCAGCCTCACCCGCAAACACACACAAAGAGAAGAACAATACTTTCCACTGCTTAAAAGTGTTCGGGGGGGGGGGCGTCTTGCAAGAATTGGCGGGAGAATTCTCATTGTACTGAATTGTCACTGATTTGTTGTGTTTACCATTTTAAAGGGTCCCTTCACCCAAACCGTGAAAACACATTTTCTCACTTTCTCTCATTGTTTTCTTAGCTAGCATTTTCAGCTTTTTATGCCCTGCTTTTATGAAAACAGTTTAACATTTTGGGGAATATGCTAATTTTCTTTTTTGTGAAGCTTTAGATGAGAAGATTAATACCACTTTCTACAGCCAGCAGCTGGTTATCTTAGCTTAGCATAAAGGCTGGAAACAGGAGGACACAGCTAACCTGGCTCTGTTCGAAGGTAACAAAATAAACCCATCAGCACCATCTGTACAATCCGTAAAAAAAGCCCAAGTGCCATTATGCTAAGCTAAGCTAACCGGGTGCTGGCGTGGCTTCATATTTAGGGTGCAGACATGAGAGTGTTAGCAATCTTCGCAGCTAACTCTTGGCAAAAGAGCTAATGAGCGTGTTCCCCAAAATGTCTACTCCTTTAAGATGTCTCAGAGATTTCTGATGTTAGCCCCATAGATTGTATTATGCGCTCAAAGAATTACCTGCGTGCTGCAAAGCTATTACTGTACTTCAAGGAAAGTTTTTGTTTTCATCTTTCTCCACACACTTCCTAATGTCTTACGAGAGGAACAAACGAGTGATAAGGATAAGAAACCGACACTTATTAGTGGAAAGTCATTCACTATCCGGGGAATCAAACAACTACTGCTGCAATCTACTGCACACACATGGCCTATGGCAAGTCCCCAAATTTAAAGTGTTTAATAATCTGGCAACCCTTTATATCAATCTGAGTATATAAGTTTACCGAAATGGAGAAGGAGACCATCTTGTGGAAATTCAGGGGGTGACGCCGGTGAGTGTGACAGTGTGTTGATCTGTATATATGGTGACCCGAGTTAATCACCTCTGTGGGTCTGTTTGGATCACAGGGGGACAACAGATGTCTGCTTCATGGCCGGGTGATGACAGTTATTCGGGACTATGGAGTCGCAAGGGAAAAACTTGCACACAAAACACAAGGAAACACACACACACACTGAGATACTGTCTAAGCACACACGCGTCCACGTAAACAAACAGTAAGTTTCCACTCAGAGAAACACATTTCACACCAATCTAGCACCCTGAGATTGTGAGAGACTGTGACGAGGAGTTTCAGGCAGAGGGAGAGAAGTGAACGGGACAGAGAGCGAGGGAAAAACTGACACTTTGATTTTCAATGTCCTTTAATTAATGAGGTCACGTCAAAACACACACAATGCACAACGCAAACCCCACACATACTTGCACACACTCCTCCGCTACACTCACCCAACTGCAGCCCCTCACTGCAATAACAGATGAAGAGAGAAACCCCAGCAGGCCCAGTCTGCAGACATAACAGTAACAGTATATCAATACACAAACATGACAATATACCGGACCCAACAGTGAACGTGCGTTGAAGGCCCCCCACCACCCAGTGGTTGTGTGGAGATTTTAGCCCATTTAACCTGCTGCAGACCATTTTTCAAATCATTACACATGTTTTTACTTTGCTAACCTACTTTGCTTTTTATTCATTTTATGTAAATCAACATGCTGTGTCTCCATATTTTAGCGGGATAATTCACTGCAAGCTGAAACATGAACAAGGATCATGTATATATTGCCCTGTTGGCTACTGAACAATAATACCAATCCCATAATAATTTAATAACTCTTACAAAAAACAACTTGCTCTACAAGTTAATTGTAATTATGATAATGCAACCAATTGCTGTCTAGAAGTCTTGAAATCAATTTAACTTTAAACTTATGGTGTGATTTAATATGGTTGGCGGTGAATTGTATTTTATGTTTTAAAAAATGCTACAGCACCAACCATTTCTATACAATCAAAGCTTTAAATCCAACCTGTAATAATAAGCATTTTCAAGAGCAAGAAGTCAATGTACAGACTCATGCTGAGCAAAGTAAGTAGAGGTGACGTGGTTATATTAATCAAACACGTGATCAGTTTCAATTAATTCACAACCCAACCCCACATTTGAGTCCATTTTAGGCATTAAAATATCTGTTGCCCCTGCACTGATCTTTTGGGTGGAGACAGCTTATAGAAACACAGAGAGAGAGACAAAAAGGAAGGGAGATGGACAAATGGCACGTCTGGCATGTATAGTGTTTCTGTAATCTGCTCCAGCCAAATCACTGATGAAAAATCTCTCTCCGCTCAGCCACAAAGGGAGCTAAAGTTACCCTGTGACTAATGCACTGTCCCTCTCGTTTCCTTCACCTGTTTCAACCTCCTTCACTTACTCTCATCTCATCTATTTTCCTGCTCATTTAATCTTCCTTTCGCTTATATCCTCGCCTCCTCCAATCTTCTATCTCTGTCTGGTGGAGCTCTCTTCCTTATCTCTGTCCACCTTCTGGCTGGATTCAAGGAAGACACCAAACTTTTACGTCATAGGCCACAACGCCACACTTAACAGATGGAAGAAAGCGGAGCTTTGCACCTGGTTGGAAACGGGTGACTGTTAGGCTCTAGGCAGTCACACAGGGGGGTTCTTTGGAGTTCAAAGGTGAATGAGATCTTGGCGCTGTGGGACACAGTGATGAGGTGAATCGGAGTGCTGAAACAGACTCCAGACAGAATCAAGTATCAGTCCAAATCCATGCTTGTTCAGATCCGTCAACTCCACAGTGTCTGGAGGCGTCCAAAAAGGTTAGAGATAGTAAATCTTGCTGCTGTTCTGCAATATCTCTTTTACCTCTCTCTTGTCTGTCTCTTTGACACACACATGCATACACACATTTTTCTATACATGTGAGGACCACTTGCTACATTCAGTCCCTCACCTCAAAACCCTAACCCACTACATAACTGCAAAGTCACCTTTACTGTAAGACTTTTAGAATGATTCAGAACCATACTATACAGATAACAAGAAGGAACAACAAACTATGCAACATTTGGTTTGAATCAAATCAAAAGCAATAATAATAAAAGCATAACAGATTGCACCGTTTTGTTACATTGCGATTATTTTGAAAAACAAGCCCTTCAATGAAAGTTGTAAAAATGCACATGGATCAGTCACTGAATAGACCGTTGTTGTCCATTGTTTTGTGATGTCTTTAATACTGCAGTATCCAAAAACAGGGGTGGCAAAAAAAAAACGCTCCTTGAGATAACAATACTTCACACATCTGTGATCAGATCAGCCTCCCTAAACTTTTATGTCATCAGAGGAGACACAAAGTTGGCAGAAAGTAGGAGGTGGGGGCATTCACTTCTCCACTGTTGGTCTTTCTGCTGAAAAAACACACAGTTAGTGTGAATGCTAATGCTACAATTTATTGTTAGAATTAGTTACTTTTTATGGCTATCCTTGTAAATGTGAATATTCTTTAAATATACAGTAAGTACTCAAACAATATTGTAATTCTGTAGTAAATTAAATCATAAACTTCAGCCCAAATGACATCACTTTACAGAAACATCCCCATTCTGAAGATTTAAAAACTCAAACTGTTTCTCATAAGTACAGTAGCATGTGCACACACACACACACACACACACACACACACACACTCGCTTTTGTTTAATTCGGCCAGGCACACAGATATCAGCAGACATTTGATTCATCACACTGCCTTTTAGTTTTAATGTCGGTTCAGACTGCTTGTAAATCATCTCTTTTGGATTCTGTGAGTAGGACTTTGAAACAAATCCCTCGTCTTCTTTAAACTGGTCCACATGGTGGGATATCTGGACTGTAATACCCCCTGATCCCTCTCCTGCTATTGTTATGTTTTACCAGTTGTATCCACTTTCACATACCGAACCTTTTTCTTCAGCTATAAATGAAAACATAACATTGATTGTACATTTTACATTAATGTACAAGTACATTACTCATCATCCTCCCCATCAACATAATGTACTAACTACCACTATCTCTGCCCTCTGCCCACGCTTTGAAAACCTCAATTTTAGTCCCAAAATTGTCATGGTGAAATTCTGCTACTGGAGAGAGATTTAATTCTAATTCTAATACAAATTGTCAGGTTTCAAGAGACCTACCTGCCTGAAAATGAAAAGCAGCTTGGGTGACAGTGTACAGTTTCCCCTGGACGCAGTTGAATGCACTGCTTCCACACACAGTGAACGTGTGCTGCTAATGTCTCATAATTGCTAGCATGTGTATGAATGCATTCAAGAATAGAATAGGGTTGTTTTAGCAGCTCCAACACCTTGGTATAAGCAGGGATATTTGTGCAGTCACTTTCAAGTGTACTTGAGAATGTATCTTTCCAGGCAGGAAGTTCCACAGCTGAGGGGACTGAAACAAAAAGGGCCCTCACCCTTGGGTAATAAAGCAAGTTGTATGAAGAACCAGAGATAACTGCCTGAGGAAGTTAAGCTAACAAAATCAATACCAGTCACTTCTTGATGGAATAATTGCACATTTTCAGAAATAAGCTTATTTGCCTTTTTGCCCGAGAGTTAGATGAGAAGATGGACACCACTCTCCTGTCTGTCAGTTAAATATGAAGCCAACAGCCAGTTAGCTTAGCTTAGCATGGAGACTGGAAGTAGAGGGAAATAGCTAGCCTAGCTATGTCCAAACGTAAAAAGACACCTAGCAGCACCTCTGAAGCTCATGTTACATCTCAAGTGTCAAACAACGTCAATTTATGGTTGAATAGCAAAAAGATAGAAGTTGTTTTCCCTTGTTTCCTTTTTTTTTTGCTAAGCTAAGCTAGCCATCTCTCGGCAGTGGCATCACGTTTCATTTACTTGTCTCTAGTGCAGAAATCTACCATATCCTTTTTTGTTGCAAGACACTAGGCATCCTAGCAAATTTGGAAAAAAAACCCCAAAACTATTCTTTTCTCACCTAATTTTCCAAACCTTATCTTGTTTTAAGAAAAACAAGTCCTGAGGGCCAAATATGAGACCAAATGTAATATAATATGATAGAATAGAACACATTGGAATAATAGAATAGTAAAATAAAATGAACAATATAATATACATTATTATTGCCAGCATACATCTGATTGTTGACTTAAAATCTACTCAGCCCCTCCACAGTGACACATTCCTTTCTTTTATTCCTTTGATTTCTGTACATCTCTGTTTCTGGAGCCACAGTGAGCAGTAAATCCCTGCTGGCAGAGACTCTGACAGTTCGCCTCTTGTGGATCTGTGGATAATTATCTGTGTCTGTACATGAGGAAGACGTAGGCTACATGAAGACATCTCTGAGCTGTACAGAAACTAAGGTGATACAGGCCAAAATACACAGACCATCCTAATAAAATCCCCTCAAAATAATGCTTATAATGTTCGGAGGGTACAAGTCCACGTTTCTTGCCAAGCCCTGATGTTAAACCAAAAAAGGTGACGGGAAGGCTAAGTGCTTGAATGGGCATGCTGACTGTCAGGTGCCAAGAATAATCACTCCAAACATTTGCTGGTATTGAATATGTTCCACTGACAGCGGGTGCAAAGACCACATACCAAGCTAATTGTCAAGAAAAACAATGTCTGAGTGTGCATGTGTGTGTTAGTGTGTTGCCATATAGGCGTTTGTTAGTGCGGCCATTTGCAGAAACCAGAGGCGTAACTTGATAATGAGTGTATGTGTGAGGTGTGTGTAGTGTTGGGTTGCCTTGTTGTCTTGGAAAAGAGTCATGTTTCAATTTTCTCCAGGAATCCGAGAATTTAACTGAGTGAGCACGTGCACAGTTAGCCTTCGATTGGCTTGGAGACTGAAAAGCAACTCTACAGCAGCAGCTTCGGTGACAGTGTACAGTGCTCCCTTGACACAGTTGAATGCACTGCTTCCATGCACTGAAAGTGTATTGCTAATGTCTCATAATTGCTAGCATGTGTACACATGTATTCGTGAATGGGGGTTTCCAGTTGTTATAGCAGCTTAAACATCAATTTACAAGTAGAGTGAAGTCACTCACAGGTGTTTTGTGAATGTGTCTTTACTTGTGTTTATGAACACATATCTATGCATCTGTGTCCATGTATGTAACTTTAACCCTCTCTTTGCGACTGGCGCAGGTATAAGCTGCCGGTCTGGTCTTCAGGTGAGCCACCGAGGCAGTATGGGTAAGGCGATCCACCTGAGAACTGCCCAGGGAATTGTGGGCCATTGTTCTGCAGAGAAACCCAGGGCCCTCCAGCGCGTGTCCGCTGAATAAGAGCCACTTGTGGCATTTTACACAACATACAATAACACCACCACAGGACAAACCAATTGAATCAGCAGGCTTCTCTTTTTCCCCTGTGCTGTGACTTTGTGTACACAACGTACAATTATCCCTTCCCAACCCACCTTAACCCACTGTTAAACAATATCAAGATAGCATATGAACACCACATCCCATTCTTCCTCTCCATGAAAAACATGTGTGCCTTGAAAAGCTTCTAGCTCAGTATATGGTTTGTGAAGCAAAGCAACTTATGTTTTTTTTTGACAAACACAATAGATTCTCGTGCCTTTCTTGAGATACAGAGTGAAAGGGAAGATGCTGCTAACTCAGATTAGGGTGAAGAACCAAGGAGAGACGTAATTAAGTTGTTTTCTTCAATTTACTTCTTTACCATATAGACTACTTTTAATTTGTCTCATTTTCAGCTTTGCAAACTTAATGACCTGTTGCTGTGGGTGGCCCAATTCAGTCCTCACAATGGCTTTAATTAAACTAATGTTGGCCCTCACAGAAAAACAAAAGACAAGAATGTGAGATTAAGTGGGAAAAAGAGAATGAGAGACATATTGCTTAAGGTAGAGAATATCTATATAACTACAGCTGGTTCTCTTTGGGAAATAAAATTGAGGGAAGCAAGGAGGGTGGGAGGCTGTACAGCCATAGGCAAGCACATTCTCTGCTATTGAATTTCACATGTTTCCATTTCAGATTCATGCGTACTCAGAAGTGCCACAGATGCATTTTTGGTCCGTCTTGTCAAGACACTTTCAGGTGTCAGGAGGAATGTTCGCCGTGATGATTTACAATCGGCTTATAAATGAAAGGTAGACCCTATGAGGGGCTCGAGGAAGTGGAGAGGGTGTTTGGGGGGTTGGTCTGAGGGCAAGACCAGACAGATGTGCATGGAGGTGGAAAAGGAGTCTTGGTAAAATACATCTTTGCGTGAGTTCCAAACACCCCACTGACACCACCATCACACACCTCATAATGCTCTTGAGAGCCCTCTCTGCTCCATCCTCTACAGCTACAGGGTAGAGTTGGTGGAGGGGCACACCTTCTGCATACAGACTGACCTTTGTTTCATGCTCCTACCTTAGCAAAGTGCCTGTCACTCACATAAACACACAGCAGAAAGCGAAAGATGGAAGGAGAAGGAGGTCAATACCTGCTGTCATTCTGCCCTCTGACCTCTCCTGCACATTCCTCCCCTTCTGTGCTTATTAGTCGCATATTAGTTTTTCCATTTCTCTCTGCTCACCCCGGGCTGTGTGTTGTCATACGGGCGTTGCGGACGGCCACATGAAACCATGTGAGAGGTGGGCACAAAGGTAGCTCTGTTTTTCCAGGCACATAGCAGCCGTGCAAATTGAAGCGTCAGTAAAGACTGACAGCAAAAATGGGCTGAGAGCAGAGTGTGTGTGTGTATGTGTGTGTGTGTGTGTGTGCGCCCATGTGTGAAACAGTCACCCACTCCACTCCCCGTGAGCAATCCAACCCCCCCTGCCCTCCCTGGTCCAAACCCAAGCCAGCCAACACCTGAAGCTTATTAAACATAAATCTCCACAGCGCCATAGATGTAACTTGAAACCCATATTGACTTTTAGGGGGAGCTTCATAAATCTGTTTGCTTCTCTCCTTCCTCTCCCGTCAACATTCCTTTATATATCCCGCATAATGTGGTTTCAAAATGAAAACATTTGCCACCCTGTTGTTGACAAAATATTAAACTTTACATGCGTGCTAAACAAACGAAGCACATTCAGAGAAACAGGAAAACTCATAAATATTTATTCTGTGGTGAAATTGAATCCATATTCATTAAAAGTGGAAGGGACAGTCGTCATGAGTACTTGCATATGGAGAAAATATTAAACTACTCATTTTGAAGGAATGCTTCAACTGTTGTTATTGTAGTGATGAAAGGGACAATATAGTAATTTTAAAGAAAAAGTAATGATAATGCAAAGTCATTTTTCATTTCTTGTTCAGGAACATGAATGAAAA
>CM022471.1:20340623-20382794 GCA_011952105.1 Coreoperca whiteheadi
GAAGTTCCCTTGAAAGGGAACTACAACGACCAGTGTCTTCTTGCTGCAGGAGATGCAACAATTTGTGTGTGGGGACATGAAACATGGGTGAAAAAAAAAATCAGTTTAAACCAATGAGTACTGAATATTTTTCTAATATTGGTGAAAACTAAAATTATAAGCGTTGCAGTAGCTGTACAGTAGTTTCCTGCAGGTTGGCTCCAGCAACAAACTTTAAAGCCAACTCTCATGTGCTGACATATATATATAAGTGTGAAGCAGTAAGAAGCAAGTGAATATACTGTATGTACTGTATTTGTAGATGGAAGAAAAATAGAGAGTAATGGAGAGCATGAATGTTTTAAGACAACATGTTGCCCCATTCAGCCCTATGAAAGTTGCTCACTGGGCACATACGGCAAAAAGGTTTTTCAGGCTTCCGTGTTTTTGGGCACATAGTGCATGTGAGTCCTTCTCCCGCCAAACCAGTTGATGCCGGTCAACCGGGCTAATTAGATGGGGGTCTTCTAACCCCTGTAATTCACTATGGACTGGCCAGAATAGACTATATATAATCCTGCAGTAGGTGTAGAAGACAGTGTCTCTTGGTCAGAGGAGCACTCACTATGTTCTAACCAACTATGTTAAGTTCTATGTTATGAGCTATGTTAGGTTTATGTACAATTATGTTTTTTTGCATCACTTTTGCTTGTTTTTTTTTTACCCATCAGATTTTTGTAAATACTTTGGGTGAATAAAACCCCTATTTTTCCATATTTACCTGCTCTCCCAATTTTTATGCGTACCTTGGTCCTTCACATTTGCGTATGGGAAAAGAAAGTCTTTTTGGGCACAGTGTGGATCATGGGACCTTCCAAGACAGAGTGTGGCCACCACGCCAAATTCACTACATAGACCAAAGCTATTTCCTTGGAGCTTGAGATAGAAAAATAGACACAAAAAGAATTGCTATGCAGTACAGTAACATGATATCTCCAGGGTGTAAACCCCCTTTGGCAAAATTATTCACACCAATGAAGCATCTCTGCATTAAGTTGAAGTGAAAAAGAGTAACAGAAGTATGAAAGTGGTGGCAGGAAATACAGGAAGTGATCATTCATGGGGGCCTGAAGGTGCGTTTAGGTTGCCTTTCAGCAGGGAAAGGGAGAAAATCGATACCATGACTTGCAAGTATACCAAAGCATTATAATATATACGAACATCTGGGTGCTATTCCCATCTAAGCAAGAGACACAGCAGCAGGATGTTCCAGACCGGGGGGACCCGGTTTGAATTTGTGGCTGCATCACAGGCCACCACTGCCAGAGCCCTGGGCTTAGAGCCGCAGAGTTCACGACATGCTTCCCTCCCTGGAAAGAATGAGTGATCCCTGCCTACAATAAAAAACGGGTAGCAGTTTGATGTGTGTTTATATGTGTGTGTGTGTGTGTGTGTGTGTGTGTGTGTACATGAAAGTGTCAGTGGGCAGGATTGGCAGCGGCTGCAGAGAAAGGGAATGGCGTAAAAGGAGAGCTGAGTAGAGAAGAGTGGAGGTGTTATAAGCCGGGTACGTGCACAAAGGGCCCTCTGTGCAGGGGTGGCCGGTGGGTCACACACTCGCTTTCACACACACACACACACACACACACCTTCCTCAACCTGCCGCCGCTACCTCCCCCAGGGGAACCTTCCATTCTGACGCTGCCCAGCATGAGTGGGGTGAGCTCATATAAATAACACGACAAATAAGGAAAAAGTGAGTGCTGAAAAAAAGATGAAGAGAGTGGAGGAAAGACATGAGAGGGAAAGAGGGGGGCAATGCAACGACAGCAGCAGCCTGTTGAATAGGGATTTCTTCTCTCTAGCGACAATGTCTCATTGTTTTTCAGAGGAGGGGTGAGCGCGGAAAAACCACTGGAATTGTGGAATGTATGAGTCTTATTCACTACCCCCATTTTCTCCTGTTTAAAACATCGCCTGTAATAATAGTTGGGCTCACATACATAAATACAACAGTGATTTCCTTTGGCAAGTGAAGCACTTATGACATCTACCCCCAACAGGCAAAAGAGACACTGAGTCTGTGTATGTCTGTGCGAGAGAGAAGGCTGAAAATGTGTGCGTTTCTAGACTCTGGCATGCGTTTGTGTATTTGTGTGTCTGTGCAGCACTGACGGTTTATACAAGAAACTGTACTCTTTACCCCCTGCAGAGCGCAGACCATCTGACAAGCTGGTTGGCACTGCATGCTTACTTCGCTGCTTCTTGCCAAATCTGCTACCCCAACAGTGCTGCTTAATGCTAATAAAAAACGGAGGCACTGAACAAACATTTTCAGGAGAAAGCTGAAGTGGGGGAAAAAAGACGAATCCAGCGTGTCACCAGTTGCATGTTGTTGTTGTTGTTTTGGTTTTGTTAGTTTTTGCTATTCTTGCAAAACTGGCATTGTCAGAATCCCTATAGCTGTGTTGTTTTTTTTAGTGGCATTGTTGTTCAGAGTGGAGGCCCCTCCAAAAACCACACCGAAGTGAGGCTCAAAATCCAAACATTATGGCTAGAGTCATACACCAAAGAGGACAAGCGTCCAGCGAGTGGTATTGGCCAACTAAACAAACAAACAAAACACAGGATAAACCGCAGGAGAGTGGGAGGCAGGCGTCAAGTTGAAGTGTTTTCAACTCTGCCTGTCAGCACAGGCTTTTACTCTGCCAGACAATTTTCCAATAGGAGCTCCGCTAACCCATAAAGATTAACCATCTGATTCTCTCATGAGAATCCAGACAGAATGCTTTGTGATGGGAAACACACATGAGAGGTGAGATTAATGGAGCATTATCCAAAGACTGCAACAATCCAAATAGTCCTGCATTTACGGGGCTCCTCCTCCTCCCCCCGCCTCATTTTCCTCTCTTCCGATACAGTAGGCCTCTATTCAAGAGCGGCGGACATAAATATTTACAGTAATTTGATGCATGCATGTAAGGACAAGACCTCCATCCGCAAAACTCAAAAACAACCACCATGGGTGGATCATAGCGTGAGTTAGTGGGACAATTGAGCTCGAAACAAAAATTCACAACAGGACCCCAGACTCGCCTGCCATTCAAATTGTAATGTGTCAGTCTATTCTCATCATTCACAACCCCCGTTGTTTTGTGACTTAATTGTAGTGAAGATTTAATTTTGTTCAGGAGTCAAAATAGAAGCAGGTGTAAATTCCTGGCTTCACTGTGTCCTGCAGGTGAAGACATGCTTGCAGCTTTGGTTTAATCAGTTATTTTTCTGGATCACTACACCTTAGACTTGCTGGGTATGTATCTCTCCAGGGCTAAGAGGTAAATTGCTTCACTGAACTCTTAATTAAAGGTTGACCTTTGACCTCCTACCAAGATTTTGCCTCACATGTTCCCCCGCAGTGCATGGAGTCAGATTGTTCAAAGCCAGATCTGGTGGAGCATGTAGAACTAAGAGCCTCACCTTGATAAAAGGGCTGACATGTTATGAAACAGAGAGGTGAGAGAAGAAATAATAAGCCTCGGATGTCTAACTTGATATGTAGTGCCAAGAGTGTCAATGAAAACTACCGTGGCTATGAATCAGTGCTACATCACAGGGTTTCTTGGTGGCTGCAGCTCGGGCGCACAAAGGTTGACATGAGCGGAGGAGACAGAGGGTATGTAGTTTGCCTCTTGGGGAATGTTTCTCAGAGCTCCTCAGTAGGCCAAAACACACTCAGCTGTGGTGGTTAAGCAGATGGCTCCCTGGGCTGATGCATGGCTTTGTGCCTCGACTGATTTCCTGTTGCCAGCGCTCACAGGAAGTGATCTGGTGATGCAGCCCGACAGAGCTCAGGCCCTCTATCGGATTCTGACAATTCTGGAAGAAGGATGGTTCTTGGGAGACGATCGACTTTGACTATAAATAAACACTTAAAGAAAAATTCTGCTTTATTACAACTTGGGTGTTATTTTTTGTAAATTTGGCCGCTGTGTGTATCGGCTGTAATAACGTGCTCACCAAATCAATGGGGAATACTGTGACATCACTACAACAAAGCCGGGGCAAGAAACTAGAGCGCCGAAATGCAAATGCAGTTGTAGCCCCCTCCATGCTGCACACACAGAAAATGTATAAACAAGTCAAATATTTTAAATTAGAACAGAATAAAACAATACAATAGGCAATAGAACAGAACAAAGTAGCAAAGTAGATTATAAAAAGCAGCACTGAAGGAAAAGTAAAAAAAACTATGTTATATTTACAATGAAGATATGCAGTTATAGAATAGTATAGTAATAAAAGTATAGAATATATAGACTTGAGGTAGTGGTAGGAATGAGAGTAGTGCAAAAGGAGTGGTATGGTTGCAGTGCAATGTATAGAATAGTATCCAATCTAGAACATGTAGAACATGTAGAGCTGAGTAAGTTGGTCTTTAAGATGTTTACAATAAACAATTTGGGAAATGATTTTTGCCTTTGTCATCTCCTTTGAATTGTAAGGCTAACCTGGGGATTTGTGTCAGACCTGTCGACTGCCTGAAGCCCTTCTTCTCACATCTCACCTCCTTCTTTTCGGCGATGCTGCCACATTCCCAGAACTCCTCGATCAATTTGGTAAGTAAAATGTTACCTTAGCTGATAGGAATGATGGTCAAACCTGTAAAAATAAGACTCAAGTTGTTTGAAATTTGAATTTCCCTATAAAGGATTGAGCTGGCAATATTCTGTATTTTTGTTAATGTCAAAAAGACTTTCTGTAGGCACTGTAGGTTTTAGAACATGTTACTAAAACAGAAGTAAATATTGTATTTGTTGGGGACTATTTTCACCTGTGAATGTGGTGTAGCAGGATGGTGAATGTAGTATTGATTTAAAATAAACTACAATGTGCATGTTCATGGTGATGTAATAACTTGAGTAACATGTCACCCAGTGCAACCTTGTGGCTTATTAATGTGGTTTTCATTAGTTTTTGAACAACAATGAAGGTCTATGGCACACAGAAATAAAGCTTTGGATACACACACAGTACTTGTTAGCAGGATCAAGGTATTTTTGGTTTGGGTCGTTTTATGGGATTTGTTGACAATAACAAAAACATAGAATATCCAGACTTATCCTTAAATAATGTTCATGTCTTTCTGATCATTCTGTCTCATCTATAGAAACCCGCCATAATGCCATCTGTAAACTGATAAATCAATGTGTCTGTCTTTCTACAGACACATACATGTATGTCATAAGTCATTCCAATGAGCCTGTCTGGGCTGCTTAAAGAAGAAGCTCCTAAATCAGGCTCTGTGTGCCGAAGCTCAGCCTCTCTCTCACACTTTGACCAGCTCCAGGGCCCGTGGTTTATAGAGCTGTCAGTTAAAAGCGTAAGCTCCTGTGTGCTGGCTTGGGGCACCACTCCACCCCCTTCAACAACTGCACCTGACTGAGCTTGTGCTGGGATGTCACCTCAGCTCCGGGGAAACAACGCTGCATCGGCTCACACTGTACCTGCTGGCATATGTGCCACTGTGTCACACAGAGAGAAACAAGGGGAAACTGAATTGGCTTGTTGTCATTCTTGATGATTTGTGAGACAAAGAGTTGGATGTTAGAGTGGGAAAGTGCTGGGATATAGCAACGCCTCGCAGATATCTCCATGCACTCCCATTGCCCTCATAGATCTTGGCAGTCTGTGGTGAAGTGAGATACCATAAGAAAATAAAATATGGGCCTTACACCGCTGGACCCGAGCCCCTCTCACAGTCTGTACGCTGTTTGCTGCCAGAGCAAACATGGTGGCTGTTATTGCAGAGGACAATTACATACAGTTAAAAAGCATACTCCTTAGCCAGCGCTGGCCTGTTTTAAAACCCACTGTGAATAGAAGAACAAACACTGGGAGGAGCGCCCTCTCTCTCTCTCACACACACACCTACAGTACACACCAAGTGAAAACATGCGGCCACACGCACACACACACACGTGTATCCTTGCATTTAGCTTCAGCCAACCGTGAACTCCCAAGCATCCACTTTCACCCAGCCTGACTGTTCGTCTAGCGACCCCGCTGTCCGGCGTCCAAATGGCACAATTATCTGCAATTTATGCTCAGACAAAACGGATCACTTCCCCGGTAAATGAAATTCCCCATTAGGAAGAGCAACAAGGGGGGGGAGATAAGGTTAGTAATACTTTCTCTGGTATGAGACAAGAGAGGGCACAGTGCGTGCCCAGAGCCACCCCATTCCCAGAAGTGAACCCATACAGATCCATCAAGGCTCAGGTGTTTTGGAGGGATTTTTAAAAAAAAGAACAAATGAAAAATGCCTCCTGAGTCACAGCCATTACACTCAAGCTAATATCTCAGCAAGAGACTTGAATGACTTTCTCTTAATGAGTGATGAGAAATTAAAAAGCTGTGGAAATCCAATGCTATGCTTGGATCCAACTGCATTTTCATTAGCTTTTCAGATACCCATTAATCATGTTAATGAGCCTGGAGAAGTCAGTGGCAAAAACAAGAGATCACTGAGACATTGTTTTGCAAATGTTGATGCGGGTTATAAAGAGCTTTGGCTCGTCTCCAGCTCCGCTCTGACCAGGAAACAATAATAAGTGTATCTAGTTGACTCAATCTGTATCATGTTTACACTGCAAACTGTGCTGAGGCAATTGTTTCGAAAGACTACAAATGAATGTATTTTGGATTTCTTCCCAATGTGAATGTCTTGTTAAAGTGTTATTTATTACAAATAAAACTGTTCCAACTTAAAAGCCATTTTTTACAAGGCATAGCTAAGCTGCTCAAGCCTCCAGGATGTTTAACTGAATTCAAAGATTGTCTTGATGTACCTTTCATCTTGCTCACGTGTGCTTGTTGGGACACGTAGCTTTCAGCCTCCATATGCCTGGATGTATGAACATGTACACAGAAGTGCTTAGGGACGCCCACCTAAAAGGCAAATTCCATAGGACTCTCTTGAAGTGTCATAAGTAATCAATCTTTTGCTCCGTCCAGTGTGGGACGTGTTGCAATTTGCTTTTCAAGTGTTTCCACTTTCATTCACCCTGCCTCATTTACAGTACCTCTGCTGCTGGTTGTTATTTCCAACATTTCCAAGAATGACTTCGACAAACCCAGTATGTTTCTGAATAGGTTTCATTTACACATGTAGGAAGAGAGAGCAGTAGTGATAGCAATAGCATAGCAGCAGTAAGAAGTTGAGCTTTCCCAGTTGAGAAAAAGTGACGGTTGTGCCCATAACTTGACATGAGCATTCCTTTGGACTCATGATTCTGGCAATCTGATGAATTTAAGTCCAATATTTACTCCCCTTTTAGCTCCGTTTTGGTCTCCACCATCTCCTGAGGGAAGTATCTGGCTCTTTAGCTACTAAATGGTCCAACATGTTGATCGGCTAGTCACTAACGTTTTATGTATGCTGTTTGGTCATGTACAGTAGGTTTGTAGATCTTTTTCACTGAAAATAGCTGCCTACTACAGCTCAGCTGGATACGATACTTGTGAGAGTGAAGGTGAACCAAATATTAAAGCTGTGGGCCAGCAAACCAAAGCAATGAGCTGAAAGATGCTAAAACACTCTGTAGAGGTGAGGAGAACTGCATAATAATCACCTGACCCTGCAGGATGACCCCCACAAATGACCACTTTCTCATTACACATAGCCATCGGAACCATTGTCATTATTAAACTATTGATTATAGAACCCTATAGTTATAGCTGCTTTCTGAACATTTTAACTGGATGTCTATGTTTGGTCAGATATCCAAAGGAGGAAGAACTACATGGGATCAAAAGGCAAAATTGGCCTAAACATTCAACATAATTGCTTTTGCACAACAGTTTTAGGATGGGTATTTATTTTGTAACACAACACACCAATGTGAAAAAGGATCCCACATCAATTGTCTTTTGAAGTGAGATTAAGTTTGATGAAGATTTTTTAACATGAGAATATAAATGCACTTATTCATATTTATGCCATCAACAGCCCTAGTATGCAAACACACCTGAAAGGGCACAATCACGCATGTACACACATACATGTGGATCCCAAGGTCACCTGTGTTTGAGTATAAATGCTGCTGTGTGGAGCTCTAATGACAGATCTGTCATCGGTTTTCACTAAATGCCCTGGGTTTACCAAGGTGAGACCGCTCTGTCTGCAGAAGCCGAGCTGGGGAGAACAGAGAAAGTTGGAACAGCAGTTAGCAGTTGGAACTACCAGTGAAATTCTGGAGCAGCAAAGAAACCAGTGTTGCGTGTTTGGCATGTGCATAGAGAGCCTGTGACTCGGGTCGCTGGCCCTGTGTCCTTAAAGGCAAATTCCAGCAAAGTCATCATTTGGAAGAAAAATAACATGCTTCATGAATTCCAGAGTAGTCTACAAGATGTGTTGCTTGGCCAATCATATGCTTGTCCAATCAGCAGGAAATAATCGCAGATACGAGCCAAGCTTGTGCATACCAAACCATAATAACATGATGAGGAACTGAAAATGAAGAAACTAATTTATTTTCCCAAATGAGCCACTTGTTTTTGAAGTTCCAATTAGAAACTGTCTTACTACCTGTGGGACATCAGCAGGGACGGTGCTGAGCCAGAGCTGAGGTCCAGGACAGGAACCAGAGCCTCCAGAGTGTCACCTCAGACAGAACACACAGGAACACGAGGAGATCTTTCTCTAGAGCCCAGGAACACTGCTGACAGTGTTTAGACAACTGTTTAAGTCTCTGTTTCCCCGTTATAACTCACCATGCCTCCTCCATCCTGCACCTCCAGAGACGCGGACGGAAGATCCTGAGGTCAGTGTCAGAGACGAAGCAGTAAACACAGAGAAAAGATGCATAGACCGATTTTATTCTATTACTAGATCGTGCTGGATTATCCAATGATTATGTAAATGTCAGGAAATGTAATTTGTAAATAACATTTAAACTGACTGAGAGGAAAGTTTCCTAATACCTACTGTGCTTTAAAAAAAAAAAGAAAATATTGCAATAAGTCAAAGACATCGACAAATTATCTGATCTGAACAGAGGCAGAGATGTGTTTTTCCCACAGCAGTGCAAGATAACGTTAGTTTCGGTGAGATTAACAGAGATTTGAGGAGAGGCATTTCCTTTTTAATTAAACATTAATATCTCGGGCAAATATTCAACATAAATGATTGATCTGGTTTATCACAGTCAAACAAACACCACAGATAGCCATCTGGAACAGAGACTATCCTAAAATGCCCTTTCATAACTCTACTTATAAATAACTTTGAGTCAAATCCCTGAAAGAGACAAAAAAAGGAAGGAAAAACAACCAGAGAGTTAACATGCTCCCACTTCCAAGAATAGGCTGTGCCACAAGGTCCAGGATTGGATTTTGTGATAAGCCGGCCATATGAGCTGCATTCTCTATCTGCTCTGACCCGGCTGTATGTGAGCCGCAATAACAAAGGCGCTCAGCAGTGGGCCCCAGGGTCCGTTTACTCAGTGGTGTAATGTTTGTGCTCTCATGGCCCTCACAGCAGCCGAGCGGCTCTTATCAGGGGCCCCAGCCTAGCTCGCGACGGTCCTCTGGAAGGCTGCGGCTACACCGCACTGTATATTCTACCACTGCAAACAACCCTAGCACAAAGGCGAGAAAAAAGAGCAAAGGGCGAGGAGGTAAAGAGAAGGATGAAAAACAGAGGGATCTGATGCCTGGGGTCTTGGTTGTTTTCCATAAAGGGGCCTCCATCCCTGCTCCTCTGGAGGGAAAGAGGAGAGGAGGGTGGAGGGTTGGAGTGCATTCCTCTCTCCTCATGCCCTGAAGGGGTGTCAGCTTTGGCTGCAGAATGGGGAATGAAGGCAGGCCTAAGCCCCTGCAGACACGCAGGCCTTGGCTGGCTAATGCTCTGTTGGCCTAACAGCAAGCAAGTTAGAGGGGTCCCTGGGTCCATCACTTCTCCCCAGCCCAACGATTTGACTGACCAGGGGCTCTCTCTGGTCCATCTTTTCTCATTATACACGAACGTACTGTACCAAGCCAATCTCGATTGTGAGAATAAAAGTGTTATTCTAAGAAAAGCAAGAAAACAACGAGGGAAAAGTGTTTATAGAAAACATGTCCTGCTCTGAACTGAGCTGAACTCATTTCAGTTGTTTGGTGAGTCACAGTGCCAGTCCAGCCAGGGGAGAAAAGGACTGTACCATATTTTCCATCCTTGTTACTGCTTTTTGGGCTTTTCTTCTTGACTGGCACACAGCCAGGCATCAGGCTGGCATGGCCATTGTAATTTCCAGCTCTGTCCTTTCTCAAAACGCCTCAGAGAATAGTGCTTCATGTCACTCTTAGGCCAATTCAGTCTATTTGGAAATATCCTATCTATATATATCCATATATATAAATACCTTCCAACCACAGAAGCAAGAAAAAAAAGAATGCTTTTGTAGAAAATAATCCCAGCAGACTTTGGGTGAAATTAATCATTTTGAAGTGATGATGATGCCACTTTGAAGTAGAACAACGTCCACATTCAAAATGAAATCAAAATTTCCTCTGTAGACTTAGCTTCAGCTCTGCGATGCCAGTGACTGATTCAGAAATCTTCCCAAAACCGACCAACAAAGCTGTTCCAGCTTAGTAGAAACCATCGCACACTGTGACAAAAAGAAGCCTTCCGTCCACCGACCAGCCAACCCACCAACCCACATTTCTCTTTCTCTCATGTTCTCCCTGGTTTTCCCTAAAAACCCACAGCGAAATAGGATGCAGACCTGCAGACTGTTTTGAATTGCACCCATAAAATGGACAGACGGAGAGATGGAGCACTCTTTTTGGTCCCCATAAGTAGAGGAATGTTAAGCATATCCCTAAGAAGATTAGGGGTCTCCTTGGTATGGCACACAGCTTTCCCTCGATGTGCCAAAGGAACTGTGTAGATCAAAGCCGTCTCGGACTTCCTCGTCATTAGCCATGGCTTATCCCCAAATGCTTTCACCCTCTGATACTGACCCCCCTCATTATCCCAGCACACCCATCACTTCTGCTGGCTTTGGACACAGAGTGCAGGGCTCTGGCACAGGACGTGATCCACCTCTTAAAGACACCATTCCTCTCTTATTGAAAAAGTTACAGTCACTCAGTCAAATTCAAACGTAAACAGCACAGGCAGCAGAGGGCCGTGCACGTGTGTCGGAATTTGAGTGAACTGACATCACATACTATAGAGCCCCTGAAGGGACACAGAGAAAACAATATTTATATTGAGCCCACAAAATACTATTTATTTCCCTCGTTTTAATTAACTTGTGGCCATGAGATAAGTGTAAGCCTATATAGAGAGAACCGCTTAAAAAGAGCTTAAACAGCTGATGCGCAAAGACAGATCTCTCTCCATCGCCTTCATGATGGGATGAAAAGGCGGCAGACAGGGCTTAATGTGTAATATTTAACTTATCTCTTCTGTCATTCTCTTATTCCCCTTATTTTATGCCTCACAGCAAAGCAAGTACACATCTTGACTGTCAATAATTTACTAATGGAGCGCTTGTGACCGCTTCCTCCCCAGTGCTGAAGTGCAGACAGATATAATTCTGAATATTAAATAGCCATGTGCTTCTGAGAGCATGGCTTATTATTATTCAGAATTTCGGTCTTAAACTCCCTCTAGCTGTAAACCATAAACAGCTGTTTATCTTCTAACACCTTTCCAAACACTCTCATTCAGGGCCGAAACCCACAAACGCTGGCCCATTACTGGAAGGTGCAGTAGGCTAGCCTACTGGGCTGTCAGCTGGAGAAGCCTCTTCAGTGATGTGCTCCTGCGTTCTGGAACCACCAGAATAACCACCGGCCTACATTAACCACATAATGTCTGCAGAGCTGGGAGCGGATACTGCTCCTTGGGAACAAAATACTATCTCGTGGCCACAAGTTAATTAAAACAAGGGAACAAAATAGTATCTTGTGGCCACAAATGAATTAAAACGTGCTAACGAATTGTATCTTGTGGCCACGCAATAGCATTTCCTGGCCTCAACATACATTTTCTTTTCTCTGTGTCCCTTCCACTCTGTACACACAACAAATTTAGTGTTTTACAATTTCCATTCATTTTATGAGCAATATCTAATTCCTTTCTAGAAATAAATCATTAATAGCCTACATACAGCATTAAAATGACTAATACCAAACACACTGACTTATGGAAAAGATGTTGTGCTCAAGCAAACAGAAAAATAAAGCCTAAATGGGAAACCAGTGAAGAATTGTTTGTTTTGATATTACTGCTTATTCTTTTTCCTATTTCTCTTCCTTTGTTTACAATACTAAATGTGAATTTGTTAACATTCTTTCATTGGTCCTTTGCCATCTGGAAGCCATTAATGTCACGGGTGCGCTTGCCAAGAGGGTTATAGGCATATTTATACACTTATGGCTCCTAATGAAAACAAAGACTGGCCATCTGAGCCAAACATTTACAGTATATATTGTTTGTGAAATAGAAATACTTGCTTCAGAGGCTGTACAGGCAGAGGGGATTTGTAATTAGTATTCAGAGCAGTAACAGGAAGACTAAAATAGTATTCACCAGCTGCCACTTTGTGATCCATAAAAAACGAAGTAATAGTCTAATAGATTGCGTTGCACTCGCTTCAACCCGCCAACATCCGTCTAACCAGCCCCCTATCACTAAAGTCAATACAGCTCGATTAGGCGTGAAGGAAGCAGGTTAAGAGTGCATTTGTTCCAATGTTTATGAATACTGTAGATTATCCAGCTATAACACGGGAACAAGCCTGTCACACAGAGATGGATTTTCTCCTCAGAGTATAAAAGCATATAGTGTAGAGCAATCCAAGCGTTCAGTGTGTTTGCTCAGGGTGTGTGAGGCCCGTCGTGGCGGAGCTCGCTCGGGTTTGCCAGGAAGGCCACCTGAGTGGGAGAGAGCTTGCACACCTGTTCTCTGTTTGGTCAACAGCGCAATCGTAGCCCGGTCACACGGCACAATGCTATCGCTGCCGATCTGGAGAGCAATCCAGCGCTTATCTCTTATTGGCTCTGATTGCGGCCATTCAGGCCAATTAGGAGCTTTCCCTCCTGTTCACTGAGTTCCTGCCCTCCAGCAGCGTGGCCCAGCTGCACGGCTGCTGCAGTTCCTGGACCGCGCCGGGGCACTGAGGGAATTAAGATTAAGCAAACATCACGGGACGTCAATTCCCACATATGGATGTGTTTGTAGAAAGGAAGAAGAAGGTGGAGCAGTGGCTGCTGTGACGCTACAAACCTTGTCACACCAATTAAGTAAAACTGTTTTCACAAAAATAATGCTCCTGCTGAGTGGTTTGCACTTTTTCATGGTTGGTTGGTTTCAGTTCAATGTAAGGCTCAGAGGCAAAAAAAAAAAGGGGGAAAAAAAGGATTCTGGTTGAGAGAAGGCAGGGGGCTGGACTCGGCTGCAACGTGCCAATGCTTGCCCCACCGAAGCCCTCCTGTGTGGATGAAGAAAGCAGAATCTGACATTGACCCTCCATTCACACCGCTACCCACTCAGGAAAATGATAGAAGGGAAGGGGGAGAGAGAATTTTGAAGACACCTCAAAATACACAAACACACTTGCTATTTCTCTTGGATGGACTCACTGGTGTACGTCACCAGCTTGGCCACGTTTGACCATTGCCGTGGAGACGATTCACAGTCCAGCCATTAACACTGCGGAAGCACTGGAAATCTTGACACAAACCTGGCAACATGCGCATATTGTCCACGCACATATCCCACCTGAAAGTCCAAAATTAGACGTAGGAGAACTGAGACTGTGCCAGCATCATGCCTGCTCGTTGTGTGTGTGTGTGTGTGTGTGTGTGCAGGTGAGAATGTATGAATCAGACCAATATCTGAAAATAGGCCACTTGGCTATTTTCAGATTCATGGAATTTATGGAATCATGTTAATGATTATTTTTTGTCATATAGCTTTGTTTAAACTGTGACACTTGGTATACTCTGCTGACACATCCAATACGGTAAAGTTGGCTAAACCAAACACAAAGATGTATTAGTAAATACTATATGCTGCATGTACAGTGTCAAACAGAGTAAAACACTAGGAAAAGAAAACAAAAGTGAACATAACAGATGATCAAAAATGCTATAAGATAAAGTGTTAGTAAGATCTCAGGCACAGAATACAAGTATGGAAATAGAACATTGCCTTTACACAGGATGAAGATGTAGCACCACATAGAGGTGTTGATGAAGAGGAAGAAGATTCATCTTACTTCTCGATCTTCACCTCTGCCTGGCAGAGCTGTGCAGCATCATTCCTTGACAGCTCAGAGTGCTAACAGAGAGCTCTGGAAAAACAAGACGCTAGCCAGAGACAGAGAGGATACTGAATATGAAGAGGGGATTTAGAAAGAAAGGAGACAGAACTCTATCCAACTCCTAATAATGACTGTCTGCGCAAAGGGTATGTGTATGTGAGAACATGCACAGCAGAACAAATCTTTCAGCTTAGTGGACAGAAATCCTACCTAATGTTGGGTGTTTGTTTTCGGAGCATTTCGGTCATATAATTTTCAACATGCAACAACCCTAAAACAGTACTTTGTTTGGCATGATTTCTCCTAATATGTTTTTGACTGGAAGCAGGGGGGAAAACAGCTAGCCTGGCTCTGCTCAGAGTTCCAACATAAGGCTACCAGCACCTCTATTTAACACGTTACATCTTGTTTGCTGAACTCGCACCCATACAGAAATGTACAAACGACAGTTTGTGATTTTAGAGGGAGTTATGTGTAACCATTTTTGGTACCATGGTTCCTGTGGAGGGACCTGTAGTAAAACCGTGCTCACAGACTGTATATGGTAACCTGCGCTGTACCTGGAAATGCTGCACAGAATGGATGGATGGATGGATGGATGGAGCAAACTCTCTGAAAGAAAACAAATAAGCATATTGCCCAAAATGTTGAACTACTACTTCTCTCAGAAGCTCTCATTGTAACGACAGTGTAAATACCCTTAAATTTGTCAATATAAGGGGAATAATAAAGTGAATGTGAGGCTAAATAATGATAAAGGTTTGTGACATACTTCTTGATCAGCAGTTTCTTAACCAATGATGACAGGTTGACCTTAACAGCACACCTGATACCACTAGCAACAACAGTAAAACAAATATTCAGTATGTTGGCTGCTACAGAATACGAGGCCCTTTCCAAATGGGTCCAAAACTGTTCTTATTTTACTTTAACTCTCCCATATTTTTGTCTTCCTTTTTCTTCATGTTAGAGATTTGAACAGCTAAAACAGTCAGTCAGTCAGTCAGTCAGTCAGTCATTTTCTACCGCTTGTTCCTGTTAGGGGTTGCGGCCAGCTAAAACAGTGAGTGTTAAAAAAGTTTTGATTGACAAGGTTGTACCGTATATTTAGATCGAGTGCAGCCGTGATACTGAACCTATCACTGAAACATTTGAATGACAGGAAAGAAAAGTCCAAATCAATTAGATACATATGACTCACAGAGTGCTATGATCTGTAGAGTCATAGATCTACTCCTCTACTCATGGAAATAATTCTTGGATTGCCTTGAGAGCCAGCCAAGCCATGCCGCAGTCATTGAAAATTAAACATGCAGGGCACGGTACATATGAAAGTCTTTATGGGACCTTATAGTGTGCCTCATTCTTTGTTTCACTCACTCCTTCCCCTCGTTCTCCCTGTCTTGTCATCCTCAGGGCTGTGTAAGTTCTGTGGTTTTGGCAAGCCGGTGCAGAGATCCCAGTTGTTCCTGTTGTGGGGAGAGCGACTATTACAACCCCACGCTGCTACAGTTCACAGAACAATTATCATAATTATCATTTCACCAAATAGAGCTATGATATCCAGTGATGTGGCTGCCATGGGTTTTGAATGTCAGCTTGATATGCCTGATATGTTTCTATTTTGCAGCCTGTCTTTAATTTAGTTTCTTGAATGTATTTAGTAGTTCAGCGAAAGAACACCGTTTGTCATTTGATGAGTGGCCACTGTGAGAAATTTATGAACCAACCACTTTCTAAACTGATACACAGAAAGACATGAAAACACATTATAAAAACAACGCGTGCATTTGAGCTGTCAAATGCCAATCCTTTTTTCGACACCTGTCCCTCCGCACATCTGGCAGTGCAGGTGCTCACCAAACCCAGTCTATGCAAAGAGAAAAAATAAAGAACAGGAGAGTAATGAGCAGGAGATGAAAGCAGGAAGAGATGAGGCGTCCGCTAGTCTCCCAAGCAGAGGAAGGACAGGGAAAAAGTGAAGTCAGCAATAGTTTATATTTGGCCAATACGATGTTCACATCCTCTATCTTCATCCAGCTCCTCTTTTGTCCCAGCCACAGCGACTGTCAGAAATGGCCGTGACTCAACTGATATGTGGAGCGGTGAGCATTAGACACCAGCACGTCTGCCATCGAGAGTCAGTATGTCGCCGAGGGTGAAAGGTCACATCTGAGCATGGGGATGGGAAACTGCTGTAGCCAAAAGCAAGGGGATAAAGGAAAGACCAATGCAGGGTGGTTATGTATTCACTGGCAAAATGAGATGAGAAGCAGTGGTTAGAGAGAGAAAAAAAAAAAATGGATGGGCTTGTAAGTAGAGGTTTGGACTTTGTGTATGTTCATATTTCCACTATGATTTTTGGCCTGGAATCCGAGCCAAATCACACTTAATTCTTTGGAGCGATCAGCCTTCCTGTTTAGATAAATTCAAAAACCTCAGATTCACTTTTTATGGGGTTTTTCTATGATTAGTTGAAAATGAGCGATGCAGTCAAAGTCATGGGGTAGGCCTACAGCCATATATAAAAACACAGGAGCTTTGTATGGAGTCAAATTAAGCTCAGTGGAGTGTAAACATAAATAAACATATCATAAATGAAGTCAATTTGATACCTGAACAATGAATGTAATCCTAAAACTGTTAGCAGGAAAAATAATACCGTAGATGAAAACCATCATCTTTAAACAAAAATAAAAAGAAACTTGTGACCAAAGGTTTATGTCTATGTATCTAGCAAGTGATTGACGCACAGTCAGTGAGTTTTCGTAATGACAAAAACAACAAGAACACGCTGCAGTGGAGTCACAGCTGTCACTGTGCTGTAACTAACTGCTCTTACCAGAAACAGAACAGACTCACCTAGGTTTTCACGACGTTACACTTGATGAGGGGCTGCCAGCTCAGTAAAATTGCCAACGTTGTAACCTTAAGACCTGTGATGTTTCAAGCTAGCTGGAAAATGCTAACATAAGCTAACGTTAGCAAACAATTGGAGCCGCAGTGTTTCTTCTGAAACAACTTTTAACAGTAAACACTGGTTTCATAAATATTCTGTTTGTGGCTAACATTATTACAGTTATTCCACAATCGTCGTCTACTGTATTTTATTGTTAAAATCTGTAAACAGATGAGTAACTTTATACAGTATTAGAGCCTGCATGAAACAAACACTATTATTAACAGACTGTACAGGTCTTTATGGTAATGACAGTGATGACAAACTGCAGCCCGCATATTTAACTATTTTAATCCTCATTGACTGCATGTTGTGGCTATATAGCTGTCAGGGTTGATGGGTAAAACCTACACCATGTGTGCCTCCTGCAGTGCAATACTTATTTTGCTATATAGTTGTATGTATTGAAGGACTTGAAACCTCCTGATCACTAATGCCTTTTCTGTGTTGTATTCAGAGCTGTATAAGACGTCTGCTGCAGTGAGACCCACCAGCATCCAGCCCGTGTTGTACAGTCACGTTATGAAGTCAGTTAGATTGATGGATCACTGCTTTAAAACAAACATCTGTTGACAAGGTATCTGCAGGATTTTTCTCAACGAGTTAGCATTGCAAAGAATTCAAAACTGATTGAAACAGAGCATAATTTAGTTATAACCTGTAACAATTAAGACCTTACATCATACACGTTTTTACACTTACATTCCTGTGACCCCATAGCTGTGGCCTACACCTCTTTAGGAAAGTAAAAAATACATTGGAATGCACACACACACACGTTATTTAACATTACCCCAAATCTAACGTCACGCTCGCTACCCTCTCTCAATTCCAAGCTCTTCCCCTCACTCGCACTACATTTAACAATGCACTCTTGCATACTTGTGGCAGCTGTAAGTCCCAGTGAAGCCACATTTCCTTCATTAAGATATATTTCACTGGCACAGCATTCTGGGTGCAGCCTGTTTCAATAGGATCCCAACAGACTCAACCTGGCTCATTTATCACCATTAAAGACGTGCAAGTAGCCTGGGACAGGTGCTGAAACCTTCCTCGGATTGAGACACAAAAGACCATCACTATCAATATTTTGCACTGTGGCTGAATAGTGGACAGCAGGACCATAGAGCAGGATTATTCCTCAGGCAGTGTCATCTTTATACAGACCATAAAACTGTGGAAAATATTTTAATATTATCATATTATATTATATTATCTAGCCTACATCAGTAACTCCATTGTATCTATGCTACTGGATTCAAGTCTTCAAGTCTAATACTCTAAACATTATGAATTATGTGTAAGCATTATTTAACCAAGGTCTTTAGTTGAGTTGTTCCCCGATCCTACCCTTAAATCTTTCAAAAATGACAAGCAACCTGGCTTCCATTTAACCACTTAATTTAACCACGTAATGGTTCCTCAGTGCCACTCACTGCAATTCAATATAGATTTCTCAGTTGGTCCCCAAGAAAACAAAACTCTGACTGACATTTGTTGCCAGGAGTTGAACTCAAATCCAACTGCAGAACAATCGGATCTGGCTTTTCAAGTCTCCACGATGGCCTGTATTCGGAGGTGTGGTACAGCTCAAGGAGGAGCAGCCTGAAACAGCTAATGTGAAGAGCTCATGTCACAACTTGTGTCTTGTCTTGATTCTCATTATTCAAGCTTGGAAAAGTAATTTCACTGTTTGCTCTCTTTTCTTTTAGTTTAGTAGACCTGTTGAAAAGTCTAAACTTGCTGTAATACTCTTGGCAGACTTGGTGTGTGTATGTGTGGATATATGTATGTACATGTCAGTATATTGTGTGTATGAAGCAGTGCCTCAGGGTTACCTCATGGGCTGAATGTGAGGAATCCGCCCCCGCTTTCTCAGTAAACATGCACCCAGCGCCCTTCTTCATGCCAAACCTCACCTGGCCCAGGTGTGTACTCCCTCCCTCCCGGAGGGCCTTCAGAGAAGCTGAGCCTGCAGGCCTGCTGGGGTCGTCCAGCCAGCCAGTCCTGCTTTATAGCTCATCTCCTGGGCCTTTCTTCTCCTCCTGTCCAAGCAGCCATGTAATGAAGCCCTAATGAGCCTGTCACTCCAACTGACACTTATTCTCTTGAGACACAGCAATAGTCGGGGAAGGAGGCGAGACAGGCAGGAAACTAAAGAAAGAGAAATTCATCAGGGAAATGTAAAGATTAAAGTGAAGACAAAAACTGGAATTGTGGAGCAAGAATTGGTTAAAAAAATTTTTTTAATATCATAGAATATAAATGATTATTACAAATCAGCTAAATATACTTAAAGTATTCCAAGTAAAACTACTTGCTCTTACATATGACATTATTAGATTTTTAATACTGATGCATCAATGTATAAGCAGCATTTAATTGTTAAAATTAGCTACTCCTCAACCAGCTAATTTTAACTACTTTATATAGTAGTTGGGTGTAGTCTGTGGCTCGCATCTGTGGGTCAGGACCCCCCAAAAGATATAACTGGAGGGTCATGAGATGATTAATTGGGTGGGAAAGAAGATAAATCAAAGTCCTGGACACAAATCTAAAATCATTTTTGGAATTTTGTCAAATATTTGCTTTTTATGTGAAATATTGAAGAGTTTTGCCTCTTTGATCCTCAAACAATTGTGACAAGGAGCCCCAACCAGACCAAGGCTTCCTTTTTATAAAGGGTTACAACCCAAAAAGGTTGTGAATCACTGGTTTAACCGTTAACAATTCATTGTTATATTGATTTTGTTGCATTAATCGGAAAAGTAATTAGTAACTACACCTGTCAAATAAATAAAAAGTACAATATTTCCCCCTGCATTGTACTGGAGTGGAAGTATGAAATGGAAATAGTCAAATAAAGTAAAAGTACCTCAAAATACTAGGCAAGTACACCAACGTATAAAGATACGGTAAAGTTCTATGGCTTGTATGAGCTACATCTCTGCCACTGCGTGGAGCCAGTGAACCACAGCAGTGAGAGAAAATGTTGCAGAGAAGGGGAGGGAAGGACCGAGGAAGAAAAAAGGGGGAAGAGTGTACAGTCGTCTGGCAAAGCCAGAGATTGCCTGATTAAAAGCATGTGCTCACCCCTGATTCCCAAGCTATGACAGACAGACCGCAGCAGACACAGATACACAGACATGAACAAAGAAGCAAAGACGTATGAACTCATGCACATGCTATAGATGCACACAACTGCAGAAACACATTTGGAAATGAAATAGGTGGTGGTGGGGAACATTCACAGGTGAGGTATTCAAATGATTTGATACTGTGCCTCCAAAATGTTACACACCGAACTTACAATTTAGAATAACAAGGTATGAAATGCAGCTAAATATGTTCAGACCATTATATTTTTCTTTTACACACTGATAACACTGAGTTTTTCCATCTCTTCCTGTTTGGACGGTTAGTTAATAACAAACACAGTCTTGCGAATCGAGGGAGGACTTAAAAAAGGGGAAAGGTGTGTGCGCGTCCCATGCAAGAGCATCACTGGCCCATGACGTGAGGAACTGAAGCAAGCCAGGAGAAAGCAAACAGAAGCAGAGAGCTGAGAAGGGGCTCAAGATCCAGAAAGAACAGCGGAGAGAAAATATACACAGCACAGGCCTTCAAATAAAAAAATAATATCTCTAAAAACACAAGAGCTGGACAGCAAACTCAGCTCCAACTTGACAACACGCAGAGACTCTTTTGTTCTCTAAGTGGATGGCTGGGATGCCAAAGCTTTGAAGCTGACAACTGACGAATCCAGACCAAAGAAACACATTTGGGGGGGGAATCATGACCTTAATAAAATAAATGTATATATATATTTCTTTCTTTATTTAGACTTTGCGTGCATTTTCTGTTTTATTGTGATCTTTCACCATGCGTTTGCTGTGGCCTGGCTTTGGAATATTAAATATTTATCCAATCCTTGGAACACATTATTCAGTCTTTTCTCACTGGTGTGGGTTTCAAAAGCACACATG
Source organism: Coreoperca whiteheadi (assembly GCA_011952105.1). Lineage (NCBI taxonomy): Eukaryota > Metazoa > Chordata > Actinopteri > Centrarchiformes > Sinipercidae > Coreoperca > Coreoperca whiteheadi. The sequence goes on from CM022471.1 coordinate 20,361,869, forward strand.
CTGACTAGTTTACCTCTAACAAAACATTTTCAAGGGAGGTTGGGGGGGGGGGGTGGTGGTATGAGTGTAAAAATGCATCAATCTTTGTGTGTCAGCGCTGCCTTGGCACAGTGGGAATTTCAAATGGCACGAAGCATTAGCCAGCAGCAAACGCAAGAGCAGTGTTCACATAGGCAATGTTGGCTGGTGAGTACCCAGAACAAGTGGTCACGTCTGGAGCTGCTGTGTTTGTCTGGTTCCCCTTCTTATCTTGTGTTTATCTGGCTCTCAGAACCCGCTGTCAACAGTCACAGAGCCCATTTCAGATCCCCCAACACAACGTATTTATGTTAGCTTTGATTAATAGCCTGTGCATTTGCAATGAGACACACATATTGTTTGAGTAGTGGAAAAGGAAGACTTGTTTAATTTGAAAAGGAGCTTAATCCATTCCCACTCCTCTTGTGACATTTCAGTCGCGCACCACATGAACAGTAGAGGAGGCCAAGGAGTGCAGCCTGCATGATACGTTTGCAAACAAGCCCAGCTGTGTAGTGTATAGATCCTAAGACTCTTTAAACCCTCACGTCGCTGTTCATTCGTCAAAATTTACATGGAAACAGATTAGACATGCATTTCTGAGAGCTGGTTTCCAATATCGGGGAGGATGTTTTTTTCCAAAACCTTATTTTTCCCGCAACTGGAGCAAAATACTGTGAGTCTCTGGTTGTTTTGAGCACACTGTAATTATGAAATGTTTCTCTGTGATGCATTAAGAAGATTCGTTTTTCACTACTGCAACATGTGTTGTAAGCACATAAAACAAATACAAAGTATATTTATATCTATTTATGGTTGATTCCTTACTTTTCCTTTACCAGTAAAGACTTAAAAATAAACCAGAAAGTGATTTTATTGGCATGGTGAAGCAAAGTTTGAAATCACAACAGTCCATTTCAACAAGAGCCATTCCTGTTCAAAAACCTTGCTCAATCCCTTATGTAAACCCATCATTCCCACAATTATGTTGCACCATGATGGCTGGGCTCACCTGTCCCAGCATGAAATGTGCAGAGAACAGCGTATGCCAGTAAATAATGTGCTTTGGGGTTGCTATAAATATTTTACCAATACACTGTGTTACTATGGCTTTGAGCAAGTAGCTACCAGAAGCGTACAGTAAAATTAATTGCCAGGTAGAGCTGATACTGTAGGGCGTACCATGCTTCAACATGCCAGGTAAAAGAGCAAAAGCCTCCAACACACTGTTGCATAAGATAATTCTCAGTTATCATTCCTGCTGCAGCGTCGGCTGTGTGGCTGCACTGGTCAGTGAAGCTGCACACTGCACACATGGCTGCTTCGCATTATGGTATTCCCTCAATCCCCATTGTGAAATTTGTTATCTATCATGTGACTGCCTGGGTTCCATTAAAGCTCACACTCCCCTTCCTCTTTACCTCCTTCTCTGATGGGGCTGACGCAGGATGGTGACAGATGGAGTTTCACCCCAAGATCTGGAATGATGTTTATTTGTGCAGCGGCGGGCTCAGCGGGAGTCTGCCCTTTCTTTTTTAGCGCCCCCCAGTATATAAGAGTAGCTGCATGTGTGTCTTTCTAAGTGACCCAAATTCCCTATATGTGCAGGCATCCATCCCTGTGTTTCCACTGCATGTGATATCTATGAACAGTGAGTTAAAAGCTGATCAAACGCATTAAAAAGACGTCAGCATATAGCCCAGCCTTATCTGTGCATGGAGCTCAGCGGAGTCATACAGTAGGTATGTAGTAATGCACATTTATGATAACCCACACAGCAGAACTGCTATCACATGATAAGGTGAGGGATTGTGAGAGACAAGAAAGAGTCTGTCAAACATATCACCAAATAGATAACCCTAGCTCTCAGCTAGACCTTCATCATTCACTTTGACTATTTATCACCCTCCACGCCACCCCTGTTGCCCTCCCTTTGCTGCCTTTGCTCTCCATCTCCCTCCTCCTCCAGCTCTCAGTTGGGGGTGACCACTCCGTGGGACCAGAGCTCTATCAAGAGACCCTGGTTCGACACTGCTCTGTTCACGGTGTCAGGGTGATGGAGATGGGTTATCAGCCCAAACACCTCTCTTTTCTTCCCCTCCTCCAGAGAAAAAGCCTGGGAAAGGAGTGAGGCTGGAGGGATAGAGTTGTTACCCTGGTTTGAATAAAGCTGGGCTGTTAGCCTGATGGAGAATGGCCTGCTTCTCGGTGAAAGCAGCTGTCAAAGTGTGAGAGTGAGACAGGGTCGAACATTGGTATCAGTCAAATGCCGTGTGAGAAGCTCTTTTACAGTGATGTATCGTGCTTGTTCATTATGGCATTAGTAGACTTTAAAAGGGTCTTTAAAGCACACTCATCCATCTGATGACAGTTACATATCTCAGACTTGCTCTGACAAATGTTGGGATTATAGCATTTCATGATAAAATACTTTTTCACACAGATCATGGTTGCAACACTCTCCTTGGAGCATAAAAGAAGACATATTGCAAGTTGTGAAATGCAAGCGACCTCAGAGAAAAAGTGAAATACTACATCACTAATAGTTTCAATTGACAGCATATGCTTTTCTGTTGAGGAAAAGATGAGAAGAACAATGTTTCAGTGTTTCTGAACTGTTTCTGAATTCTGAGTAATTTGTTTTTTTTTTGTCAGCTCGCTCAACACATAAGGGTCATGGCTGTACTCACGAAAAGCAAAAGTGAAGTCCAAGAACAGCCACCTCTTAATGTTTACACACACACACACACACACACACAAATGTCACCCAGCTGTGAAAAGAAGCCAAAATACACTTAACTAATCTGCTTGATCTAGCAATTTATCGACAATGAACATTTCGAAAGGGTTGAAACTTGAGCCGCATGCGTCTCCTAAACCATGGCCAATGCAATTTCCACTGGCAGGCAGGGGGAGTTATGGTGACGGGGGTCTAACCAGTGGATGGAGCTTTATTGGTCGCATTCTCCGCTGCATAAAACTAATTCACCCTTGATGACAACCCATGGCGAAGGGGCGAAAGACGAGATGCATTCTTGTTTCCCCCCCCCCCCCCCCCAACTACCTCCTTTATTAGCTAGCCTTTCTGTGACAGAGCTATTCATTCTCTGCCCTGCTCTACCCCTTCTCTCTGACACACACTACGCACATGCCCTCTTTCCCCCACCCACACACTTCTGCACACACCAACCAACGCAAACATGTTATATTGCCGGCTGGGAATTTATATCGCTTTCATAGTGAAAAAGCAACTACCCCTCAGTCTGTGCACAGGGCTCCATCGCTCAAGTGCACAGTCTGCCCTTTATGGCTCCACAGTAGTGAGGCCCCTCACATACACTGGGCTCAGAATACACTCAAAGCCGGGACACATGCAGGGAATTACAACAGGGCAGTCCTGAGTTAGGTCTACACATGTGAAAAAAAGGCTGCTTTATCTGGTTTTCCTGTATATTAATGAATGAACAGGCAGGAGAATGAGGATTCTGAGCAAGAAGACAGCAGGACATTTGTCTTGGTTAAGTAATTTATTCATCCCGTCTGGTGCAATAACTTATCAGAGTTCAAAGCTAAACAGCCTGTCATTAGTTACCTCTACTTGCCATCACTTACACTCTTGATAGCACCGTAACTCTTCGGGAAAGTATAAGAATAAGAAGAATAAAAACAAAGAGATAGCATGGCTAGGCCACACCAAGAGTGTCACTTTCAGTAACACCTTGTCTAGTCCTACCACTGAAGCTCCATCTCTCCCAGGGTCGATCTGAAGGCCAGGAATGTGACCCGCGTCAGATCTCCCAGGGCTACAATGAGCTCCACATTGTGCTGAGGTTAGGTACCCACAGGTCCAGCTGGGCTTTACTAGCAGTCTTGCCTCCAACAGCTCTGCAGGCCTATCAAGTTACCCTGATTTTGGGTCAGCGAAGTCCTCCTGGTTCCACTTAGAGCCCTGTTTCATTATTTCAGATTTATCACTGCCATGTTTGCCGGTTGCCATGTTTTTCCGCCATACATCCCCAAGAGTAATTCATAGCATTTAATAATGCACAAACCAAGACATTTTAAGGGACTGCATGTTGGAGTTGTTTCCAGGCTGGAGGGATTAGGGGCTCTCCAGGGGCCGCTGGGTAAAGCGGTGAAGTGTTGCCCAGAGAAGAGAGAGGCCCGTCCCAGTGGACTGAACATTACTGGATATGTACAGAGTCATTGCAGAGCCTAAAGTTTCGGCCTGACAGCCACCCACACCCTCCTCCCAGCATGACATTGTACAAGGCAGACCAAGTCCCAGAGGAGGGCAACATGGCAAAGTAGTGTCATGGATGATTTCCAAATCTTTACAAATCTCTCATGCTATTTGCCCTCTATTGTTTACCTTACTGAGGCAGAACATCATTATTATCTCATCTGCTGTTGATTCTGAAACAATGAAACAATTGATAAATGTGAAGAATATAACCTCACAAGGTTGTCATGATAAATTTAAACTGCTTGGGACACAGATAAACATCAGTGAGAGAAAAAATGGGAGCTATTTCACCACTCACTACATCTATGCAACAGTAGGACTTTGCATCTAATCTCTCAGGGGCCTCTAGGGGCCATTTAAATGTTGTGTTCTTGTGCCGGAAGCTCTGTGGTGGGGGTGTGGGGACAGGAGACTTGGAACTGGGATGGAGCAAGAAGGGGAAGAAAGCTGGGATTCATCCCCCATTACCATAATGGAATTACCGCGGCGAACAAAGCAGGCATTAGTGCGCCCACGGTGGCATTTGGAGAAGATCCATCTCTCTTTCCTCTCAGGGCTGGCCCTTGCTGCTTAAAGAAAAAGAAAATCTACCCTTTGTTCCCCCTTTCATGAGCCTTGCCAGACTGCAACAAGGGGCTCAACGGATACACAGACCTGCTCAAACACACACAGCATGCTTCTTGCACATCCTTGTGTGTAATGTGCGCCTGCATGTGCGCACTCACGGCTGGCCGGTGCCTTAGCGTTCAGCAGACAGCTTGACCTGCCCATCAGAAGGGATTACATCTACATAACTCCAACAAAACACTGTCAGCACCCTGCCCCTCCCTCATCCACCCTTCTTCCGTCCACTTCTTCTGTCATCCTGCTTTTCTCCTCTCTCTCTGTCTCCTCATCAGTTTAACCTTTCAGTCCTTCCCTCCTTCCTCTCTTCTCCCTGTCTATTTTGACTTCCGTCTAGTCTGATGTAATACATTTCCAGTATGCCAGCGTTTCTCCCAGCGGTGTTGCATCAAATATCCCTCAAAGTCCCATGAAAGAGATCAAGCAGGAGTGTCAGTGACCTCCAAATATTCATCACAAGTGTAAACTTGGCATACCTTAGAGGAGGTTTCCCTGCACAGAGAGCTACAGGATCAGCAGCTATAAGGAATAGCTGCTACGCTGATTCCCAGATTAGGCAACATGCAGCAGTGCTGGTGTCAGATTGTCTCGGTGATAGAGGGAACGTGGCGCCGTCATGCACAAACAGTGAGCTGTTATGAAATAGACCTGCAACTTTTGGTTGGCTGTCTCACTGCATCACCCACCAACACACACCTCAGGCAACGAGACGCACGCAGCAGAATGTGACAATGGGATTCAGACAAAGATTCTGGAAAAAGAAAAATCACATGTTTGAACTGAGTGAATTAATGAGATAAATTAAACAATGGTTTGCTTAAAAGGATGCAGCATTGTTATGAATTGGGATGATGCTGCTTGCTTGCTGCAGAATAGATAAGTAGTTTGAATAGGATCATTAAGCTGATCCATTTTGTCATCTTAATTAGTTGCATCTACAGTACAAGCTATTCTAATTTCTGATCTATATAGAGTACATCTGGAAACTAGTCAGGGGAATCTTAAATCCCCAAACCCTAAATTAGATGTTGGGCTTAAGGAGGAAGAAACTCACTACCAGACACATCACGCATCTGTTGTCCAGACCTCTGCCGCCTCCTAGTGGAATCATAATAAAGCTATCAGTCTTATACCAAGGTACAGTATACACTGTGTTTACAGTCCCATACTTTGGCAGTTGGTGTACAAACCATGAATGAACTGTACCATTTTTGAATAACAGGAAAGACATAAATTGTGCACTCACATATGTTAATCAAACTACAAGTTGTAGTTTGTACTGCCGATTTCAAAATTTAAAAAAGAAAGAGTTAGTGAATGTGGTTTGCTGAGGATTTTCTGCTTGATTTGTCTTTGTCTTGCTGTCACTGAAACTGTGACACCTCTGTCCACATTTTTTACTTGCAGCAGCAGTAAACAACCCTTCATTTCTGTGGGATGTTGCATTGTGGGACATCAGTGTCCATCAACGCCACACTCAAAAATCCGTTTGTCATTCTTTTAGTCTGAAGGTATTATATAGGCCTACTCAAGACACGGTTAGAAATCCAAGAGTAAAAATGGGACAGATTGCTTGTCTCAACTGAACACAGTCAGGGACTGCAGCCATGAAACAAAGCTTATGGCATTGTACCCTATGCTGTAGATATGACTATTCTGTGATTGATGGCCATCTCAACTTAACAGCGCAGTGGATGTTTTCCTTTGAAACCTACAAGAGAAAGACTGAGCCCGGAGCCGATTCTCTCTTGGCAGCGTAGCACGTGCTTATCCCCGGGAGTGAAGGCCTGCACGGGCCGCAGCAAAACAACCCAACGCTTCTGAGCCTCCAGCGTCCCCCGCGGCCCCGCTCTCAGACACAGGCCCAGTGTGTCCGGTCGGACTACTCAGAGAGGAAACACACGTACTCCGCTTGACTAGAAACAAAAACACGCAGCTCGGCGAGAGACCCAAACACGGCAGGATATTCTCGCTGCACTCACAGGAAAGAGGCCGGGCCAGTACAACTGGGATCACTCTGTACATTCAGACGCCGAGCACATATTCATGGACACACAGGCACAGCTTCAGATAAACACTCATATGCACATATACACAACCAACAATACAGGAAATGGGTCAGCTGCAGCACAGGTATCCTTTACATCCTCCACTGGCTCCCACTGTCCGCCGATGAAAGGGAATACCCCCGCCTCTGCTGCCCTGGGCCCGGCTGGCTGGGCGTACAGCGGCTTATAAGAGGCCATTTCCTTCACAATCATCCCTGCCTTCCCCTGCCGTAATCTCCCAAAGGACAGTGGCAATTAGCCCGGGGTGGGCCTCACTGTAGTAGGGGCATCTGTGGCATCTCTATTACCTCATGGCCTGCCATTGAAAAACATTTTGGGATCAGCCAGAGGCATTGCTTGGATATCTGGGTCCTCTCGTGTCTGCATATAATAGACCTGGCTTAACTTTTTCTCTTCTCTAATATGTGTGCGGTTTAGTTAAGTATTTGTCCATTAGGCCTCTTCTTTCTTCATCTCTCACCACTTTGTTGTTTAGTTGCTATTAATTCGCTTCACAGTCATTAATTGGATCTCTCTGCGGTGTCTATTTGTTATTTAAACATAAAAACACACACAGTCACCAGAGGGTCTGGATGTGGTTTAAGATTTGTCAACATGAGTTGGGGAAGAGATCTTTCAGTGGTGTCTTTCTGGCTTGTTGACATAGCAGTGAGGAGTTCCTATTGTACGTGGCATTAATATCATCAGAAACTCCCAGTCTGGATTGTTCCCTCAATGCAAGTGTCAAACTAATGAAGTCTGCACGTCCCACTGTCTGTCTGAAGTCTTAACCTTGTTAGCAAATCATTAGTCTCTTTCTCACACACACAGTCCTGAGGATTAGTAGTGTCAAATCATGTAAAAGCCTGTGCAGGAGCTGCACACCACCATGCAGTAACTGACAGAGGCAGCACCACGATCCTGACACAATGCACTCATTGATTCCTCTTTGCTTTTGTAAATAACAGCCCTGGCCGCAACATGCACGCGTGGAAGCCACAAAAGAGCTGTTTTAGAGATAGCAGGAGCGTTTTAAAAGATTATCCTGTCCGCAAGTCATTATTCAGTTTGTCATCGGGTGGTAATGTTCCAGAGATCCTGTTGTTCCCCTATGCTGCCCCTTCCTAGCCTCTTGCCCTCGTTTTACTCTTTCGCGCTCATGCCTTTCTTAAATGGGAGCAGTGTGTGGTGTTGTGGCGAGGTGAGGCCACGGTCCGCTGAACACTGTGACATTCATCTAAATGGAATCAGATAAAGCTGGGGGCATGAATATCTTCAACATAAACATCACCTGGAGGCCCCAGCAGGGGCCCAGGCGCTGCTGGGAAGCCAACCAGAGTCTGAAAACAGTAGGTGGAACAGTGCGCTCAACCAACAGAAGAGGCTGAAAGGAGGGAGGGAAACCATTTCTACCCAACCCGAGGAGTGGCTGGCTGCAGAGATCAGATGAGATCAGGCCTGTGGGTTCCTTCCACACCAGGCGATACCCCCCAGATGTGGGCAAGGGGAGGTGATGTGGGAGGTGAGAGTGATTGTGTGAGAGGAACGGATATGACCGAACATGTGTAGATCAGGTACCCGTGGAGTAGACTGGGAGTGAAAAAAACTCTTGATAACAGTGTGGAGAAAGGTGAGAAAAATGAGTCGCAATTACAGTGATGTGGAGAAGACAATTTGGCTTTAAGGATGAGAAACATCAAGCAGGATGGAGTTAAAAACACAAAGGAAAGCATGTAAATGTAATGCTAGTCTGCCTTATTTTCAACACAGGTCAAAAGGACAAGAGTGAAACAGCAATCAACGTACCTCCTCATAAATGCAGCAGCCACTCAACCCAAAAATAATTCCACTACCTGGGGTGTGAGCGGCCTAAAGAATGCTCCAGAATGTCTGGGGAGGGTGTTGAGAAAACAGTGGAAGGGGGGATAATTACAGAGAAAATGAGGGATGAACTCAGTGGTAACCCTCAGCGAGGAGGGGAAAAAGCTAACCGGAAAACATCTCACACAAACGCAAAGTAAGACACAGTGGGTTTTCTGGAAATTGGGCGAGCAGGCATGGACCTGCCCATCCTGGATAAAGCTATCTGTCAGCACCAGAGGAGAACATGCTCATGGGAACTGGATGACCGGCTGTACTTCACTGTTTTACCCCACACAGACTGTGCAGTATTGGCTCTGCCGCTGCTCGCTGCACACAGAGGCCTGGTTCGACGGCTACTACTTATACAGATGATTGAGCATGCATAACAGCAAGAGTACCGTATACGATTGATTTGGAGCCGACTGTTAGTTCTCGCCGTAGCCCGAAAAAAGTGAAGGCCCGTGATTTCCATCTGTGGTCCTCACAGCTCTGGATCCAAACACACTTAATCTTATGTTTCAATCACTACTTTGAATCTTATTTCAGGAGGCGGGTACTGAGAGGTGAAAGCCAAGCAGCAGATGGAAACAAGACTTCCAGGAAATTAGTGGAGAACATGAGTTGGCATGGTGTCTGCCTGTTTTCTTTAGGTGAAAGAAAAGCAGGGACAGACAGAAGAAAGGGGGGTACAGTACATATAATGGAAAAGGGAAGTGACAAGTGAGGATGGCTGGATGGGAGTTGTTATCAGAGCCATTTGGCTAGCTGGGTGGTAGCCTAAAGTATAAGAAGTGGGACAGAATAGAAATCCTGTAGCGAGGCCCTGCATACTGATGACTTGGCTGTAACGGCTGGATCGGCTCTCCGGCAGTTATTCATTAAGCCATTAAAGGAACACAATCAAGTCAATTGTGTGGCCTTCTGTTTCAGACTGTTTTTCTTCTTCTTTGTGCTCTTCTTTTTGCAGGAGAGAGAGAGAGAAGAAACAGAATACACGTCAATGAATAAATCTGAGGCGAAGAAAGGAGTGAAAACCGTTAGACCTGGGCAGCGAGCTGAAGCCAGCTGTTGGCCCTCCTTCTGAGCAGAAAATAAGTAATTAATTGCGGAAGCGACTCATGCAGGAACTAATTCCCTGGTAAGGCAGTCTGATAAATGAATGGACATTCAAATTCAATCTACCTATTAAAAGGAGGATGATTGCAAAGAGCGCTTGATATAACGGGTCTTTTCTTACAAAGTGCCTACCATGCAACTACATAGGAAGGGATCTCTGTCGGTCTGTACTTAGATATTATCGACAAGTATTCATCCGACAGGCTTCACCCTTGGCGGATGCATTGCTGAGGATCCGAGGGAGCAGTGTCGAGTGTGAAGTCGATTGGATGAGCGGTTATCGACAACGCTGCAAGCAGCACATCCGGGGGACCAGCAATCGGCCCGCTCCAAAACGGGCACGGCGGGCACTGCAGTGGTTATAATAAAAGAGCCACAGCCACTTTGCCTCATATGGAGGGGTCACAGCGCCCTCTTCTGTCAACATCTTTAGACAAACACACTGAAAATATAGAGTTAACAATATTGATTTTATTGCCATCCATATGTACATATATTCTCTTCTCTTGCAATATTTATATAGCTTAAAGCATTAGGATCACTGTGTAAACAATGATCAGAGAACAATGAAAAAAGGCTTAAACTTAGGTTATTTCATGTAAGTGCAAAGAAACGCAGCGAGTGTTAATCAAACTAGTGCCTTATCATAAAGAGGCAATACAGTACATGTTGCTTCCACAATACTGCATGGCATGGCTTGAAGGAAGATACACAGCATCACTTAAACTACAGCTGATTATCTGCTGGGTTGCGTGACTCTATGCTGGCTCTCTATGAGATCCTACAGTAATGCCAGTGGAGCTATGGGAAATGGATCTACGGGAACAACATGTAGTCCCTTAAAATAGGCCTGGGTTGCCATAGTGACACTGCCTGGGGTTAACTGTAACACAGAGGAGATACAGCACTGACGTGTTTATGAAACTCAACAACACACTAAAGAGGTGCTGTGGATGAAGTGACTGTCTCACTTCAGGACAACCAAACACGATACGAGGCAATTAAACACACACACAATCACTAAGGTCAATGCTTTGCCATACAGAGGATTTTCATGATCAGTGGATATTTGCTGTGTACAGACAGGCAAACGCAGAGCAGAGGAGATATGGCAGCAGGGCTAAACCATTTCCTAAACCGTATCCCAGGCTTTGTGATTGTGATGAGCAACAGTGGGAGCAGCACAGATTACTGTTTGTGTGTAAATGATCCATCAGAGGTCTGATTAAAATGAGTGACGACACATTTTGACAGCTCTTCTTGTAATAAACACACCAGAGAACAACCTCTTTACACACACATCAAATAATACAGAGAGCAAAGTATCATCTCAAGTCTTCATAAAAGTAGAAAAATTAAAACATTTCATTTGGATTAATGGAATGGATTAGCATCTATTTTACTGAACTGAATTCTACACAAGCTGGTCTCACACAGGTGGCAGTGGTGAGATTCTTCTCCCTTCTGTGTGCAGGGAGATAATATTCTAATAAGTGTCTAATAAGTGCAGGGAGGCCTGGCTAACTAATTTTACTGCCATCCAACAGTTAAGCTGCAGAGGCTTGTGCAGTAGCAAGCTTTGGTCAGTCACTTATACAGCACCACCTGCTGTGGATAAAAAGTCCAGTCTGTTATGTATCAGTCTAGAGCAATATTTGTGTCTCTGTTACAGCGAGGGCAGAGTTATCATTCAGATAATGTGGTGTTTTTTGGTTAAATCAAGAGTGCAAAACCCACCTAATTTTGGAATTCAGGCATGGTAATAAACGAAGGGGGAATTCTATGATGGCAGCACATTTTCAAAATGAAATACGGGACGTATTATTTTGGGATAAATTCATTCTGCGCATTTAATCTCAGCAGCAAAAAGGCTAATTAAATCTGCAGAGCTACAACAGTACTTTGATGTTATTAATACAGGCACACAAAATAAAGCTTAACAAGCAACCTTAAAAAAATTTTTTTCAAAAAATCGAATGAGTTCAATTTATTAACCAACAAAACACAGACCAAAAACAACAATCTGTACTACCTCATTTGTCGGGGGAATCAGGACAAAAGTGCGGGGCTGTTACATGCACACAAACACACACTGGTCATATCAAACATTAAGAACTCAGACTCATTAAAGTCACAGACACGGGCACTCCAGTGACGGAAACTTCTCATATCTCCTCTCTTCTCACGATGTGGACATGATCATCTTACTTCCCCTGGATGCCGACACAATGTTAATTCACAATAGTTACGTTACTGAAGTTTGATTGAATGGCCGACCCTTGATTTGCACCAAAGAGTACGTCATCCGTTCTCTTTCAAACCTCCTGTCTTTGAGGTCACTCGGTGCGCTCCTGGCCCAGCTCGACTTCCTCTTTGCCAAGAATGGTTTCTGGCACGCCTCCCTCTCCCTGGAACAGCTCTTCCATCAGCTGCTCCCCGGCACTGCCGGCCCGGGATGCCCACAGAGCAGCGCCCTCCCTCAGGCCCAGTGAGCGTAGCAGCCGTGCATAGTCCAAAAATGCAGCCTCGATAAGTTTATGTGCACACGCAGGTCAAGGAGAAGTCTTAACATTTGATGGGACATACAAACACAGTAAGCCGATGAAAGCTGTCATCACTCAAAAATATGCTTTCATTTAACGTCCCATTCTTTAACTGTCAGTGCAGAGTGACTCGAAGCTACTGCTGAGTAGATTACTACAGCCTAAAAATCAAACTCTGCAACACATAATCACTTTTAAAAGTGGTAACCAAGTCGATCCAATGAAGTTGACTGGAGGCACATTTATTTAACATGATTAACATCAGCATCATGTCCGCATACAAGCTTTTGTGACAAATTAAAATGAAGAAACATGAATTCCATACAGGGCACGTAAGGTCCCTGAACGGTTTGGTGAGTAAAAAATTATGAGGATTATATACAGTGATGTTTTAGTCACCAGATCTTAGTCACTCTGAGCATTATTTTCCTGATGACGCAATGCCAGCAGTACCGTACACATTCAGTTGCAATGACATATTTGGCAGTGGCCTATTTTTTTGTGCTTGTGTGGTATATTCCTGGCTTCAAATGAACCTGCTTGCATCGAGGTGAGAGGAGTGGCACAGCTGAGGCTGTATTCATGGATTAGGCAGCGTAGTTACATTTTTGTACTCAATTTTGCATGTATCTGTGTTTTCCCCACTCAGAAAACCTTTTAATGCAAACATTATTAGTGGTCAACCAGACATCTTCAGAATCACAACATTTAAATAAATGAGGGTAGGCTACATACTAGAAACACTTTTCAGAATGACGCATTTAACGCAACTATTAGATAAAATACAAACTGCAGCCTCCCAAGGACTATAACGTTAAATCAACACCTCTCAACATAAACTGGCCAGTTTATGTTCATGTCCATGGATGTTATAACTTTGATGAAGGGTGGATTTGTTGCAGCACCGTTGTACTGACTGCACTAGTTTTAGCTAGGCCAAACCAATGTATTCACGCACCTGTATTTCTACAAAAGTACATGTGCAACAAAACAAGACATGTCTGAAAGCGAGATATTTCTACCCTCTTGAAAGATACAGTGGCTTGCAAAAGTATTCATACCCCTAGAACCTTTCCACATGTTTTCACATTCCAACCAAAAATGTAAAAGTGTTTTATTGGGTTTCCATGTGATAGACCAACACAAAGTGGCGCATAATTGTGATGTGGAAGGAAAATGATATGTGGTTTAAAAGGTTTTTACAAATAAAAATCTGGGCGTGCAAAAGTATTCAGTCGCCTTTACTCTGACACCCATGAATAAAATCCAGTGCAACCAATTGCCTTCAGAAGTCATCTAATGAAATCGAGATAAAATTTAGTTCACCTGTGTGTAATCTAAGCTCAGTATAAATACAGCCGTTTTGTGACGGCCTCAGAGCTTTGTATGAGAACATTAGTGAACAAACAGAGCCATGAAGCCCAAGGAACACACCAAATAGGTCAGGGATAACGGTGTGGAGAAGTTGCAAGTTGCAAGGAGAGCATTGATCAGAGAAGCAGCCAAGGGGCCCGTGGTCACTCTGGAGGAGCGGCAGAGATCCACAGCTCAGGTGGCAGAATCTGTCCACAGAACAACTATCAGTCCACAAATCTGGCCTTTATGGAGGAGTGGCAAGAAGAAAGCCATTGTTGAAAAAAAAAAAAAAAAAAAAAGCCATAAGGAGTCCCGTACGCAGTTTGCCAAAAGCCATGTGGGGGCCACAGCAAACATGTGGAAGAAGGCGCACTGGTCAGATTTGATGGCCTAAAAGCAAGACGCTATGTGTGGAGGAAAACTAAGACTGCACATCGCCCAGAAAACACCATCCCCACCGTGAAACATGGGGGCTGGCAGCACCATGCTGTGGTAATGATTTTCTTCAGCAGGGACAGGGAAGCTGGTCAGAGTGGATGGAAAGATGGATGGAGCCAAATACAGGGCAATCTTGGAAGAAAACCTGTAAATCAGCAAAAGATTTGAGACTGGGGAGGAGGTTCCCCTTCCAGCAGGACGATGACCCTAAACACACAGCCAGAGCTACAACGGAATGGTTCAGATCAAATTCATGTGCTAGACTGGCCCAGTCAAAGTCCAGACCTAAATCCCATAGAGAATCTGTGGAAAGACTTGAAAATTGCTGTTCACAGACGCTCTCCATCCAATCTGACTGAGTTTAAACTATTTTCTCTAGATGTGCAAAGCTGGAGGAGACATACCTCAAAAGACTTGAGGCTGTAATTGCAGTGAAAGTTGGTTCTACAAAGTATTGACTCAGGGGGGCTGAATACTCTTGCACGCCACGCTTTTCATATTTTTATTTGTGCAAAATTTTGAAAACCATGTATCATTTTCTTTCCACTTCGCAATTATGCGCCACTTTGTGTTGGTCTATCACATCAAATCCCAATAAAACACATTTACATTTGTGGTTGTAACATAAAACAAGGTGGAAAAGTTCAAGTGGTATGAATACTTTTGCAAGCCACTGTACCTTAGCCCTGCGCAGGCTTGGTCTGCTCCTGCTCTGGTCTCCATAAATCTTAAATTACTTAGTGGCTACAAGCCAGCTCTGACCAGTGAACAAACAAAAGGGGATGTCTTCAATTCAGTGTACCCACAATAATTATACATTTCTCTTTCTTTTTTTTTTTCCGTTGTCTTTTTTGTGTTTACCGTGTGGGGCTACAAAACGATGACTATATACTATCTAAACACATTTTCAATGTTATTTTCAAAAAAATGTGGCTGATAAAAAAGACTGGGTAAAACATTTCTCACCCTTTTGAGGAATCAACAAGATCATCTTAGTTGTGTCGTAGCAACAGTGGGGCACCAGGCCTGACAGGAAACATATTTACAAATGAGACAATGTGATATTGGCTGTTGGGAACATGTGAAATGTAGCACGATGACGTTCACTGAGGAAAGGCTCTCTGCTAGCGAGTGCACGTCTGTATTAGCGCTGGACAGAGTTAGCAGCGGAGCTAACTGTGGTTAAAAACGGCCCTCAGAGTGCAGTAATGGGTTTTCAAAAAGGATATTGGAAGAGTCGTTGGCCTCCATCACTCCGTACTTCAGACAGGCTTCGATGAAGAGGGCGGCGCGATCAAAGTACCTCATGCTGCCCAGGAGATATAAGGAGGAAGAGAAAGACACCGGTAGAAGGACAAGGTGAGAGCTATTGTCGGAAACCAGCATCATCCCCACCCCGTGATCCTAAAGCATACATCAACCCTGTCATCCTGATGCCACTTGAGCGTTTGCCCCCTGAGGCATCTCAGAACACGAGGCGTCAAGGAGGAGGACAAGCAGACATAGAGCAGATCGATGCTGAGGTAAAAGACATGGGGTCAGGGCGTACAATACACTGTGGAAGTGTCCTTCAATGTATTCAGGGAGAAAAAGGAGAAGAAGAAACTGATAAAGACTAAAGGGTTTATTATTTGTGGCTGAAAGTAGAGGGAAGCAAAGGAGAGGAAGGTCAAGCAGACAAAAGTCACAGCATAAATATATTTTATGAAATTGCATTGTAAAGAGTTGAAGATAAAAGGGAATCTCAATTAAGAAAATACATTGTGAGACTGGATATTTGCATGTATCTATTTCTGTGAATGAAATTAATACAAGATCAGAGAACACAGTAAATCACAGGACGATGGATTGTCAATCTAAAATTCTATACTTTTCAGTCTTAAGACAATGCCAAACTCTCGCACATTTTTTAAAGTCTAGATATATACAGTAAGCTCTTACCAGCATCAAGCCTGGTTCTTACCTGTGGAGCATCTCTCCCACTTTGTAAAAGCAGCCCAGGCAAAGCAGCACCAGGATGGCTTTGGACTTCTGGTTGACCTGCGGGGAGCACAGGTGCTCTGCCCAGCGCTTCAGCACATCTGAGCTCTCCGCTGGGCTCAGACGCACCTGGAAACACACACAACATGCAAGGCACTGAACTTCCAGCTGCGTCAAAGGCGTTTCCTTAGTGACAAATTGCACGTACAGTGTAAGAACATGGTAGTGTTGGGCAGCTCTGAACGTAATAGTAAAGCTAACAAGAATAATTTTACAATTACATTTTTAATATCTTCTTACAATTAGCAATAGAAAAGATTTTTTTTTAAAAATCAAGCGTACACATAGAGTATGTACACACTTAACATCTACCCACCGCTCACATGCCCACACACTCACAAACTATCCAAACATTACACAGTATCTGATCTTTTCCAGTATCATTCCTGTTGATGGACGCCGTCATGCTGTGTTACCTTAGCCAGCCAGGCGGCGCGGTTCCACTCCCCGTAGGTCTGCAAGTAGCGGCAAGCATCCGCTGCCTTGTCAATCAAACACAAAAGCTGTACTCCCTCTGAGACACAGCAAAAGGGGAGAATTTGCACATAAATGTGAGATGGCGAAATGATGGCCTATCACTACACAAGGTGGCCAACTGTGCCAAGAACCCATTCTGATGATTACTTTATACACTGTAAATCTGCTGGCAGTAGCCACACTCATTATGCTACACGTGGATCGAGGCCAATCCAAAGTCTTCATTTTAAATAATTGTGACAATAAAAACAATGCAGAACCTATAAAAGTATAGGTTTGGGAGACTATGGTGAGAAATAGCTGCGAACTTTTTAAAAATCTTTATAAAACAGATCATATACAAAGGTGCCTAGTTCATTTAAAAGCCTAACAAATAGATTCATTATTTAAAGATATTTTAAGGCACTTTCAAGGCTGCAGACACCCACACCATCAATGCTGCTTGTACTCGTATAAGAGCAGAGAAGGTTGCCAACTGCAGTCACACATAGATTAACACTACCTGCTAGCTTGCCGTTGGCAATCATGTTGGTGGCCACTAATTTGATGGTGGACTGTGACGGGCCTGAAGAGGTGATGGTGGTCACTAGGCAGGCCTTGAGCGAATCACAGTAGTAGCTGGGGTTGTCTGCGCTCGTCTCCAACAGTAACTGCACCGCCCGGTCCGTCTGAGAGCAACAGCAAAGAGATGAGAATGTAATGACTGCGGTAGGAGAGAGAAACAAGGCATTAGCAGCTCCGGCAGGTAGCCACTGTGTGAGCTGAGCGAGATGGAATAACAAGGGGAAATGACATTTATTATTGTGCTTTTCATCTGGTGTAGATAAAGGCTCAAGCTCACGCTGGGGTCAGCTCAGGCTGGCCCCTGCCTGTCTGCCCACAGGAGGGCTGCACCTTCAACATACAGCCTGCTGATTGCAGCCTGTGATTAGAGGGAGAGTGGTGACATTGACAGGGGAGAGAGGTGACTCCAATCCCCACAAGCTGAGACGCCAGGGAGGACAGAGGCAGCACTTATCGTCCATCTTGCTTCATTAGGCTTCACCGATATGAACTATTTACAATGATGGCAATATGCATGTTGCACAGCTAAGGTGCGTGAAAATGTTAGTGTGTGTGTGTGAGAGAAAGGATAGTTTATAGTCTGAAAGCTGTACGTAAGAAAGAGGAAAAGAGACTGCCAAATCTGTGTCACATTCATTTTTTTGATTTTCCAACGTATGTGACCGCTAAAGACAAAAACTAAGAAGATTATGTTACAGTATGCTAAGCACTGTGGTGAATGCAACATGTATCTGTAGCCTCCTTACAGACATCATTGAGCAGTACGGGTAGTGTAATACCTACCTGACCCAGCAGGAGGAGCTGGTCAGCACATTTCTTAGTGTGTTCATAACTGGAGCGCTTCACCTCCTGCAGGTGAACCCGATCCAACTGGAACTTCTGTTGAGCAGTAAAAGTTGGAGCCACAAGTTAGCTTGATTTGCTTTTGTATTTTTTTTTTTTTTTACACATTGCTTCCACGGTCAAACCTGCATGTGTATGTGGGAGAGAGACAGATGGGATGAGTTGGAACACATATATTATACACTAAGGACATTAAAAGATATATGGAGGACAATTATAGAAATACAGAATCCAGAGATGGAGAGTATAATTATAAAGCCTTTAAAATATTCAGGAGTTTTCACAGCGCTTCTGGTGCCAGAGCCTCCCATACTACCTTCCATTATTGGTGGCTTTTCCATTATTTCTTTACATGTTCCCTGATGGGAGATCAGATTTAGTCTTTTTTCAGTGAGCAAATGAGAGGCATGAAACATGAAAACAGCAATACATTTTTCAAAGTGGGAGAGCTCATCAGTTTCATAAGAGGACTGGAGGGGCAAAATGATACAATGAGGGGAGAGATAACAGCACAGTGGAAAATTAGTTACATTGGCTGCATGTGTGTCTGTGTGTGCACACTTGTGTATCTGAAACCAACACAGAAGCGTTACTTTTTTTTGCGCTTTATTATGATGAATTCTTCTGTGAGTCACAGCCGTGGGCATAAATCCTCGCAGAGATACCAAATGAGTTTAGCAACCATGTGCTCTGTATTGGACTCTTGGATATTAGTAATTACAGTCACACTTGTGCCACTGAAGCTGTTTTATGACAACAGGAGCCAAATGTAGCTGCAGACTGTCTGGGTAGCTCTTTGAAAGTCTTAACGTTGTGATCACTGCGTGGCCCCTCATTAACAGGGAGTAGAACTTTAACAAAAGCAGAATGGTGCATGATCCATTAAAATCCTGAAAAACACTCAAGGAAAAAAAACAAAAAACAGGCTTATTTGAAAATTTTCAATCGGACGTCTACTGTCTGAAATTAGACAGTCCATTTATATTCTGCTACTTCGAACTTCAATGCTAGCTAAAAGCTACTTGACATTTTTCGGAACTGGATACTCTTCTTTGATCCAAAAAAAGCACACGTTCTTTCCTCTCCTCTACTTCCTTGGGTATATTGGATGTAGCCTTGTGGGGAAAGAGGCCAGACCTACCAAAAATCGGACCAGAATGCTTGTCTCCAACTTTTTAATTACTATCCACACTTTTTTCCCCCCAAACTATTTCTCTAAATTAAAGTCCACATAAGTGTTTTCTGCAGCCAGGACACAACAACAACAACAACAACAACAACAACAACGTGTGGTACATCACAACTAAACAATGAAAAAATAAACCTTTAAATGGCAACGCGAAGGTGGATGTCCTTGGGCTGTGTGGCAGCCATGCCGACCAGCAGAGTGATGTGGGCAGACACAGCAGAGGAGGACCAATCAATGGGCATCTCCTGAAGAAACTTTCCTAACACTCTTCAGAACAAACTGGGTCGATAATTAAAGCGGAAAAAACGTTAAGAGAAGCTTCAGGGTACTGCTTATAAAAGGGCCTTGCACTCTGGTTCAGCTATGTCATCAGCGAGACGCACTGATCCGAGCAATGACACGGCGCAAACAAGAGAGGGATGTTTTCTAATTGAGCGTATCCCGATGTGGGCTAGAGTCCCTGTGAGGAAATGTTGGTGGAATTAAATGTAGTGAGGGCGAAGAGAAAGACAGATTTGACCTCAAAGGCTTAAAAGTTGGAGTTACTTCCCTTAAAGACCGGGGCTTCGTGAGACAACAGAGGAGATACACAGCTTCATTAATAAAAGAACGGACGTGTGACCGGGACAATGTTGTGGACACTGTGGATGACAAGGGACAGGCTGGTGGTGTTTGTTTGTGTGTGGTCTAACTTGAGGACAGTGACTATCTCTGGATGACTCCAAAGGGAATTTTTAAGTGTTGACTGCTGGGATCAGGTATTTGTCTCTATTGTCTCTGCTTACAAAAGAGAGAAAACGCAACAAAAACAGGCTAACAATTTCTCTTCTTCTCTTGCTTCACTGACCTGGAAGTAAGCACTCTCACACAGGACGTCATTGCAGATGTCCAGGTGGTTCTGATGTGACGGCTGGGCTCCTTCACTTTGGGTCTGACCCTCTGCAGTGGACACAGTCAGCTGACGAGCCTGGGCAAACGACTGGAGGTAGTGGGATGCCACTGTCCAGAAGTGAAGATCCGACTCATCCCCGAACAGCCTGCGGTTTACCACAACAACGTCGCAGTTAGTCAAATTCTGCAGTCTGAATCAACATGCTGCT
Source organism: Coreoperca whiteheadi (assembly GCA_011952105.1). Lineage (NCBI taxonomy): Eukaryota > Metazoa > Chordata > Actinopteri > Centrarchiformes > Sinipercidae > Coreoperca > Coreoperca whiteheadi. The sequence continues at coordinate 20,382,334 of CM022471.1, forward strand.
TGGTTCTTCTAGTAGTTTGCTCACTAATGACCACAATTCCTGAATCTTCCAGCCCACGCCTCACTCTTTCAGCAAGCTCCCCTCCACCCCATCTTCACGTCCTTCTGCCTTTTAGTCCGTCGCTTACTTTCCTCAGCCTCCTTTTAACATATCTGCACAGGCACACAGCTGTTGCTAGGTTACCTAGCCACATTATCATTGGCATAAAAACTTGGATGGACACGAATGCAAAGACATGATTGTAAGCTTTTTGCAAGAAAACAATTCACAGAATTCGTCATACATAAAGGGTCCTTGGGACTTTCCAGGTAAATCATAGCTATAATAACAGGCTGCAAACCGGGGGGGGGGGGGGGGGGGTGGATTTTCCGCCCAGACTGGGTGTTTTGGTTTTGTCGGTGGCTCGGGGGAAAAGGGGAGGGGGGAGGAGAAAAAGACAGAGTTTCTGAAACACCCTTCCA
>CM022471.1:20382819-20411392 GCA_011952105.1 Coreoperca whiteheadi
AGAAGAAATGGAAATATAGTGCGGGTGTTTTCTAGTTAATAGAAAAGAAGAATTGGTTGGTGGGGGGGGGGGGGGGGGGGGGGGGGGGGGTGGGGGGTTGCATTTCCGCTCAGACTGGCTGTTCTAGATTTGTCAGATGCTCGAGGGAAATGAGAAGTGGAGCAGAGACAAGATCAGAGTTGCTGACACCAGCTCTCATGTTATGCTTTTTTATGGAGATACAGAGACATGGCTGTACAGTTACAGCAAAAATAAACCCTGATATCTTGGCAGATAATTTCACTGCTTTAAAAACAAAATGATTCGACTTCCTTCATTATATTACATCATCTTGTTTATCTTTCCCTATTACATTACATATTCTGTATTAAGTAAAATGGAAAAATGACATTTTTATATTGATATTCCACAAATAGCTGCTGTAAAAGTCACTCCTGATCCATCTAATTATGTCTTGCTCGATTGAATTATATCTTGAGCAATCAGAGGACAACAACACGGCTAAAGTTTGGCTTTAGATCATTGCAACAAATAGACCCACTCCACTGCCTAAACTTAACATTCATTCAAACAGACAGCAAGACACTAGCAGGAGCAAACATAATGAGTCAAAGGCAAGTTTAAAATGCGTTCTGTTATAAGTAACAGTTACATTATTCTATGGATATTTTATAGCTTTCATGAGTAGCAGACGCTAGACATTCACGAACCGAAGGCACAGCTTCGGGATAATTTTGGGGTTCAGTATCTTGCTCAAGGATACTTCGACGCATGGCTGGGGGATCAAACCGCTGACCTTCCGATTGGCAGGCAACCACTCTGCCACCAAGCCACAGCCGCCACATGACATAGGTGCACTGTTTAAAGGTTAACAAAATAATTGTGCTGGGGTACCAGTAATCCCTCATGACCACAGCACAATCAGTGCAGACAACAAACAGCGGTAACGCCATGCTGAGCTTTAACTCACCGTGAGACCAGGAGGCAGCGCTGCAGCAGGCTGAGCTCCGGGTCCTGTAGCACACTCTTCATATCACTGGGGAGCCAATCAGAGACAGACAATCAGAACACAGCGAGAGCCAATTACACTTCTCAAACACAGCAGGCCCAGTGTGGCTGTTACGGGAGATTCCTCTTATCTGTCAGCCCACAGACTACACGCTCTTTGGGCCTGCTGTCTAAACATAGAGGACCCTGGGACTCCGACTGCAAGCCAAAACTACGTAAACAAAAACTTAACACTTGGCACAGATACACACACAGACAGTACACACACATGCACCAAACCACCATCTGATTGTTGGCATTTGCATCATGACATTAATATTACATATTCTAGTTTGAGCTACAGAGTGTAATCATTACCATTAGAAAGTATAACAACTCACTTTGACAAGGAGTTGAGCTGCTCCTGGATCAGGCCTTTTATCTCGTCTTTCTCATTGTAGTCTCTGAAGCAGAGGGTTCAAACTCAGTCAAATGGCTCCTCTCAAATCACCCTAAAATTAAACCTGACCTGATATTAAATAGGAAGCTGAAAACCTGCTTGTTAAGAGAAGTCGATCTGTGGTGTCAGGCAAGAATAGATAACTCTGTTCTAACATTTATGCTGAGGTCAGGTAGCATCCTCCGAGCACTGACTTATGATAAGGCAGCTGTGTGTTTAATGGAAGAAAGCAGTGTCTTACTGAGGGCTCATTTAAATTGGGGCATAATTACATCCGGCTATAGTTAAACACAGATGTAGCTCTCTGAAAAAACAAAAATAAATCTCCTCTCTCAGGACGGCCTCTATTGGCTCCCATGTCGACTTGTTTTTACAAAGGTGAATTGCTTCTGCTGGGAAAATGTGTATTTTTTTTTATGAAGATAATAAACTCAATGCTTGGGTGGTTGGCAGATGGTATGTTGGTATAAGACAATACATCAAGAGTATTCTTATACCTTACTCTCATTACATATTTAACTGATGCTGATTCTTAAGAATGATATGGTCTTTCAAATCTGATTTACTTACAAACAAGTTTCTATTTCATATATCCCTAAACACAACTAGCTTTGACTTTACACCACTGCTGCTCACAACCAATTCTAGTTTGTAACCTAAAACTGAACTAAAATCTGCCTCAAATACAAAGTGAAACCATATTAAATAGGGATTGCAATACCAAGTTTTGACCAAGATCCCATTTCAAGTGTTTCGTGTTTCTGCTGAATCTGAGACTAATCAGCCTGAGAAAAAGTCTACATTAAAATGAATAAAGCCATTTTAAGATAAGATAGGTTTGGCAGCTAAAAACCTCTTCATACTGATATACATATTAAGTTTTGAATGACATACTGTATGTGGTGAGAGGAGGTCAGCCTGGAATTGTTTAAGTTTAACAGAAGAAAGACAGCCTGTTTTCATCCCAAAGTTCAAAAATGTATAACACGCAAGTTCAAATGCAGTTTAACCTAAAGCAGCTCTGCTCAACCACTGATGCACACTGTGTTGAAATCAATAATTGAAACTACTGGCCACTATCAATGTGCTGCTCTGCTTACTTGCTCGCACCGGCTTACTTTAGGGATACAGTTGCCAATATTTGGCTTTTATTTTACAACTAGTGCAACCACAATTCGCTACAATAAACACAGAATCGCCATCGGATCAGGCTTTCAGAATCAGAAATACTTTATTAATCCCCGAGGGGAAACTCTTTACGTAGTCGATACAAATAATTAAAAAACTTATTGGTCAGCCCTGATAGTGATTTTGCTGACTGGCTCGGGGCATCTTGAGCAGTCAAAAAGTCTGCTGTTTAATTATTCTACAAGTTTCACTTATCAAGTTGCTTACAAAACATGATTTAATGAAATGTCTTTCTGCACATACAGTAACAACAACATGAAAACTAGGGCTTATAAAAGAGCTTTGGTCCTTTCAGTGTGGTGTTGCATGTGTGGATAAAACAGTGAGTGTGTTTATGTACAATCTAAAAGAAGCCAGTCGAATCTAATAATGAGATAAACGCAGTACTAAGGCGACCATTATCAACGACCACATTCTCAGAGTATTCACTTTTCATGTGAGTTCTTTCTGGGAGCTCTTGGGTTCATCGCACAGTCCAAAGACAGGTGAAGTTGAAAACATAAAAGTGACCTTAGGTGTAGATATACTGTCTCCGTGTTAGCCATACTAACACTCCTGACATCAAAAGAGGGGACGATTGTAGAGTGGACACATGTACGGTGACTTACTCAGAGTTGAGACTTACACTTGAGTGATGTCCATGGTGAAGGTTCCTGACCAGGGCTGCAGCAGCAGGAAAGTCTTGAGAGTGAGGGCAGCTCGGGGCACCAGCAGGTAAGGACACCACACTGGATCTGAACATATTCCCCACAGATCAGAAAGATCACAATATGAGGCCATTGCTGATAATGCCATCGAGAGTAGTACTACGTCACCTTCATTTCTCAGGCATTAAACCTTCATCCAATCAATTTCTCTCCTCAAACCTCTATTAGCATTTTGTCTTTCATTCCTTCACACTCTTCATTCCCTGGCTCACCAGTCAGGTCCTGTTCATCCATGCGGTAGCTGGCTGACTTCATGGCCATCTCCAGCACTCGGATGCAGCCGTCGTCAGAGGCCAGCACCACCTTGTCTGATGTGCACCAGTCAATGTCTAGGATGCGGTAGTTCACGTTGCGACCGATCCGCAAGCTGCTGACCATTTGGACCTGCAAGAGGGGAGGGCCAAGACAGTTCATCGCAAACTGTCACCTAAAAGCTTCTTTAGAAGCATTCGCAACAACTCTAGGGGAATGATGGGATATGACCCAGTCTCTGCAAAATTCAAAAGGGAGAAAAACACAATACGGGATGGTTTCTGGATTCAATGAAGGCATGTTGGATCGAAAACAGAGGCTGGCCAACTTGGTGGGCAACTGTAAATAAATTTATAGCATGTTATAGCATGATGCAAAGGTGAAGACTCAGTGGACAAACCTCCAAAACCTCTCTCCCGCTGGCTTTTTATGGGACTGCATGGGAGTCAGTGCAAGCCAGCTGTCAGCAGAGCGCTGAAGCATTTCGGAGATCTCTCCTGCACTTCCTCTCCTCCCTCATTCTCTCCTGCTCCTCCCTCTCTTTCCCACCCCTATAGCTGTTGCTCATTTCCCTCTGCAGCTTGATCCATCTGTTGTCTGGCTTTTACAACTGGGGAAAGAAAACTGTGTCTTATCTCGGCTCCCCTCAAGAAAACACAACCCTCCACCCAGACAATAGTGCTCCAGTGAGACCCTCTCCCTCCACCCCACGCTTAATACACCAGAGCATCTATCTGTGTCCTCATTCATCTGCTCTTCAATTTTTAACACATTGCTGCTGGTTAAGAAAACAAATATTGTTGCGTGGATACAGATAACAAACAAAAAAAGTCCAGTATGTGACATTTAGATCAAATTATGAGCTGGAGCGCAAACTAGCCGGAAGGATTCTTAGATGAGGTGAAATGAAGACTGTGCAGAGAGAGGACTTTCTGCATGACGACGACTCCGGTAAACAAAGTTAAAGAGGAAGCGAGGATGCATGCGGCTTACAGGAATCAGGATCATCCATCCTGCTATAGTTGAGGTTATATAAGCTAGCGGGAAAGCTTTAAGTCTTGTGAATGTGTACTTATACAGTGGACTGTAATGATTCTTTAAATACAACAGGGCAATTACAGTGGATATACTATTACCCCAGTGTTAGTCTGAGAGAGGACATTAGATAAATATACCCCACCACAATATTGCAGTGCTTCAGTGATTACTGTGCTACGGAAACACATTAATTCTGCAACAGTCAATCTGTTAAAATGTAAACCACTTCTACAAACCTGCAGACCGTTGCAGATTCTTTCCTTTTATTTGAGTTATGCAGTGCAGTCAGGTGACGCATGCTGGGGATTTATAATGTGTAACAACAAACCAATCAATCAACTGCAAAAGTTTTGTCACAACGGCGCGTCACCAGCAACTGCCCAGGGTTGTCGTGTGGAGCCTCACCTCTTTGGTGTCCCAGACCTCTGCTCCATCTGTGTACATGACCAGCAGCTTTTGGTTGCCCTTCCCCGGGGCGAAGCGAATCTTCTTCACCCAGCCACGGTGTGTTGGTATTCCCCTGAAAACATTAACAGCGCTGGTGATTTTGGGACAGATTTCTCCCTTCCTAGCCCACAGTCATTTCTTTCCCATTCATTTGAAAAAAAAAAAAAGTAAGAAACATCAGCATAAATGGACCAATAAATCAGTTCATTGAACATTCTGAGTAGGTTTATTTTTGTTCATTTCTTTTATCATGCATATGTGAAGTTCCAAGCATATATCTTCGCCTGCACAACACAAAATCTTAAGGTTTATTGAATAACATTTTTAAATTAAACAAATATATAAAAGCCCAACAAAGCACAAATAAATGCTTTGGAGAATTGTAGGTAGCAATATCCTATACTATAGGTACAGTGGAGTAAGTGGCCTAAAACTTGCATAAAATCTTAGAATTTAGCTGTTACCTGGACAAACGAGCTTTGAGGTCCCAGAAGTTGAGATTGCCGTCCACGTCCCCAAGCACCAGGGTGTCACCTTTCCAGGCAATGCAGGCGATACTGCCCATACTACCCTGCAACACAGGAGGAACGCACATGTTCAGAGGGAAGAGCAAGAGGAAAAATAAGGAAGCACAGCTGCACATTTGTCCACTGCTCAAAGATTCCTATCATCTATTTGAAAACGGCTACTGAAGTACCCCTAAACATCTGTTCATTGGTTCTGACAGCATGTCTTGATTTTAAGCATCTTGCCTGTGTGTTTTATTTTCTCTTATTTACAGACACAAAATTATAAGAACTTATAAGAAGAATTAAAGACTACCTACTAGCGTCACAAATTAGTTACTGTAGTTGTATCCCCCAAGTCCTGAGAAAACCTGTGTCAATCTTTAAAAGTCATCAGAAGTCCATGATCATATTAATAACCATAAAAACAATGATGTTGTGACTTTTTAAAAGTCTCCTCTTTTACAGCCAACGAAAAAGTGCAATACCAAAAGCATAAAAAACACCTCTTCCCTCTACTATAAAAACATCATACTCTGTGGCATTTAATGTTTGACTGTGAATCAAAACAGGAAAATAAAATTAAAATATATGTGGCAGTCGAGTGGTAAACTGGCACGACATCCGAGTCTACGTAAGGCTGCGCCACACGAAAGAGTGCTGATGTGAAGACATTAAGTGTCAGCTCACCTTCAGTGTGCATGCAGTGGATGAAAGGACAAAACTTTTTAGGAGAGTTTCTGTCAGTTTCCTGACAGAGATATGAAGATATTCTATCATCCTGAAAGGACTGTAAAACCCTTGGGGTATGAAAATCTGTAAGCAATGAATTTGCAGCCGTCATTAAGATAAGGCTTTAAAAGTCCCATTTAAGTCTCCAGTGTCTGTCTGTGTGGTGTGAATGGATGCAGGTAGTGAGCAAACAAAATGCAGACCAGTCTACACCACTGCTCAGAAATGGACTTGAGAATTTGAACTATAGTGGCTTTCCTTTTGGCTTTGAATTTCGCCTTCTCGAGTGAAAAAATGAAATAAAAACGTATAAATGTTGGTCATAAGGTATACTGAAATTGTGCTGTTTTTATTGACAGAAGACGTGGGCAATCAACAACAAACAACAGAAGGGCTATCTACTCTATAGCACGACAAGTCATAACTAGATAATGAATACGAGAAAGGTCCTGAAGTCTTCAAAAACACTTCTCAAACAATAGCTTCAGTTTTATGGTACTCTGGGTAAAACGGATGCATGGGCAACTGAAAACAGTTCTTTAATCAACAGTCAAAGAGCTGTTTGTCAGTGGTGACACGTCGGCTTGTAAAGTTATCCATCCTGTAAAACATCCCTCTGCTATGCTATTACCACCGCATCTTGTAGTCATCCAGGTGAAAAAAAAACCTGTCTTCAGTAATAGTTTATTTCTGTTTACCAGGCTGGCCATTTTGCTGTCAAAGCAAATGGATAGCTAGGTTACCGTTAGATGCTTTACAGGTAAGTACAGTCACAGTTTCTCTTTCTCTGAGGCGCGCTCTGAACCAGTGGAGAGCACACGTGCAAAACTATCTGGGACAAAGTGATGACACACCGATGACACACTCGAAATCACACACATTCACGTTTGTTCTCTGGCAAAAATAAATAAATAAAAAGGTTTAATCTGGCAAAAAACATAAAGCTGTGGAATTTAGCTGAAAACCCTTCAGCTTATTCGCATGCAGTTTTTTTACTGAGTGTGGCACATTAGGTTGGGCACTTTTTGTTGTGGAGCCAACATCCATACCATTCCTCACACAAGGCCCACAAAAAAACCTGCAGGACACAGGATATAAAGGGGGAGTAATGGCTTTGACTTTATAGAGGAGGAAACTGTGCAGACACTGGCTAGCAACCAGAAAGCAGGGTATCTTTTCAGCTCCAAAATGAGGTAAAATGTTGACACAATGCAGATGTTTAAACACAAAAACGGGGAAGCAATTGATGTGAAACACTTTGCTATCGTCTTTTCATTCTTTATGACACTGGGAAAGAATAGTACATATTGCAAAAAAAAAGATTTAACCACCACAAACATAAGAGAGACAATGCCAGGGAAAGAACAAAGGACGACAGAAAAGGGGACTCGAACGTTATTTTATCCAAAAAAATAAAGAGTGACTGAATGTGGTGTGGTGTGTAAAAGTAAAATACAGCATTAGGAACAGTGTAGATTACAATACTGAGAGAAAGTATTAATTAACAGATTTGGCAGATAACCGATACATACATACATTTACAGAGAGCGAGAAGGAGAAAGTCAAAGGTAGAATGAGTGATAGGAGACATACCGATGTCCACAGAAAGTAAACAGGGAAAAGAAAAGTCTGATTTAGATCTTTGTGTACAGAAAGGATTAACAAAATATTAGACTGAATGGAGAGGGAGAGATATGAAACGGGTATGAACAGCTTTGTGCAAGGATCAGCGTGGATGACCTTCAGGAGGATATGAAGTAAAGAGAGACATAAAAAAAGACAGTCTCTGGACTCACATCAGGGGGAATTCGTGCACCGTCTTTGACTGTGTTGCCCTCTACAGTGATGTGGTAGACCTGCCCGTCTGTGTCAGTGAATACAAAATGCTCCCTGGCTGAGATGGCCTGGCTGGTCTCCGACTTGCTCTCTGCATCCTGCAGGAGACTGTAGTGGAGAAACATGTCAGGTTTTTTGCAGTCTTTCCAGTGTGAAATATTTTGGCTGGACATCCTGGTACCCTGCTGTTGCCAGGGGAAAGACTGCGGAGAAGCTCAGCTAATTTGAAAAAATTGAAATTATGATTTCATTCAAAAAATAAATCCACATATCAAATCGTCTGTAACACTGTCTGTTGCGATTGAGTGTGTGTGTGTGTGTAGTTTGCAAGTGACCAGAGGTCTAAACCGATAGGTCAAAGTAATGGATAACAATATTCACCTTTATATAATCAATAGAGTTAAATAACATCTGAAAAAGTTTGGAACATGATGGGTGGTGTCCAAGGGGTTCATCTGACAAGGGTGAGGAGGAACGTCATACAAAAAGGATACTGATCTAGGCCTCGTTTCTTCTGTGGCTACACAGAATTACATTACATTACACAATGTAGAAGTACATGGGAGTACTGATTTGTTGACTTTTGCAATTCAACAATCAGTAAATTAAACATAATAGGAGGTAAAGAAATAGTTTTGGAATTTAAATCTGGATCCGTTCCACATTGGTGGAATGATCTGCCTGCTCCTACAAGATCAGCAGATTCTGTAGTCCCCTTTAAGAAGCACCTGAAAACGCATCTCTTCCGTCAACACCTAACTGACAATCACTAACGTCTACTTCCTTTCTAGCTCTTTTCTTAAAAAAAACAAAAAAACTTCCTAACCTTAGCTTTGTATCCTGTGCTGGGCTTTAACAGACTAGTTTTTGATGCACTTATGCATTTTGTTACCTTGTGTTGTTATAATTGCTTCCATTGTCTTCCTCATATGTAAGTCGCTTTGGATAAAAGTGTCTGCTAAATGACTAAATGTAAATGATTAACAGTTAATAAAAAAGAAAAACCCATTACATTTGTTAATGCTATGAATTTTTTTATTTTTTAAATCCGATTTCAGTTCTTCACATAGTGGCTTTGACTCATACAAGCCACAGGTTTGAGCCACAGATCCACTGGGTCTAATTTTAAAAAAGTGGAATGAAATTGGCTTGTAATAATATATTGTTTTGCAAATTAAAAAAAGGACCTCTATTGGCGTTTTGCAAACTGACAGATGTGGACAAACCAGCACATCAGGTACAATTTCCATCCTGACCATACTGTACAATTTCATGGAAATCCTCAACATTTCATATGGTGACTAAAAAATATGTGTAATTTCAATCTGGTGGAGGATTTTACGCAGAAGTGTCAGTCTGAAAAACTTGTCGTACTCTGCCTTAGGGTTTTCTATCCTGCCAAAAGGCTTCCAGGAACAAACTGAGGCTTTATAACGCTGACCTGATGACTGACGATTCAACGCTACTCTGCTCGGCGTCCGAAACCGTCTGCCGAGCGATGGCCTCCCGCGCTGCCATCTGTTTCTTCTTTAGACTCCTCAGGTTGTGGGATGGGGACCACTCCTGTTTATACACACACACACACACACACACACACACACACACACACACACACACACAGGGTTGCAGTTACAGCAGCAAACCCAGACAAAGACCCAAACACAAACACATTTGCTGACACAACAGAAAGCCATTACAGTTACAAAGCTGATGGATAGAGACAAGAGGAAAGGGAAGTGATTCGCACGTACAGTAGTTCACTTAAATGAAACTAAGGCACACAGGAGAGCTGTTTTCCCCGGCCTTCCTGTCTAAGTGCTGGTGCACTGTGGCTGTAGTCTGGTTGACTCGAGGTCGTAATCAATATGGAAATGAGACAGCAATACGGGGCTAGGCGAGGCCAGCATGTATTATTAAGGTTACTGGCGTTTTTATTCGCACTGGGGAGGATTTTACAGCCCCACTGTAAAGTTTGTCCAGCATAACTCTTCTTTTATGAGCATTTCTCCAGCCTAATGAAGCCACTGTTCTTTGCTGAGCTTGGAGAAATGTTTAGACTAATCTTTCAAATGGCCCACACAAACACAAGAAGGGAAAGGGGTCAACAAGTAAAAGAGACTATTAACAAAGGGAAGAGCAAACATTGGGTGTTACTACAGCACTGACAGAGTGTTTTCTTAAAGTAAATATGTAAATTGGAGATGTTGAGATATGCAGCTCATTTACATAAGCATACCTTATTGCCTGTGGGAAAACATGTCATTTCTGTTATATTTCATTTTCTACAGTATTTGTTGTATTTGTTTCCCCTTGTGTTTCACTTGCACCTCAGAATTAAGGATCTGTAAAAGACATGGCTTTTATTAGTGTGTATTTGTCAGTACCAATGCAGTAACAGTGGGGAAGTTCTTAGCCATCTCCCGGAGAAGCGTCCCTGTCCTGATGTCCCACAGCTCCAGGGGTTTGTCTCTGAACACCACCACCAGGTACTGTCTGAGGATGGACATCACAAACACACACATTCAGTCTCAAAACATACACTGCCCACCACCCCGTTCTAAAGTTTTTGGTGGTTTTTGTATTCAAAAAGGGTCTCAAAATCTGGTTGCCATGTGGCTTGGCTGTCTAAACATTGGATGCGGAGTCTGGCACCTAGTTAGCAGTTAGATGTTGTGTCAAATTACCAGCAATAAGAGTGCCAGCATGAATTCAACCCCAAGGTCTTTGTTATTTGAATTATATAAATAAAAAAGATAGATATGATGCACTGTCCAGTAGTTACATACTTTTGCATGATGTGGTGTGTAGAGTGCTGCACCTCAGTTGCACATCATACATTTAACTGTTCGTCTTACAAGACTACCTAGCTTTTAAAGCAAGACTATGCAACTTTTGCTGAATAGCACTCACTGCTACCAGTGGGAAAAATGTGGGTTTATCCCTCGCCACTGTGAAACTCGTAAAAAATCCAGGGTAGTTTCTATTCATTATGAAATTGAACAAATTCAAGTGCAAAATGTTAAGCAATCTAAGCAGAACATCATTCATTTGCAGTTGTTAAGCAGCTTGTATGTGAGATATATAATATTTTCATGGCCATGGCTTGTGTATTGACCCTTGCATTCATTGCCTCCACAGCAGCCTACTTATTTCACTCTAGAGAAGGGAACACTTGTTGCTATTAGCAATGAAGCAAAAATGTCAGAAGTCACTTAATGTAGGCAGAAGAATCAGAGGTCTCAGGTTCCAGTATAATACACTATCCACCTAATCATATTCTTAATGTATACACAAGGCTAGAACTCTCAAAGATAGTTTGGTGCCCTTAAAAAGGAAGTAGAATTTTGTGTCAAACATGTTGAGAGAAATTGAGTACACAAAAGACAGCTGCTATTTGATAATCTTGTGTATAGTTTTATTTCTCAAAAATGTAAATGCATGCCCTTTTTTTTTATATTTTTGTTAATATCACAGTCCTATTAAAAGATGCAGCAGTGATAAATGTTTGAATAGAAAATTGATGATCCAAAACTGCACAACATGAATATGGGAAGGTTTTCTGGGGACGATAATAAATAAACAACACAATGAATGGTAGATCTGTGCTTTTCTGGTCTTTCTGTAGACTTTCAATTGGATTTGAACACCTCGGGGAGAAAAACAAGAGGGAGCAATCAACCCTTGAAAAAACAAAAAGGGATTAAACTTTCAGAGATAGAAGAAGAGACAGGGAGAGACAAAGGTGATGGGCCGTAGTGGGTGTAAATGGTGTATATGTAAATGTACAGTGTGTGTGTCCCAGGTAAAAGCTGGGTTGTTGTGATGTTGGTATTTAGTTTTGTTGGCAGTGAGGAGAAGAGGCAACTCACTTGAGATGAGACACTTTAATCATCTCAATGGGTGGCTCATCGTTTCCTCGCTCGCCTCTGAATGCAAAGCATCTGCCTGGAAAACACAACAGACAGACAGAGAGAGAGAGAGAGAGACAGACAAAGAGACACAGAGAGAGAGAGAGAGAGAGGGAGAGAGAGAGAGAGAGAGAGAGGGAGAGAGCGAGAGGAGGTGATGTAAGGCAGAAGACGGTATCTTTCTTTACACCTGCGAAGATAGTGATTCATCTCATTTCACTTTAGTGCCACGGCGTCCTGGTTTCATCTGTCTCGCCGGAAGAGCAAACTGCCGACAACATATTCTCACCACCTGCTCTAATCCCTGCTTTTCGTTTGCAACTTTCCACCTTACCGAAGTCGACATTATGCAGAGCATCAAGGTGCCCCTTCAAAAAAAAATAAAATAAAAAAATGCCCTTCAGGTATATCCTATCACATGTGCCTAAGGAAGCGCTGGCCTGATTTAGGACGACACTTTGGACGATGGCCTATTTAAAATGTACAAGTGAGCTGCCTGTGGTGTAGAGAAAACTCGTGAGGCCTGTGGTGCACTAGAGGCTAATGTAGCCCTTTTCACCATTTCCTCTTTTGTGTCCTCAGTCATACACAGTGGGAGAGGTCGCATGATGGTGTCAATTATAGTACCTCAACTCTTCAGATGATCAGCCCACAGGCTCTTACCACGTGTCAAATGTGCATTAACAAGAACACACACACACACACACACACACACACACACACACACACGTCTCGAGTGTTTCTTCAACTGCTTATGCAAAGGGAACAGGATGTGCTGTCAGAACGTCATGCTCTTTACTTACTGTGGATGATTATTGGAAATAAGCCTCAACGTGCGGAGCTGGCAACACCTGCCATTATCATGCATGTATAAATAATATTGAAATTCTAATGTGTATTTAGAATCTGTACACATAAATATTTATACTGTATGAGGCAATTCAAACTGAGTTCACTACCACTTCTCAACACCAAATGCCCCTGCAGCACACAAAAAAAATCCTTTCATAGATAAAGAATATGACCATTCACAACAGCTGCTATCATTGCTACAGAAACAAGGTGTCACCACAACTGAGTAAGGTGAGCGAGGAAGATGATTTCCCCTCCTAGTCTCACATCTTATCAGAAAATGCTCCAGCTGTAAAGGGCACAAGGTGTCTGCCTTAGTGGATTAGTCTTACAGGTGAAGAACACAATCTTTAAGTATTTGTTAAACCACAATGTGTCGTTTTTTTATGTCTACATATAGTATAAGTTGCAAATAAAGACATTGTGTAATTAAGACATCTTGAGAGTTCTTGATAGGCGTCTTTTTCAGTTTTGATGGAGCTTAGCCAGCCCCCGTCATCCTGGTGCTATGCTAGGCTAAACACGGCCCAGACCTATTTTATCTCTGTACTGAAGACACACAGATTAAATTGATATTGATCTTTTCCATCTAGCTCTTGGTAAGACAGCAGCAAAAGTGCATTGCAGTGACTTTAGCAAACACACACACACACACACACCGGAGATGTGAGGCATGACACTGAGATCTCCACAGCCTATGTGCACTACCAGCAGCCCCATTTACAGTCAAGGACACCTTGGACTCATTTGAACTGGCGAGAAAAACAATTAAGCATACGTGTGTTGGAAAGTGTGTGGGCCTGAAACCAAAGCTAATACCGTGGACTGTTAACTTTAAAAACTCTGGTGCTTAAGAGAGAGCCATTAAAGAAGTGACTTACCCTCACCGTCATCCTGTATTAATTGGGGATAAAGGCTCAGTGACCCAACCATTATAGTGGCCGTATTGTTTTGGGTGCCCATAAGAATTTCTCAAGCCTAACACATTCAATTTAGGATTTATAAAGCAGACACACAAGACAAAAACATCAAAGATTATATTTTACAAGTGTTCATTAGTTATTTGAATCTAAGATTGCTTATATATTAATTCTTATGTAATGCTCGTATATATATATATATACTGAAATCCTTTAACCATCTCATTACTTCACCTGCAGGTTAATTTACAATTCTGCCCTCTCTTTGCCACAGCACGGTATATTTTCCACCCCCTGAAGGAGCAGAAACACACTGCTGGTCAAGTAATTCTATGGACCCGTCAATGGGTTCAGGCAAGGATATAAGTTTCTCTGCAGGAACTCATGATAGGATCTCATTTTCAGAGCTGGGCATCCCTTGGTGGTACCCTAACACTGTTTAAGTTGGACCTAATTTGGAGGAGTGTGTAAGTATCCCCTGCAGGACAACAAGAAGAGTCTCTTAGAAAACCACGTAGACACAAAAAGACAAATAAAAACAGAAAGGCACAGAGCGAGAGAGACTGAAGTGTCCATTTTCTTTGTTGTTAACGCTGCAGGAACCCTGAGCAAAACAGAAACCTTAACAAAGGCTAAAGTCAGGAAAGTGCTGGTTGGTAGCCTGAGGTACCGGTGATAAAATGTGTGTGTGTGTGTGTGTGTGTGTGTGTGTAAGCCTCTCACCAGTAGGCAGGTCGACATGCTGCAGTTCATTTCGCACCAGGCCCATGTTGTTGGGAGCAGAAGTTGCAAAAGATAGGAAACTGGTAAGACTCACCCATTCAATCCCCCTGTGGAATAAGCGCGAGCACGCGCACGCACACGCACACACACACACACACACACACACACACACACACAGGTTTTAATGAAATGAATAATATTCCAATGTAATACTTGCAGTGTAGCGGTCATATATTCCTCCACAACATCCTAGCAAGCCGTAAGATAAATGAGACACCTAAAACCTCTACAAAACCCATTTGGAAGGTGGAAAAATTGTAACAGCAAATCAAGCCAGCCAGTGTGAGATATGAATATTTTTCAGAAGTGGGCCCAGCTCAGGGAGCACAAACTCCACCGTAATGAGATGGTAAATAGCCACATGATTAATTAGTCGATTTCCCCACTAAATGTAAATGAGATGCTAAGTAGCCAGGCCTCCTTTGGCATGGCTGTGCTGGGGCAAGGGCTGCTGGGCTCATTACCATAAAGCACCTCTGCTCTCCCCTCCACAGAAAACACACAGCTTTGAATTTAACGTTTTACGTCACAGCACTGGAAATAACAGAAGTGCTCTACTATGCAGAAAGGGAGAAATTCTAATGGAGGTGTTTCCACGAGAAAGCCCTGATCTGACACCACTACTTTGATGTGAACGTCTGGTTGAATGGGTTCATTTATGTTACTCAATTATTTCAAATTTTTTGTGCCGTACTTTTGAAATGGACAATTAAAAAAACATGAAGGGGTTCAATTTACACCACAGCAGTGTGCAACATCACGCAACTAAACAGTGTGTGAGTGCTTGCATGTGTTCAATATTCTATGCAGTGTGTGAGCACCAGGTACAGTAGCGTTGAGTGAGAGATGACGAGCAGAGGAAGAGATGGCTGTTGAGCGCTGACTGGAGAGAAAAATTCACAGTGACAAACTGACACCAGAAACCAGGCAGAGAAAACCATTGCCTAATCACTCACTTTAATCCACACACACACGCACAGGCAGAGGTAGCTACAGAAATTTCAAGTAACTTATGCTCGTGTTGCATAGCTCATTAAAGTTTGTTGGAGTTTTGCACTTGTGGATACCAACTTCTCTCATTAAAGAAAGTCTGGCTCTGCTTGAACGGGTGGTGTTTGCTCCCAATTAATCTCTTGACAGCATTAATTGATTCAATCTAGTGCTTAATTAATCCTGGTGAAATAGTTCTGTTGCTCATTAGAGAATAATAACTAATGAAGCACAGCCTGCTCTTTGTTGATGTTCGGCTGTTGCATTGTGGGGCGTTCAGAAGATGGTGTGACATTCTGACTGTATAACAAAACTGCACTGAAACAAAGCTAGACTTCAGCCAAGCACATCACCACCATTTATCTTGAGTGGACCAGTTTTTTCCCAATTAGAATAAATAGCCTAAACCACTAAAATAGTGGATGGTGCTCTTTTATGAATATGCAAGTTGATATGTGATATTGAGTAAGGCCATCAAGTGTCTGTGTGTGTGTGTGTGTGGGGTGGGTAATAAACAGCCTGTGGTAAAATCTCTTCAAAAATGATTTTCTTGAATAATCAACTGAGCATGGGGCATTTACACAGAGGGTCATGGCATTGAAGTATTCATACAATGCATTACAAAAGGTATTGAACAGAATCTCTACAATTTATCTTTGTAATACCTTCAATCTGTATCAGACAGAAATGTATGATATTGAGTTTCCTAACTAAATAGCTCTTAATTGTGTTGGTGGTCTTGTGACTGATTCCTAGAAATGTCATCAGCAACTGTTCAATTCTTTCCCACTAGTAATGTTTTTTTTAATTTCATTTTTTCCTGGTTTAAATTAAGTGGGAAGCTTCCTAATATAGAATACCGCTATTCCCTGAACGGCCCCTTTGATGTGTTATTGACAGGTTCATTAATTAGCTACTGAGACGTGAGGGAACGGTGTAGTGTTCAGACGTTAAAGGAACACAACAAAAGAAGCCTGAACACTTGGCTCCATTTCCACCATAAAAACAAACAAACAAATTATTCCAAGTGACAATGGAAAATGATATTTGTATGCAGCATGCATTTCACCCAAAAATCAACAGACCTTCCTCCCAGCAGTCATTTTGACTTGTCATAGCAGGAAAAACAAGAGTGTAACTAATAACGTTAATGATGGCTCTGTTCTGCGAGTGAGCCAGCATGCACAATATCAGAGCCTGACATTAATGTTATTAGTAACACTTATGTTTGACAAGTCAAAATGTCCACTGTAAGATGTCTACAGTATAAACTGGGCTTGGTAAACAAGATCTAGAAGTTCTGTTGTGATTTTGTGGCAGTCAGTAACCGGTGATTTCTTCCTGATTATTTGAGAATTGGCAGTGATAGTATACTTTTTTTCTACGCAAGTACAACCCTACACTTACTGTATCTAAGCGTTACATCAGCAGCTTTGGGTAGATATGTAAAATTGGACAGTACCAGTCTGACAGTCTTCTCTCTACCCCAAATACATACGTACACAAACACACACACACACAGTAAAATATAGGCCTGTAATGTAATGCCATTTATTGGGTTGTTGCGATGAATTGATTTGCACGGTACGCAAAGCTGGTCCCCCTTTTTTCCAGTGCATCCAAGCTCCCTCCGCGTTCACCCACACTTCAGGAAAACAAAGTCACCATTCAGTTACTTGTTGGGATAAACGTACCAAGGCAGCTCTGCAGTATTTCTGTCAGCTCCTCACGACTCTGTCCTTTTGTTTGTTTTTTTAAATCTCTGGCTTGATTACACAGTTTGTGGTGCCAGGATTTTTCGGTTACCTTCAACACTGTACATCACAAGGTAACCAGATTGTCACTTAGCAACATGAAGTATTTTTACCTTCATGATTTCACTTGCATATAAAGGCAATGCTACTACTATCTTTGCATTTGGACATCTGTCAAAATGCACAGTGCATTAGACAGTACGCATACCTCGTAAAAATGTAGATCATGTACACCATATCTTTAACCACTATCTGCATGTCTGTTTGGATTATTTTCATTTTGTAATTGTCATCTTTATTTCTTTGAGTCAAGAGAACCACACTCAGCTGAAGCACTCCGAGAAGATATTCAGATAAAACCTGAATAAAGCAAGCTACGGAATTATTTCTCTTTAACTCGCAAGAGCTGACATGGCCCTCTAATTATGTGATTGCCAATTGCAACTACAAACACAAATGAGCCAGAAACAATCAACAGAAAATCAATCTGCCTCGAGCAGATTGACTAGCCACTGGGTTCAACTAACGTGTCATTTTACAGATATTTCATCTCTAGAGTACCATAGAGTGCATACTCTTGTTCACCAGAGGAAAGTGAAGTGCTCACACTGGAAATGTTCTGCCTTGCAGTACACATTTTAACTACACAGAAACAAAAATCCTACCTGACTTCACAAGAGTGGACACTGAGTTCTTTGTGGAGAAGACCACTGGTCAGGTTGTAGACCAGTACAGACCCGTTGCTAGTGCCTGAGGAGACAGAGACAGACAGCAGTGCGTAAGAAACATGAGACAGACTGACACAGAAAGACGAGAGGTCCCAAGCCGTACAGTTACATATCTTAGCAGCATCTACACTTCGGCAGGATCAGAGAGACCGTGTCAGTGTGACACCCCCGTGTGCTCCCTGTCACTGCAGTCGGTGTGGACAGAGGCAGCGCAACAAACCTTGGGTCACTCAGCTCACAGCCTGAGAACATTGCACTGTTTCATCTGCTGATGGGAAAAAACGCACGACAATTCCATTCCTCCCAAAACGTTACCTGATTAAATAATGCAGGTGACATTTGACACTGTCATCAGGGACACTGAGGAGGTTTGACAAAGTGGTGTTTTTTCACATTTGTTCATAGTGTAGCACAGAAAATCCTAGCAAAATCTACTCTCTTTGTCTTTGTTTTGTTTACCAATCGGGAGAAACGTTTTAACTATAAAAAATTGAAATTAACTTAAAATCCACTGATCTTTTTCAGCCTATGTAGGGAACGTTGAGCAGCGATGGCCTGGTTCAAATTCAGTTGAAACAAATGTATCTTTGTGCCTTACTCAAGAGTATCCCGGAAATGATGATTTTGAATAATTTTGCATTTTCTGGGGATTTGAACAGCTTTGGGGTTTAAGATCGCATTTTGCTTATTTAGCTGATAATGTGTATTTGTATCATGAGTATTATCCACTGATTTGTATTGGTGATTATTTCTAATTTGCTTATAACCAAAGCAAGGAAGCTGAAAGACACAGCAATTAACATAGTTACTCAATTCTGGAGCATGGCAAAAAACAAACAAACTCTAGAGCAGATGGAAAAGCAAATAAAAGGTCCATTCTCACTTTCTAAACATCATGACAAGGTTCTTTTGATTTGATTTTTTAACGTGGGCAGGTGCAGGAGCACATTTACGTCTATAATTACCCTGAATGTGATAGAGCTGGGCTGATGTGCCCAGTCCCTCAGCAAAGGACTGCTCAGTCTGCACTGGGCTTCAGCAGGATGACCACATAGTGACACAACATCTGGAGGTGGTGATAGGCAGCGCAGCATAGGCATCCCTCTGTGTGTGTGTGTGTGTGTGTGTGTGTGTGTGTGTGTGTGTGTGTGTGTGTGTGTGTCTTCCCCTCCTGCTCCCTGTGTAGCTGATAGATGGCATGTAGTGTGGGACTGGAGGATGTTTCAGCAGGAAGTGGGTGGATGGAGATAATGGAGATAAACATACATACTGCTGTCCCTGAGTTGCCTCACAGCCAACGTTTGTTGTAATCAAGATGATCAAGAAGATGCTGCCCCTCCATATGGCCTGGTGACGTGAGAGATGAAAATGGCAAATAGAAAATGGCCTGTTTACCCACAACAGAGGACGTAAGAATCAAAAGCCAGATTCAGGTCAGACAGACCAATCAAAAAGAAGCAATGTGTGAGTAGCATTGCGGGTGCAGCTCAGGTGTTTGGCAGTTGTTGTTCAGTTGTCCCTCCATATTTTCCAAGACGAATGACGAAAACAGTGCCCTGTCACTTTGATGCTAATTCAGCTCGTGTTTAAGCATTTTTGCTGTTTTAAATTAGCACTGCAGGGTTTTTTTTTTTTATATAACAAATCAAATTCTAAAACACTGCACTTACTACTCATTCTACTCGTTCTCTTTCTTGCCAAAAGTTAGTTTAGAAGAACGATCCCACTCTCATTTCTAGCTGACACATATGAGGCTACGACCAGGAGAAGCTTACCTTAGTTAAAGACTGGAAACAGGCGGAAACACCTACCTATAAAGCTCACTAATTGACATGTTATATCTTGGTTGTTTAACACGTGCTTAAGTGTAAAAATGATAAGTTGTTATACAAGGGCTGTTGTGCTGCACTATTTCCTGGCCCGGCACAGTGACTCCCGAGCTTCTGCTGGTTGTCTGGCAAAGTCACGGTAACAACAAGACTGTAGGAAGTCACTGCTCCTGGTCAAGAAATGCATTAGTGAGCCTAAGGTACATTGTAATACCTTTGAACAGACTAGCTGTTATCCACTCGTTATGCTAAACTAAGCTGACCAGCTGCTGACTGTAGCTTCATATTTACTGTACAGACATTAGAGTGGAATCAATATTGTCATCTACCTCTTGGCAAAACAGAGAAGTAAATGTCTGCTTAACCATAATACCCTGAAGAAATGATTTTGTTATCTCAAGTATTCCGATAAATTCAACTTACTAAAAGGTGCTGGACACATGCCGAGACACTATGTTTTTTGGTTTACATCTGTAGTACTTGTTCAGTAATAATAAAGCACATCCCTGTAAAAGTCTGCAACTGATAAAACATGTTTTGTTTCCTATACATGCAGTGTGATTTCCCATCTTTTGTGGACTGCAAACGTAATTGATATTCTCTTTGACAGACCACCGGAGCTGAGAATGAGAATCAGTTGATGATCGTTTTGCTTTTTGAGGTGCACGCCTAAGTAGCTGCCTTCATATCTGTATGCAGGTGCTTATTTCACACATTTTGAAATTTATGAATTTATGTTTTTGCTGTGTTGAGACTTTATTCTCCTCTTAATGCCGTTTCATTTTCCAGATGCAAACAATGCAGCGAAGAATAGCTGTCGGGCAAGCACGGATAAATAAATTAGGCATGCCACCATCAGATGATTAGGAATGGATGTGGGCTTGTCAGAGTTTGTTTACATGTCACTGAAAAGGAAGGCTCTGGGCCTTGTACCTATCTGTAATGGAGCTGTCAGGTCTCACACACATTACAGCTTTTTAGACAGGAGACCAGGAAGCATTGCTTCTGGGTAGGCAGGCTGCATAGCTTCTGTAACCTTCCCTTTGGAGGCAAGAAGCAAGAAAGACTGACAGGGGGAGAAAGTGAGAGACAGAAATAGAGAAAATAGAGACAGGAATCCCTGCCTTTTGTTTAAGTGTAATGAAACTGTGGCTGGCAATTTCAACCACCAGTGCTTTCACACCATCAGCTGTGAGCTTATCTCTTGCTTTATTTGTACCTAGTGGAAGGTGTAAAGACTCGGCTTCCCTTGGCTGTTCTTCTGACTGGTGTCGCCTCACTGAGACTCAATGAGTCCCGCTTTTAACTCAGCCACACATTATGGAAATGCCTAATGCAGACTGGAACAGATGCTAAGAAAGAGACTGAGCTGTATCTGCCAAACACTCATCCATGGATCGCTCTGGATTTAGTGATCAGGTGTATTCTCTGGCGCTTGGTAAACAAGAGAGGTAAAAGATGCCAATGCCTGCCAGAACACCTGTCACAGTACTAACCTCGGCATCATTACTGAGGAAGTGACAATTGCAATTGTAAACCGGGAATGTTTTGACAGGGAGGCAAAGTACCAGATTGCAAGACTGGAAATATGCCATTTTCTAATGATATTTTATCTTCTACCTTCTCCCTATACTAGCTTCAACATACCATTTTCACTAAACACGTTTTGAATTGCCTGGACATCACTGCCACCTTTCAGCAGAGATGTGTCCTCCATCTAAATCCCCAATGTAATTATCCAGTCCCTCAAACCTCCTATTCACAAGCCAGCACAGAGGAAGTGAAACAAAAGGCACATTTCAATAATGCAGCTAGAGACTGTTTAACTACTTGACTCTGAAAGCTGACTATGGGGACGTGACAAATGATGTGCATGGAAAACTCAATCGCCCTGCTCCAGTTTTAGATTCAGAACGCCACTGGGAACCAGCTGTGCCGAGACAACCCCACACCATCTGCGGCGTGATGGGCTCCTACTGCACCTTCTCTAGAATTCACAAACTGATTGGAGAAAATAAAAGAGACAGGACTCTTACTGAAGGGTTTTTGAAATGGCTGCTTTTGAGAGAATGGTGGTGGTTGTTGTTTTGTTTTGTTTTTTACGTAGAGATGCCCTTTCACTTTAAACAAATCACAACTGAGACAAACCTGTAAATAACAGATGGAGAACAGCGGGGGTCTTCCCTTTAGGCCTTTTAGAACTATTGCAGTCATTAAGTAATGATGTGTAGTGAACTTAAGAGATCGCTGCTTCCCACCATTGTGGACGTGATGCACATATCAAAGTGATAAAGAGACCCAGTGAAAACAGTTGTAAGATGTGTAGGTTGAAGATGTTATTATTCATCTGCTTGTCTGAGGGAGGAAATGTATTTTTGAGATATGATTAATTTATGTGGGCTATGTCAGGGCACTGAGCATAGCCTATTTTTCAGCTGGACAACTAAACTGAAGGTTTGCTGTGTTGGGGAGGGAACAGCTGTACGCCTGGGCCTTAAATGAAATTCGGTGCACAGGCAGGAGTGTGTATGCACACACACACACACACACACAAAGCAACAGACAGACAGACAAAAACAGAGACACATTACATACACAATTCTGCTCTTAATTACCTCTTTAAATTGAGACTTTCATAATTTGATACATCATTACTGCGGGGAAGATTGGGGAACAGCATTTGAGGGCAATTGCTATGCTGATCTAAAACAAATAAATCCAAACTTTCACTGCCTCTCGCTTTCTCGCCTAGCAGCTGTCTCGGGGGAGTAATAACAGAGGCTGATTTCTCAGATTAAGCCTATGCCTTTTGCATCATTTGCTGAGACCGCAACGGGCGGATTCGATGGGCCGCTACTTTCTGCCTCAAAGTTGGTTTTCCCAGCAATGGTTTGCACTGTACATTCAGGCATACTGATGTGTGCATTTCATTTAAGAAATCATAGCATTTTTTAACTCAAAGATGAGTATCTGCAATGTGTCCAGAGAGTTCGACAAAAACGTCAGCAACACTGTAACTCCAACAATGCTTTGCTGCAACCTTAATAGTTTGCATTGACCGGACTACAAACAGCATAATAAAAGACAACATTTAAAGCCAAATTTATATTAAAACCTACTTCCGGGAATTGCTGACCTGGAGATTCTGAAAAGATTCCTTCACATTGACAGTTCCCTTAAGCAAAGCATATATCTCATAATTGTGTTGCTGTTCTGAGGTAAATACATGCTTGACTTAATGCTTGCCCTCATATGAGTAGCTGTTCATTTCCTGTTTTGTGATAAACCGATGTTTGAGGTCTTGCACTGCTGCTATTCATTTCCAGTGTTTATTATGTCATATTTTTCAGACCCAAACCACAGACACACTTTGATAAAGGGCCTGGATGTGCAAGCGATTAAAATGTGTAGCTGCAGCTGCGTAATCATTCAGCCCTGTGCCCTCCAATGCACTCCTCACTCACTGGGTGTTTTCGGCTCTCATCACTGGGCAGCGACATTTCATTAATCAAACCACACAAGCTTCTTCTTCTCATCACCCAAATCGGTGGTTGTCACAGAGATGGCATGATGAATGATGCATCTCCATGCAAAGTATCAGGGAGGAGATTTCATACTGAATAACTATTTATCTTAGTTTAACAATTCAAATATTAAATACATAAGTATTTTATTTATGTCAGTGGGGGGAAGTAAGCAAGTTCCTTCATACTCAAGGGTTGTACTTTTACTTAACTTGAGTATTTCAATTCTATGCTACTTTATACTTCTGAAGGTCTTTTCACAAGGGACGCGATTGACGTGCCTAGTAATTAATTTTCATATTCAATGACAGGAGAGAGGTCAGGTAAGGAGGCGTGGGCGATCTGACAGGAGGAGCAACAAGCGGGCACGATCCCGTGAAACTGTCGCGGTCATGCTTGTCTCACGCCACCCGCTGCCAGAATTGAATTGTGTCGAACGTTTTTTTATGCGACGCGTAGAGCGACGTACAAATCAATGGACGAGGGAGTGATCCTTGCCGCTTTTGAGTTCCCGGAAATATATAACTTACGCCTCATAAAAAGGAGGGTTTTCGTATGGCAGAGTATTGGTGCAAGACTGGATGTATCAGGTAACGCTATGTATAGCTTTGACTTAAGCTAGGCTAAAAAGAAAAAACTGTTGAAAACAGGAAAAAGACAAGACCTCTGGGGGCTGTAACACACACACACACAAACACACACACACACACACACACACACACACACACACACACACACATATATATATCAGACTAGATACGTTGATACCTTTTCAAGCCTTTTCAAGTCCTCTATGTGACAGAAAAAAAACAACTTAAAAAACGTTTTTCATATTATACACAGTACACTGTCTACTGAAATTCAATCTCTGCATTTAACCCATCCTAATTATTAGGAGCAGTGGGGCAATTGGGGTTCAGTGTCTTGGCCAAGGAGACTTCGACATGTGGCTGAGGGGGAGCCGGGATCGAACCACCAACCTTTCGATTGGTGGACCACCCGCACTTCCACTAAGCCACAGCCACGTGTTGCTGTGAGGACTATAGCCTCGCACATAGTGGCTTTAAAGAACACACAGATCATTTTAATGATGCTGCTATAATGTGAGCAGTTGGGGATCATCCCTGTAGTAGGCAATAGCTGGTCATTTTTGTGTGAATAGCTATTCAGGAACCTGAAAGTAGTTGATTTCTTTTTTTGCAACGAATTCAGCCTGCAAGATAGCAACGTCAGTTCCTCCCAACGTGGAGCTGGTTGCATCAGCTGTTAATATGTTCAACCGATTTACACATTACTACTAGCATTTAGGGGTGCCAAAGTATTAAATCTTCAAAAGGTCCAAATCACAGTCAGTTTAAATGAATCCGTCAGTAACTCTACCATCTTCCGTTACTTCAGTTTCAACTGAACCGGTTGTTGTGGCGTCCTTGGACGGAGGGTGAAGCTGACTGGTTAATTCTTGTCACAAGACCTGCGGTGTGCTAGCTGCATAGGAAAAAGTTTTTCCATCTCGGTGCACCGTGGATGCGCCTTAAAATACAGGCGCATCTTCAACAAATGTGCATCGCAACGGTGTTGCTTTTGTTTGTGAGCGTCGTTGTTGCGCGTTTCCATTGAAAATAATGAATTTGTGCACGCAAAAGACATCTGAACTGGCCCCTTAAAGTTAAAGTAACTTAACAGTTACCTGTGTTGATGAATTCATTTTGCTGCTGTTGTTACTCTCTTCTATCAGATATTCCTCCACCAGTGAATGAAATAATCACATAAAGATAGTAAGTAGGGGAAAACACCAAAAAACTGCAATAATAACAGCAATTATGATAAGGCTTAGCGCCCAAACACATAAATAAACATATAGTTTCTTTGGAGTGTAAAAATGATTTCTTGTAACCCTAACCTACCTAAGTAGCCATAAGAGAAATAGTGTTAATACTCATGCAGTTAGACACTTGCAATCTTGAAAATTAACGCAAAGGCATTGATTCTCCCTGCACATTTGGTTGCATTATTTTTTTCTTAGCATAACTGCAACTTAAAAATTAATTAACATAGAATATAAATGGAAACAATAAAACTATTTAAATGTGGCTATATTCCAGTAGGTCTTTACTTGGGCAAAGGAAGAAGGTCCTCCATTTCACAACAGAACCACTTAATAATTTAGAGAACAAATTAACGTTGACTACGTTGATTTTACTAACATTAAATACCAAAACAAATTGTGTCAAATGAATAACTAACGTTAAACAAACTCCCAGTAAACTAACCATGGCTGGTTCCTGAGTTCTCTGCCAGTCAAGCTGTAGCAGCCAAACAATGTTTATTGGCCTGGATTTAAGTTTTCTGTAAGATACATTAAACTATAGACCATCAACCACAAATGAAACAGCCGAAGAAAGCTTGATTTTTCTTACCGTTTGTGTGAATGAAGTTTAATTGACTTCTGCTGGTTAATGGACGTATTCACAAAGGTCAGAGTCAACCAGGTTTGACAGATGCACTAATAACCAAGTCTAAATCCAATTTCAAAAATGTTTTCAAACAAACACGCCACGGACCATTCCATGCACTGGATCCTTACGGTTTTGCAAAACTGCGCACTGAGCAAAGCTTTAAGCCACAGGCATGAACTAATTTAAAATGAAAAGAAAAAAAAAAAAAAAAACAGATTTGGAAAATAAGTAGTCATTTGTAGATCATAATGGCAATTTGTCACTTTATGCAGCCATTTAAATAAATTAATGCATTGACTCTCAAATCCCCCATTTTTGATTAAATGTTTGTCAGTCTTATTGCAGTTACTTAAAGTATGTTATATAGCAAGTCATATGTATGCTAATGTTGAAGGATTCTACAATACTGTGCAGCCATGCTAATGTTAGCAACATACCAAAGCCTACTGAATGCAGAATGTGAGTCAGAAATCCAAAGGCTACAAAGCCAGATGAAACACAAAAGCAGTTCATTTATTATTGATTTTCTCCATGAACTGCAGCACTGATGCAACTGGTTTTAATCTGAAACAGCCAAAAATCACGACGAACCAAAACAACATACTGGACACAAGACACAAAACCAACCTCCTGATTTCTGAGGCAACACAAAGACTAATTTTAAAACCAGACCTTTTACCTTTTGTGAAGCCCAGATGTACAATAATGATGCTGGCACATTATGAGCTCCATACCGTTTGCTATATTTCAAAATACTCCTCAGAACCTTCTCTGTGGGACGGATCACAGCTCCTTTACGCAGAACAGAATTTGCAGTATTAAGTAGAGATGATCTTTAGTTCAGGGGAACAGAGCCCCCCACCCTGCCATTGGTAGCGCCTTGGTCGGCAGTGGGTTTTGTAGAATTTTGTGCATGTGTGTCAATGGTGCATTATTACCTACCTACAGCCAGCAGGGGTTGGTAGTGGTTGATGTTTTTGGTGGTTAGAGGTGGACACATGCGAAGGGCAAATGGTGGCAGCGGCAGACCAGACAGCAGCCCAGTCAGCAGGAACCTCAACTGGACCTCTTGCTGGTTGGATGATGGAGGAGGAGCCTCACCAGCTATCAAGGTCTGACCTGGAGACAAAAACAATTTACGTGATTAACGCTCCAATGAGGAATGTCTGCTAAGTCCTTTAATACTGTAGATGTGGTGATATAACTGTGTCCAATATTATATTTGTGGTGACATAACTGTGTCCAATATTATATTTAAATTAGTCGACCTGATTCGATTTAGATGGCAGCTGAGTAAGTCTGCATTAAGAAATTATAGCCCGCATTACTTCCCTGTGGTTCCCTTTAACTTTTTGTACTGTGTTCTACAGTATTTTCTATAATATCTGTGGAGAGAGCAGTTTGAGTCTGTAAATGTTTGGGGAGGAAGGTTTGGACAGGATTTAGACAGATACTCTAAGGCAACCATCCGTATGGATATTTCATTAAAACTGCAGACGTTTATTTGTCCATACCAGTACGTGGTTCACTTGTTTGCAATAATAACATTATTTCCACAGAGAACAATAAGACTTTTTTTGAGAGCTGGCGTACCTGGAGCACTATGCGTTACAATAAACAAAGATATCAGATCCAATTAAACACAAGCAAATGAGGCAATACACAAACTAACAAACTACCAACTGAAGCTACCCAACGCAACAACATGAACTATTGAACATCATCCCAAAGCAGCTTCTGTTACAACTCTAGATGAAGCTGCATATACATGAGAGAGACTTGTGTCCTAATTTTGTGCAGGTGTGACTCATCCTCCATCGAGTCCTGTGGCACAGTGTCCTTTGTACCCTGACGAAGGCATAAGTCGAAAACATGTTGGAATAAACCTAAATCTTTTGGAGCATGGACAGACGTTTTCGGGCTATCTCACTTTCGCTCGTCTTCTTCTAGATTCCTATTCATAACAGAGCTCATCAGCACTCTTACGAATAAAACTTTCAACTGGGCTTTGTCGATCCAATCCAAAACTGTTCTTTGGCCGAAGTGGAAACGCTCACACAATTTGACTGCAGCTGGAGCTCGCAGAAAACAGCCTATATTCTTTGTTTCATTAAGCTGTGGCCTCAGTTATCAAGTTGGGCAGTTTTAATGATATAAAGGATTTAGTGGTGAGTTGAGACAATTAATCCACAGACCCATGTTTTACACAGGGGTATGTATGTGCTCCATCCAGTTAAATCTACTTTGCTGATTTCTAATAACCAGGCAGTCATACAATTTAAATCCAGTTTCCCAGGTTCTTTAATATTTTCAAAGACCTAAACACACCTTATTTTTACTGAGGAATGGATTTAAATGGGAATGCCTTTCACAATCACACTGTTAATGACTACATTTTACATGTTCTAAATGGCCAATCATCTCCTTTTGTGTATTTGCTGCAGAGCTATAGGACATCCTCTGAGGGTGCAACAACCTTGAAGCTATAATTGTTACTGGTTGACAAATCCATTTGGTTTTCATTTCATGCACTATAACAGCCTTCTTTGCATTGGAAATTTAATGTGTCAAAATGAGCATCAGTGCAGCTTTAAGATGTAATAAACTGAGATGAAGACATCATTTCAAACAAACCAATACATCAATAAAAACAAAATCAAAAAACTAAACGTGCAG